>OZ022234.1:16341203-16913703 GCA_963978835.1 Tenthredo scrophulariae
CCCTATCGTCGCACATATACGCGGTTCATTATTAATCACTGAATAACTATATATATATATATACACGTATGTGTGTGTATACATACAAAATAAAATATATAACGGTATTAAAAATCGTAAATAATAAATAAAAGTATGTTAATATAAATAATTGATGATTGCTTGAGTGTGGAGATGTATAACGCGGGGGATGAAGCGATTCTTGTATATTAATGTGTGGCTGTGAACACATTTCATTTAGGTTATACTACATATACGTTATTAATATTAATTAATGAATAATAAATAAATAAACAAACAAACAACAAAAATTAAAAATTAAAAATTATTATAAAATAAAATAAAAAGAATACTACGGTTGTGCAACTTGACTAACGGGTTATAGAAAACGAATTAAAAAAAAAAAAAGAAAAGAAAATTAAGACACACACACACACACACACATACACACGTATATGCATACTGAACCAATTCTTATTATCACACGAATGGCGCACACTGCAGCCTGAATTTCGTGCCGTTGCGTTGCTCCGATATATCTCTACATATTTAAATATATGCATATATATATATATATATATAGTATATATGTTAAATATATATTATATATACTATTTACTACATGATCGAACGAACGAAATTATTATGTAATACGTATACACCTATACTACCTATATATTGTACCAAAATAATGAAAAACTTGTAATAATATACAAATCGCAAACGTCCTCAATCGTACATATATACATATATATATATGGGTTTGTCTCTCTCTTCTTACCATCATCCAACGATCAAAAGAAAAGAAAAGAAAAGAAAAAATAAATAAAATAAAATAATACCCGAACAATAGTAACCTTGACTTAATATTTCGATACTTATACCTAAAAATGTATCTATAGATATAATTATATACATATACATAATATTATACAGATAACAATTATATACACCGATTCGTTAAGTATAAAAAATTGAAAAAGAACAAAAAACATGACCTATACCCCCAACGGTCTCTCTTCTGTCGCTGCTGCTGTTGCTGCTTGTTGCTGCTACACCATCATCATCCCCTATTATATATATATAAAACGAAAATAAAAGCTTTGGGATAAAAAAAAAAGAAACATGATATCTTTCCCTTTTTTTTTTTTTTTTTTTCTTTTTTCTTCTAACTCTCTCTCTCTCTCTCTCTCTCTCTCTCTCTTTCTTTCTTTTATCTCTCTTCCTCCCATAACTTTCTTTATTAGATAATATTTGAATTGTTTAATAACTGAATTGCGATTATAGCTATATATAATTATATCCGTGAGAGAGAAGATGTAAAATTTACGTCGTTACGTTATCGGTTACTTAATAAAATTGACCATTATGAATATAAATTTATTCTCTATTCACATAAATATACGAATATAATACGAATCTTTAGTCTGCGATCTAACTTCTCGATATCGACTAGTGACCCCGTTCGTTATTTCTCTCGCTCGCTCGTTCACTAGTTAGCTGGGTACTACACTACACTACTCTTCCCTTCGGCATCGTACCAAGCGAAAGTAAGACCTAGTAAAAAACACTGCAAACTGGTTTTTCAGGTATCGCGCTCACCGGGTTTTGTACTAATGCTGTTTCTTGCCGCTCATATTATATGCAGACTCCACGATATACATATATATATATATATAGATATACTCACCTCAGATATACAAGCAAATTCTATATCTCATCTATTCAATCATTTTACGAGAACGGATATCAAGTCGGTGATGAAAAAAAAATTCTACAGGGAATAACGATCGATGTATATTGGATTCAATTAGCCAAGAAAAGAAAACAAGGAGAATACATATGTTAAATTATTCGATTATTCCTAATTTTTTATTTTTATTTTTTTCTATTTTATTTTATTCATATTTTTATCCTCCTTCCTTTTCCTCCATTCATAACTTGTCGAAAAACCGACGAGACCGCTTATAGAACTCGGTTTTACGTTAGTGAGCAAATTTTGTTCAATGGATTAGACCAAATATTAAAAACACATATCTTACATCGGAAATGATACGAGAAGAAAATTTCTTTGGCTAAAGAATAAAATGGTAATTATTTATTCAAACGGTAAAACAGTGATTAATGATCGAATTTAAATACCCATCTGACGACAAGACGAGGAGGATTGACGTACGCGTAAAAGTTCACGGTCCAAGTACACACGCGTACGTGTATTTATTATTGATTAAAATAAACATATGTACAATTATTATCGACGGGTGACTAATTATAGCCGTTTTTATGTGGTGATGAACATTTTTATTCATATATCTATACGAACGATTTTATCTTGATATAGGTGTTCATTTCTTATAGAATATATTTATTTATAAATCGAATTTCATGTACTAGGTAAAATTCGGATTAAATCTATCATTCGTTACCTTGATCTTGGAGAATTGTTTTTTTTTTTTTTTTTTTATTCATTATAATTATTATACTATATACGAATGATAAATCGCGCGAATCAAAAGACGGAAAAGTATGTAGAATACATACCATACACTATTATGTGCGGGAATACGAGAAACGCGTATGTGCGATGTAACATTTATAAAAGCGTGACTAATCAGCGACGCGATTTTCAGGCTGCACGGGTTATTTAGCGGAAAAAAAAAGAATATATTGAACATAGATTGTATGTTTTTATTGGTTATTTAATGATAATTATCTGTCTAGAATGTGAATGATACGCGATGTATATGAGAAAAAGAGATACCTAATATAAATCATAATACCTTATATTATATACTTATAATATACCTATATATACGTTTCCTATGTATGATAAATTGGAAAAAAAATATATACATTCTTTGTACATACATACATACATATATTATACATAGATTATTATTATTATCGTGTATTTTTTTATTCTGAAATTTGATTGGTTCTTTATTAATTTTCTTTTTTTTTTTTAATTTATTCAAAATATTTTTCGCCAGTAAACAAGATGCATAGTATTTAGAATATTGAAGAAAAAAAGAGGAAAAAATGTAAAAAAATGAGAGAAAAAAAAATAAAAATAATCAAAAAATATACTAACTTATAGTATGTAGTTATGGTATTACATACATACATACTATATGATGAAAATGATCGTAGATATGTTTTCGGAATTATTATACCTTATATCTATTCTTTTTACAGTGACGTCAGTTTATACTGTCCTTTACTTATATATATATATATATACACACTATACCTACTCACATGTAACACATATAAGACGCAATATCAAAATGACTAAAACACGTGTCTCTGTACTAATATAAATATTATATCAATAAATATATATGTGTGTTTGCGCATGTAAGTATTAAATAAAAAAACATACTTATATATATATATATGTATAGATCTTCTCATTTGAAGGAAAAAAAAACAAAAAAAAAACACAAACCTTTACTTTCTAACGCTGCAGGTCTCTCAGGAATAAGAACATGACGATTTATGATATATGTATATGTAGATATATATATATAATTAAATCATAATAAATCATAATTATTAAGTCACCTCGTCACACGTAAGGAAAAGGTTGCATGAATGATGAATACATGCGTCGACGATAGAATTTTTTTTCTTTTTTTTCTTCTCTTCTTTATTTCTAATTACGTCTGAGAATCAATTTTCTCTCTTTTTTTTTTCCAATTTTTTTTTTTTTTTTTGTCGTTTTTCTCTTGCTCTCTTAATGTAAAAATTGATAGAGGGAAAAACCCGAGGAAACGTGGGAACTTCGACAGAATTATTTTTCCATACAAAAATCTTTTTTCTTCCGAAAATTGTTTCAATTTTTTTTTTTCCCTTTTTTCTTGTCTTTTCATCTCCGAAGACGAAAGATTTTTGTGCAAAAAAAAAAATGAGATGACCACTTTGCTCTGGTCTCTTTCTACATATTCTCATTATTCGCATATTCTGGTTTTGTTACGGAGAAAAAAAATGTAACACGATCTTTTAATACATGTATAGTATATGTTTACAGGAAAATGAACGCTTCTGATTATCTATATACATATTATCTACAATAATCTAATGCCTAAATTATACTAATAATTGATACATGGTAATTGATAGTATACACAGCAGCTAAGAATTTAAAGAAAAAAAAAAAAACAAATATACAAGTAAAGACTCTTGTCTGTAGTTGTTAGTATATTAATTATACGATTTAGATTTATTATATTATAATAATTTCATATACCATATAGTATATACTATATTATAAGACTAGTACACTATAATATGATATAAATTCTACCCTATATACACATGTACGTTTCATACGATGATTCTAAAGTTTTTCCTCAAATAGTATCATCGATTCTTGCTTCTTGAAAGTATAGAGCCAAAAATGTACCATGTATTTTAAATGGAAAAGTTCATCTCCTGTGGTCAATGGTAAAATATGAAAATAAAAATCTGAATAAATTAACAGGGTTTCTTTTATATTAATTTAGAATCGATTTAGGGGGTGAACCGATGACAATTTATTCAAATCCCAAATAACGACCACCTTAATATACGTACATATACTATATATGCATATATCATACTACTCATATGAAGTTATATGAATATCCTAAATTCTAAATAAAATACTATTATATTAAATCGCGTGCGTCTCTATATTCGTTAGACATATGAAGATTCATCTCTGATAATCAATTTGCGTGTGTAGTTATTCATTTATGTATAGTATAGATATATACATAGCATAATGATTAAATTTTTATTTCTTTTTTCTTCAAATTTTATACCGTAATTCTACACGAAACAAAATATTATATATATCTTAAACGTAATAGCATATGGTCTGAACCTATAAGATAAGGCGAAGAAGCGTCGATGCGAATAATACTATACGATAAGGTACGCTGAAGCTGGGGAGGGATTATGGGTTCAACCCATTTTATACTATATTCTATATACGTATACCTACGTTCAGATTTCATTCAAGATCAGGCTACTTCGTTCCCGACTATTTATTACCTCTAGTATATAGGTATATATACCTACACGTATCTATAGTAGCAGCGATAGTAATAGTAGTAGTAATTCAGTGATCAGTTTTATCCTCGATAGTATATACATGTATACAGTAGTCGTGAATTGAGATATACGCGATGTAGATATATCTATATACGTCCTATGTTAATATAATATACTTATGTACCTCTTTTTTTTTTTTTTTTTCTTTAATATATGCAAATATATACAATATCGTAATATATAATTACTATGTATTACTGTAATGATAATTAGTATATAAGTATATCTATATATTATACGGTGATCGTTTAATCGCTTGGCCATATGTGTGTAAAACATTTATTTAAGAAATACACCGAGGTGCATAAGACCATCGCACAGAATCCCTCCAGCTGCATCGATATAATATCATAAGGACGCACGCGCATCAATTAACCGAAAGGAATTATGTTATTATAACAATTATTGATATGAATAAATTAAGAAAAATAATATTCGTAGTAATAATTAAAGACACAATGATGATAATAAATATAAGTATGTATAGTTGAAGAAAATAAAGAGAGTGAGAGAGTGAGAGAGAGAGAGAGAGAGATAGAGCTGTCTATTTTGAAAGAAATGTATATGAACGTATATTATACATGAGAGTGAGAGTCGATATATCTGGTTAGTCTTTTTTCTTTTTCTTTTTATATATATATATATATGTTTCTTTGCTTTCCCATAAACATATTCCCGTATGTATAATTATTATTATATAAAAGAAACAAAAAAATAAAAAAAAACGAATAAGAAAAGGAGAAAAAAATGTTTTAAATAATAAAATCACATGCATTTGAAGAGAGAGAGAGAGAGAGAAAGGAAAAAGTGAAAATAAATATGATATAAAAATATTAGAATTTAAATTGTATGATGCTTGTGTCGAACCCAATAACCAATTTATACCGATTGTAGATAGGTACCTACCGTGATTACTTGATTCCATATAATTTAGCTGCGTGGAATTAAATTGTATTATATGATGATTAGTGTGAATTTAAGAATTTGTTATTCATTAGATGCGTTCGAACGATTATCTTTGCCTGTGCGATTATTTGAATTATGTTTCTAGACACTTTCGTTTTGGCAGGTAAGTAATAAGTAATTGTATAGGTGTCGTCATAGTCAATTGATCAAATGAATAAATAATATATCCTTTTAACGATTTCCATTTAGTTGATAGCTAAACTTGAATAGAAATTAACAAATACCAATCGAACTGCCAATTTTATTTACAACTCAACTTCTGAACTGATAGATTTAATTTATACACATATCCATACATAGTAACATAGTAGATACCATTATATACTGGCAGGTGTGTATACTTGGTAGGATATAATATGTAAATATCTACTTACTTACATTTATACAACGCTGTATCTAGGTACGTATTAAAACCGTTACTTTGATTACTAAAATGGCTCGTGCGGGAGCCCGTACCTACTTTATACCTTCGTAGTATGTAATGCATACGTAGAATGAATCTAATTATCATTTATTAGCGCAAATTCAAACTTTACCAATCGACTAATTAATCACATTATCATAACTATAAAATTTAGGTATATCATTTTATTCATTTTTATTCTACGCCCAGATTCATTCAAGTCGAACGCACCATATTCCGAGGGCAGATTCCTTGAGAAATTCTAAGACTAAATTTCCTTTACCAAAAATTTGGGGGCCCAATAGTTTCCGAGCTATAGAAGATCGTAGTTGACGGATCACAGAACTCATAGCGTGACACAGACTGGGCTAACGATGAGTGTAAGTTGAGCGGTGCCCAGTCTGTGCGACCTATACGCTCTGCGATTGGTAAACTAAGATCTTAGGTAGCTCGAAAACTATCGGTCCCACAAATTTTTGGTAAAGGAAATTTAGTCTTAGAATTTCGCGGGGAATCTATCCTCTAAATATTGACCACTCAAGTTGAATCACCCTGTATATTTGCGTCAGCGGTCTTCCTCCGGTCAATTACCTCCTAGTTTCACAGCATAGGTACATCGAAGAGGAGAAAAAGGAGGAGGACAAGACCGAGGGTCTGACGGCTGCGCATAATGTACTACGTATGCCTAGCATACACACGTTACTTACATAAATACATGTATACCTACATATCGACGATCTGCAATTGAATCGAAACGCACATTACGATGTGCGGTGTATCGTACTTACCTATACTATACATTATACATTACATATACCCATACGTCTAGCTTATATTCCCTAGCGAAAATATAAGTTGCAGAAGAATCAACAGCGAGGATTACTTTACGGTATTATAACCACGCGCGGTTGCAAGTTAGGCATCTTTATATTCTTTGGCATAGATTTAACCGATTTCAAAAGATATCGGGCATAATAGAGGCCGAGTTGAGAATTATAGTTGCGATAGATTTCTAAGAAGTGTTAGTTATACGTATAGTAGCGAAAGTTTTGCCCGCCTTCTTTGTTCCCCGATCAGCTAACGATATACTATACATTTATATATAAGTATATGTAGTACTGCACAAGGAGTCATACCGCATACTTAGATTCACAATTACTCAACGGAGATGCGAAAGAGTGTTTTTCTTCAATTTTTTATTTATTTTTTTCTAAATTATTTTTGTTTCTTTTCTCCACTCTCATACGAAAGTACAACGCTGCTACATCGTTTCTTCTTCCTCACAGACACGCGTTACGTTACGTTCGTATTAAATCGCGCGTGTGTAGGTTGACCCGTTAGCCAGATTCTATACAGGATGTAAATCGCAACTACTTTTACTCTTATTAGGTAAGAACATTCGAGATAAGGTAAAGCTAAAGCTCTGAGGATGCGCACGAGTAAGTATACGATCATATCCATACAGCTACTATACGCGATAGAGAAATACATTTACCGTCTCATGCATCTCCTCACGTCTTTATACTTTGATATATGTATTATAGATGGATATACAGGATGATTCAGGCTGAGCGGTCCATATATCGAGGGCAGATTCCTTGCGAAATTCTAAGACTAAATTTCCTTTACCAAAAATTCGAGGCTCCGATAGTTTCCGAGCTACAACAGATCTAAGTTGACCGATCACAGAACTCATAGGTGACACAGACTGGGCTAACGATGAGTGGAAGCTGAGCGGTGCCCAGTCTGCGCAACCTATTGTACGCTCTGCGCGATTGGTGAACTAAGATCTTCCATAACTCGGAAACTATCGGTCCCTCGAATTTTTCGTAAAGGAACTTTAGTCTTAGATTTTCGCTGGGAATCCATCCTCAGAATATGGATCACTCGACTTGAATCGCCCTGTATATACATGGACTTGCACTGGGTATACCTACCTGCAGCAGCGCGCTGACAATAAAAACGATAGTTTGCGTGCATCGCGGATACTTGTTGAACCCATACTTATATGTTACCTATAATATACGAACATTTCTATACAGACACAGTTATATTTATAGTTACAGTTGTATTTCTGCGAGGTATGCATTTCGCTTATATCCGCAAGATAAATTGAATCTCATTCCAACGCGATAGTATATAAGAAAGCATAAAACCACCCCTGGTTCGCTTTATACCGTATAATTGATATAGAATTGCGAATAGCGCAGTTATGTTTGACTCGTTTACCTTGACAATGTGTGTTATATTATAGTATTATAGCTTTACTTCATATTATATTATTGTTATTATGTTTATCCCCTTTTGAAAATTTTTCAACTAAAATTATTACGCTACATTTATATGTATACCTTCTACACAGCTGTAGAATTGACATCAGTGAAATTGAATTTAAAAAGTGACAGCTGCCGGTGCCAAACCAGACTATATATACCAACCGTTCGTTCGAGCGAAAAAACAAAAAAAAAAAAAAAAACTCCTTTTATTACTTCACATTCTTACAACGTTTTTGTGACGTAATACGTCACTCGAACCCCTCTGAAACGCTAACCGAGGTAGGAAAAATATTTTCTTCTTTTTTTTTTTTCTCTTCTCCTTCATTTTTTCTTATTTTTTTTATCGCGGACGAAATGTAAGTTTACGGGGGAAATTCATTTTCAACACGGAATTTAACATAGAGTTCTTAGACGTATAGTATAAAGTTTGGAATTAGAAGGGTGAACATGCGCTACGGTCACAGATTAACGCGTGTCACACGCTTATATCTAGTTTGCGTATTGCGTGATATGTAAACGCCTTCGGGTTCTCCACTGGCCCGTGTCCGAATCGATCTACTTAAATAACCAGATTTCGTTATCTTTCGCTTTTTTATATCGGGGAATAAAATTTGACGCCTTCTTGCGCTCATATATATGCATGCAGCTAATTTTTCAGAATATTAAACTTTAAAGATAGGTTTATTTCTCAAATCCAATATAATACCCGGTTTTATCTGCAATCGACGCTCTTCGGTTCTCTCATATAGTGTCGCAGTTTTGCATTCGAATCGTTTACGTAGCGGAGGAGATATGCGCGTTCACATATTCTCATACCATGTAGTTGGCATTATAATGATAATACCGATAAATACATATATAGAGGCGGATGCTGCAGAAGCGGATTCTGTACCTACTGCAAGCAAGCGAGAGAAAATCCGGGTTCTGTTGCAACGCGGAATGGTTCTCGCCCATCGTGGTGTGTCGTCCTCGGCTAGATATTTACAAGGCTTTCAGAATACGCTTTCTTGGTGGTTAGTTAGTATTATGTACGCGTTGACTCGCCTTCGCCCATTGCCCGCAAGTCAGCTTTGCTAAAGTTAACAGGACAGGTTTAGCCAGTTACGAGTCACTAACGATCACCCGCGCCAAGATCAACTTTACTCCTTTCCACAACCTAACGCTGCATGGGCAAAGACTGAGAATAATAATAAGAAGAAAACAAAAAGCGAGAAGAAAGAACTGAGGAAGATGCTGAGGATATGGGAGTGGCTCAACGTTTGCTATTCCCCGCTAGCTGCAAGAAATTCCGTCTAGTTGTACCAATGCTACACTGACTGTATAGAGATTATGCGATTTATTCATGCGAAACCATTCGATACCAGAATTTGGAAGCCGGGTTGAAGTCCCAAATTTTTAAACTTCGGAATGATAGAAATGTCGAATTCCAATATCACCGTCTCACAGTTCTTAGACAGGATATTCCCCGAAACTTTGAAAGAAAGGACCACACGAGGTTAAAAATTCCTAAAGTTAAAGATGGGAGGCTAATTCTCCGAAATTTGAAATTCCCGCGTGGATTCGTTCGCAGTGTTTGTCCGCAGTGAAAATTGGAAAATTTCTCAAACTAATAAAAAGTTCTATTCTTGAGCTCCGCTTCTCCTAGAGACGATTCAACTCACTTTCTCGAGCCGAATATCGCGTATAGAAATGAATCGGTGAAGGTAAAATAAATCGTCGATCAATTGATCGTTGAATTAGTTCCCGTAAAGTGCTATTCCTATAAGTGTCTAGAATAGGTACGTGTATTTAAGTTTTTATACTATGTCGTTATAAAAAAGGTAGTAATACATGTATGCGTGTCTAAGTCTAACACATGTATGTACACACCACCTCCATGACTGAGATCGTTTATCCGGTATAGATATACCTGCCTGGTTCTTTGATTAAGTAATTGAAAGGCCCGCAAAGCCACGGCTTGAAGCATTCTTTAAATGCCGTATTTGACAACCTGGTCGTTTTTATATCTATATACATATACTGGCTTACAATAATTATAATCAGTTCGTCTGATCATGCCGAGACGTTAATGTCTTTTTTTCTAGTATCTATGAGGTTTTTATCATATACTTACCGAGAAAACTTTCATCGTGTATAATTGAAAAGGTTACATACAACGAGAGAAGTGACCTTGCGATCTTTTAGATCAAATATTATATTTATCTCGAATG
Organism: Tenthredo scrophulariae; assembly: GCA_963978835.1. Classification (NCBI taxonomy): domain Eukaryota; kingdom Metazoa; phylum Arthropoda; class Insecta; order Hymenoptera; family Tenthredinidae; genus Tenthredo; species Tenthredo scrophulariae. The sequence continues at coordinate 16,352,156 of OZ022234.1, forward strand.
TATGCTCATATAAAATTAATTGTATTTTAATTATTTGAAGATTTTATAAGCTAGTTTCCCGAAACATATGGGATTTGAATATTTAATACCTCGTCAGATAAGAAAAAAAATTAAAGAAATATAAATGAGAAGGAAAATTGGTTGAAAAAAAAATATCCGTCAATTTTACGCAACGCGATATTTTTCTTTTTTTTTTTTTTCTTTTTCGTATAATGTATAATAGAAACGTTATAAGATATCGGAATTATTCCCCCCCGTAGGTATAGCTATAGCTGTAGGTATACCTCGATCCTTTCCCGCCATAACATTACCCATACGTAATCGGTACCGTAATAACGTAACAAAATCTATTTGACATCGTAACGCGTTGATAAGCGATAACCGCGATCATTGCAGCGGTTGCAGCAGATACATATATATGTATGGTTTACGCGATTATATATTTATAGATTACTATACGGAATGTCGTTATTGGTGAAGGGTGCATGCGGCTTAGGACCGATTTCTAAACCGCGGGTTATTATCAGTTATTCACTCGTTTATAATCCACATATATACTATACATGTACGTATGTACTACCTCACATACGAGCTGCACTATTTGCAAATTATTCGCTAAACTGTATCGCACGATTACATATATGCCTATATCTACGTATACATAATACATATATGTGGATACGTTACCATGCGTAATTGCGCGATATATACCTACATACATATGTGATAATAATATATTGAAATATGTATTAGTCTCTGTAAATATCACCTACAGAATATATTATATACCTTACTTTAGGTATATACATATAGGTATATAAGTATGTATCCCGAGACGCGAGGTTGGGCCGCCTCAAGCCATGTAACAACCTACATTTCATTTAGCGAACGCTTACTCGCACCCAAGCCGTGTAGTAGTGCACGGGCGGCCTTGCTGCGGCCTGAATACCTCGCGCTAGTCCGCATCGCCGTCGACCCTTTCTACTGTGCTGGTGCTACGCTGCCGCAAGCCGCTCTGTGATTTCAGTTTAAGTCCGATCCACCGCAACGCAATGCAATGCAAAGCGAAATCACGGTATAAACTACCTATATATGTGTATATACCTATCTACGTGTATATAGGAATCGTGAAATGACCGTAATTTATTACTCGGTAAATTACCGCTGTATCATCCTTCATCTATATAGCGTAATTTCACACGCGTAACTATACGCGCCTCGAGACATACATATAACGAAACTGATTGTTAAAGGAAATTTTACTTCTGGCATTTGCATGAAAAAAAAAAAAAACGAAAAAAAAAAAAAAATGAAAAGGCTTCTTATATAAATTAATCAATCTTACGTATATTAGAGGATTTCATTAGACTCTGATTGAAGACGGCGATTAATTACTAATTATTTCATCAGTTTATTCATTCTCGCATAACATAGTATAGAGATTTTTTGATCAGGTCACGATTTACAATAGAAATTTACTAGATCTATTATCTAGCCTAGGAGGCTGGGAGATATATTTGTACCATACTTATATGGCCATAAAGTTAATATTATGCGATCAATTTTGATACAGGAAAATTTATTTCAATTCTGACATATCACGTTTATATCTAGCGATGATGTTATAGCGGGTGAATATTGTATATAAGTATGTGTATGTATAGTATTATATTAGGAAATCTGAGTCGAAAAGTTAATAACCGACTCGTGACAATCAGCGTAGCTATGGCTCGTAAATATTAATAAAATTAGCAATTTAGTTATCCGGTTGATTACCAATTCCAATTTATCCGCCGAACCTGACGGCCTTGTCTTTCGTTTCACTCTGTTCTGCAAAGTCTCTCCTTAATTTTATACGTAGGTGTAATAATATGCAGTATTTTCTTTAAACTGAAACTATATATCCTTCTATATTATTTCAAATAAAATATACCTGAGAACTATATAAATATGGAGAAATTCCCGAGCGAATGACATACTATATTACATATTTTATAGATCGAGATTGAAATTATTTATTTATACCTATAATATACATATTGATACGATGCGTCAGACGTTATAAAATAAGTACTACGACGTATATGTACCACATCCACGTATACTTATATACTTATCTATACATATACGTGTGTAGGATTTACCTCCAATTAGCTATGCTCGATCAGCGTAACGTCTGCAGCAGACACTGCAGTGCGTACTCAGCGTCTGTACTAGACAGAGGCCGATGACCCTGAACCCGCGTGTCACTGATGCAGACGAACGTACATACATACGTCCACATATACTATATATACCTTTATATATACTATATATATATGTACATATAAATATATATACATATATGTATCGTGATCACCATGATCTTCTGGTCGTCAATCCTCAGTCGTCGATTGCTGCATACATATAGCTATCTACCTATATGCCTCTTGTAAATATCGCAGCTGAAACGTCGCGTTGCCACAACGATACATGCAATGCAGCCACCTTGCTCTTATATTTTTCACGATAAACTAGTAAAATCTAGAATGACTTTATTTTTCTATCGAAATCTACCGAAGTCTACAAGTTTTTGGATGGTAAGCTATATACCTACTCTATGGAATACTTATAATCCTATAAATTTCTAAAGATTTTTGAACATTCCGTATTAGTTTTTAATGAAAAAAAGGAATAAAAAATAAATAAAATTCGTTACTTTTGTTGATCAAACTCGCGATGAAAATTCATAACATAATTCCCAGAATTTTGTGGACATTATTTCCACCCACGTCCGTATAAATTTGTAATTTGTGAATTTTTTTCTTCTTGTTTTTATTAGTGGAACAGCGAAGTGATATTCGATTCCTTGACGATGCTGAATTCGCGATCTGAGTGATTCTCGTTTTTATTCAAACGCAGAAAGGATCGAAAACCAGTAAATTAGACACGACTGTGACCTAACTCATGAATCATGATTTCATATACTGAATTTTAGGTCGCTGGTCAACGTAGGCACACCTATATAGTAAATTATACATACATATAGGTACATACACCTATAATTGTGCGGTGAAAATCAGAGCGGATATCGATGTCCCCTGGGACAATGCCTACATGGTGTATAATGTATATAAAAAGTCAGTTTTCAATACCTATTGTTTCTATATACGTATAATCGTGAACATATATAAGAAACTGACACAATTAGCCGAACACCATGCTATAATAATTTATCGGTATAAACAATTGTGCTAATTTAAATTAGGGTGAAAAATTGCTACTGCCGCTATAGAGTCTCGTGTATAAGAATACCTCTGAAAATAATCTAAAATCTTTATACACCTGTACCATGATATAGTCAAATTCGATAAAGTTATTTCAATAATACGATGAAATAAAACTATTCGCGATAAGCTCTGGCATGTGTATCTAGTACCGTGCACCATCGCTATTGCAATTTAATCGCAAGATATAGCCGGCTTTCCGCAAGGCTGGTTCAGCTGCTATACCTATACAGGGCAACCCTTTGCAAGACTCTGCAGACTGGCGGGTGTATGCATATACCTAGGTACTATGTAGGTATATGTCGATATATCGATATTGTTATCATCTATATTTATGAATATGTGTTACAAACATTGTAATATATCTATATGTATATTCATAATGTATGTAAAATATGTAGATGGTATTATATGCATATACCGAATGCGGTGAGTGCAAGCCGCGGAGGAATATAGGTATAGGTCTTTACTCTTTCGCAATTTAATGTACCGCCGCCACCACCTGCACCCATTTCGACACTGCAACGTTACCCGCCAGTGGTAGATAGGTAGGTAGCCACTACAGCGGTTGTCTTACTTACTTTCGCCAATTAAATTTGCAGTTGTTTAACGGTAAGAAAAGAGAAGGAATATCATTCTCGAATTCTCAATCACCATCGATGCGTGCGTACGCGCGCGCGGGATACTCGCTCGGCCGAGTTTTACGTCCGTAGAGTTTACATCGCAAATTTAATACATACCTATACTATTCGTCGTAGAATTATATTGAGGTTTACATTTTGGAAAAAAAAGTATCAAAATTTTATCAATTATTCATGACATCGTAAAGTTATCGATTGAAGTAAATCAAACGTGCTTCTCGATTAGAATGAACTAGTTTTCGTCTTTCGGAGTTTCGATCATCTAAACTTGAACGTTTCTTAAAAATTCGATGACTCCATTCACTGCATTATTTCGAAAGATATTGAAAAGGCCAGAGGATATATTATCATCATCAGCAATTAGTCTCCACGGAAACGAGATCGACAATCGCCGTCAATAAGCAGCCTTGACGTTATAATTCTTTCCTTTTTTCTTTTTCTTTTTATATTTGCTCTTTTTACCGCTTACCCGTGTCGCTAGATACTACAGCTGTACATCAAGCTGTTCTGTATAAAAATGACGATGACTGTAATCCGCGTTAAGTATCTCGGTACGTATACATATAGTATTTATCTTTGGCAATGACACAACAAGGTCTTGAATACCGTATCTAGGGTATAAAGTCGAGGAAGATGAACCAGTTTCGAAAGTTCAATCGTGTACGATTTCTCAACACAATTAATAGCCAGCGAGAAAAAAATTGTCAAATATCTGTAAATTGGCCACATTTGGTGGCACCTGAAACCCCAGTTTCGGCTTTAATAGGGTAAACTCGTATCCTAAGATACGAAAATATTTTTGTTGAAACTCTCGGTGGTCCAGCTTCGCAATTCGCATTCCGCAATTTACGTTCTTTGATTTTACACATCGATACCGATTTCCTAATGTATAGAAAAGGCCGCGGAGAACCGTGGGACCGAATCGGCTATAAGTATCGTAAACGGAAACTCCAAGGAATTGATGGTCAATATCGACTGCCCGATAGGACTGATGATTGACTACGTTCGAGATACCGCTTCTCTCGAAGGTGCTCGTCGCAATACTTGTTCAATTTAATATACGATTGTCGGTTATTCTCCGAATTAATTAAACAGGAGAAATTGATTTATGCGAGGAAGCAAACAACCTGATGAAAAACCTCAGCGGTTTTCCTGGGTGGACTAGAGGCACGGAGATTTTGGTACCCGGTGTCTCTTATTTCATCATTAAAATCGACCGTTGGTATATTGCTGCTTAATTAACGATTCAAAATCGTACATATAGCATCGTGGCTAATTTTTAAATCGTTTATTTGTCTGTTTAATTATTTGCGAATTTAAAGGAGACCCTGAAGGCCGTATTGCCAGAGTTTTGCCAATGGTTGGTGGAAGGTCTAGCAAAATAGCTGCGGATATAATGTCGAGAATTCAAGTTCCCCAAGCAAGACAGAAGTCCACTTCTCTAACGGGTAAAATATTCCAGGATAAGATAGGGGGGAGAAATAGCCACCAGGAAAAACGGAGTAAAGTTGGTAAACCGGCTTCGAGGGCAAAGGATGGGCAGGGGAGATGAAGATCCATGAATAATATGCTAAAGGATCTAAAAGTATATATTCAGAAGAGAAAAAGCCAACGAATTCATTGGAATTCCATAGTTTTGAAAGTTCAGAAATTGGGAAATAAAAGGCAAAAGAATTAGTTTCACTCCTTATTATTCAATAAATATTAGCCTTGTAATACAAATCAGTGGACGTGTATAACAGGCCAAGAAAACAAGATTAAGTCTCCTTCTCTCATGCGAATAAAACAACAAATACAGAAATAATAAATCTCTAAATCGTTATAGAAGGTCGTCTTTTATCTCGTCGAACTTAGTTCTATCAATCGGACGTAGATGATAGAATTTCCCATGCCTTCCAAGACCTTGATCAAATTTTTTAGCCCCTTCGGCGCCTTCCTCCAACAAAAGATGTGATGAATGGTCTTTCTCGTATTGCAAAGCTTCTTCTAAGCTCCTAGATGAGAAAGATGCATTGTGAGCCGAGGCTCGATCCGCGAGCATAGATCTCTGCGGAAATTTCACCAGGCATTGTGCCAAGTTAATGGCTTGTCCCAGGGCTGTAAATAACAATTCAGTATCTCAGTATCATGTCTTTACTCCTCCATTTGCATCGATAAATAAATTCTTTGTTTAAAGTATTTTCACCCGTCCCACAAGCAACAAGTCTGTTTGCAAAACCCCAAGCGAATGCTTCCTCAGCAGTGATTCCTCTGCCGGTAAGAATCATGTCCATTGCTCTAGAGTAGCCAATCAGAGCCGGTAATCTCACCGTGCCACCGCCAAGGGTAGGGATTCCAAATCTTCTATTAAACACACCGACTACTGCAGACTCTTCTATGACTCTCAGATCGCACATGAGTGCTAATTCAAGACCAGCTCCTACTGTGTAGCCGCTCAAGGCAGCTATCATCGGTTTTTTAGCCAAACTGATCCGGTTTGCCTAAGAAAAAGAGGAATCATTTATTTCCGCGTGTTTTTGCGTCTGTTTTCTTTATCTCATTGATATAGTTGCCGAATGAATACCAATGGTCCAAACTGGGGTATGTTGTCTTCGCTCTCTCCGTCATATTTGGCAATATCCTTGAGGTCATAACCGGCGCAAAAATTTCCTCCAATTCCGTGGAGAACAGCAACAAGGGATTTATCGTCTTGTTCAAATTCGTCGATAGCATCTGACAGATTTTGAGCTGTGGTGCAGTTTAGGGAATTTTTTTTTTCCGGACAGTTTATCCCTATCTTTTTTATCTCTCCTACGCTTTCGACTATAATATCTTTATCTGTAAATTGTATTGTCGTTAAAATAACGAAGAACGTTTCATCGGAATATATCACTTACCTTTTGTTGGCTCGCTCAGTTCTATAGCCGCGGCTGGTTTTGAGGTTAGAGTTCTTTTAAGACCGTTTATAACCTCGCGGCTCATTGACACAGGCCGAAGTCTCAACGAAAACATCTTAGGCAATTCAAAGAATGGAATTTTCTATCTATTTATTAACAATTCTGTGTTTCTTTACACGAAATATGAAGAAAATCGTCAAATTTGTGGCGTCAACAATACACACATGTCTCTGAAGAGACACGCTATCGATACATGACGTAGGGCTGCCAATCCTGTATCATATCGAAGAAGATAGAAATTTCCACGCTAGACGATAATTTTATCCGAGTTTATTTATTTTATTTTATCCACACACCCATCCGAAATACCATTAATACCGTGATAATAATAACGACAAATGTTTAAAAAAAACAAAAAATCACAGTCGGTGAATGACTAGCTACCATTTGGGTAGTTATCCGCATATTGGCTGCACTGACGATGTCGCTTGTTACCTTACGCGCGTATCTTTGAACGCAGAGAATAGAATGATACTTTTAACTTCGAATGATAATACCTATGATAGATTTAATGAAACAAATGCTTACTTTTTTTTTCTTGAATAATAAACGTATATGCATACCGGTACTTCATGTAAATTATTTATTTCTACTACGTCTCGATGAACTTTACAAATTTCTTTATAATTTGATAAATAATCAGGTCTTAGGTGATTTACACATGTATTATTTTGCATTATTTTGTCAATAATTGCCGTATCCATATTATGTTTAGAATAATCCAACATTTGATAGATATTTCACAAATTAGATATATTAAAGAAATAAAATGTAATGTAGTTGCTTGAACGTTTGAAACGTCGACAGATATAGGAGACTGTTGTTTTTCGTTTAAGCAATGCATAACTTTCATTTCTTTCTTTATCATCAATCGCAATTAATTATTTATTAGTCAATCGTGAGTTGTACAATAATGTTGAAATATTGACTAGGTACTACGCGGCTTAATTATTAACTTTATTTTTTGCTCCATGTACTTGACGCGAGTTACTAATTTTTCTTTCTCACTATACTCCATGTAGGGAACAAGCACTATTCTGTACCCTTTGGCTTCTAGAAGTTTAATCATTAGCGAATATATACCTAGAGGCTCTTCTTTCCCTCGACAAAAGTCGTTGTAATGAAGAGCGATCACACCGATTCTGAAAAAAGCACAAACAAATGTATAAGAAATTGAAGTTTAAACACCAATAGAAACACAGATTTTAAATATAATTTAAAAATTTCTTTTTACCTAGTCACGTTTTTATGCTTTTCGGTCGCCTGGTCAATCGGCAATGGATTGCATTTGTCATCCACATAACATTCGGCATCTTCAACACAATGATTTATAGAAAATTAACTCGAAATGAAAGAATTTGTTAATATAAAAACAAATTGAAAATAAATTTTACCCAAAACAAAGCCCATGCCAGTATTTATATTACTGTTCAAGCAGGTAGTCAATGGAAATAGATTCGAAAGTGTATCCAACACAGAAGATACATAGGTTTGTTTATCCTTCGATCTTTCCATCACGGTACTCAGTTCCAAATCATCAGCCAGAAAAGGTCCTTAAAAATATTCCAAATATTTCTTAATGCAGGATTTCGTCATTATAATTCCTTTCCAAAACTCACCCGTGTAATTTGGGATGAATAGTTTAGCGGCTGCATTGATGTTGAGCAGTTTCACCTTCCGAGGCAGCGTCAAACATTGTAAATCTGTAAATGTTCATCAGTTTTTACTATGACCATAACTTCCTGTTTCCCCAAATGAATGACATCTCAAACTACCTGAGAGTTTTTGAATGAAAACTGAGTCAAGGATGGACGAAATGTGGACGGGATCTGCAAGTCCTAAAACAACTGTTGCCCAGACAACGTCTAGCCATACTTCAGAAGCTGGTAGGTCAGCCTCTTTCAAAGGCTGTATTAATGTCTGGAAAGTAGAAGAGTTATGGTTTGTTTAAATAAATAAATCAACAGAAGATAGATTAGCAATCATAGTATTAGTAATAAAAATCGCCTGATACCTTGTGTAATTCTTGGGTATTTGCAGGGGTATGCGCTACAGTGGCTAAAGTTAACAACAAAGATGTAATGTACTGTGGCCTCAAGACCCGCTGCTCAGCTATTATCCATTCGCACAATAAATCTAAGAGCTCAGTGTTTTTATACCGCAGAAATCCCACAGATGTTAACACAGAACCAACCACAGCAGTTCCCTCGTTGCGAGGGATGCATTCGATCAAATCTGCGCTAGCTCTCTCTAGCAAGACCTGAAATTATCAATTATTTAACTTATGACATTTGAATCAAACGTTTTGGTTCAAATATCGGGTCGAAAGAGACCCAAGTGATTCGAATTGTGTAGAATTTTACAATTTTGTATCTCCCGCAGCTAGAATTGGTAAGAATCATTGATAATATCCAAAGAATCAAGAATCTTTATACTAATTTTCTTTAGGACGAATATTCGCGTTTCAATCACCTCGTCTGGAAAGTTGAGTACAGCCATAGCGTACAACAAGTCAGCACATTGTTTGATATTCAGTTTATCCACGCTCCGAGCAATGTTGAAAGACAAAGACCTGAGTATGGTAGTAGATCTTCTCTTCTTTCTAGCGAGTGTAGAAAATACCTGAAAAAAGATCGAAATTAAAATCTGTAACATATTTAAAACCCGTTTCCCCACAATTTACCTTAATCATTTGATTAAGTGATAAAGTTGACACAAGTTTAGCGGCTTCATCATCTCCAGTGAGCCCAAGAATGGTTGCTAAATCTCCGTGATTATGATTCTTGTATTTATTAAGGTTGTCAGAATGCCCGGCCAAATCCCCATGAATATGTTTCTTGTTCTTATTAATTCCTTCCATATTCCCTGCCAACTGTTGACATAGTTTTAGGAATCTGGGGTCTTTGTCGAACTCTGATAAAACTGTCTTCTTCTTGTTCGTCCAGTCCGAAAGTATAGACATAATGCTCAGCGCGTTGCGCCTCGATATATCACGGCTTGTCGCTATGGTTAATAGCTTGTCGACGGACTTTGCAGAGAAGATTTCTGTAGCTACGGTAGGATTTGGCGCTACCGCTGGAGCCGGACTCTCTGCCGTTTCATTCTCATTCAATATTGAAGCGAACGCTGCCTTTACCAGCGGATTTCGTACCGTTACTTTTTTTTGACTCTCTTTCGAACTGCTGCTCTCTTGATGGGAAACATCCTCGGACTGAAATGAGTGGATTTTTTGATATAATTTTTGTTTATTTATTCATGTTTCTTTTATTGGTATCATTACAAACCTTGTTTGAAATCGGAGCAACGTCAGGATTAGCTGCAGTAGAACTACTGACCGTTAACAATTGCTGTGTTTTAAGTCTCCAAATAGTACGAGGAGCGAATCTAGCGACTGCGTTACACATGGCTCCACCAAATTGTAACATTGCCATTAATCTGTAACGAAATGTATTTATATAATATGTTTTAACGAGATGGGGTTCAGAGAGGGAGAGAGGAGTACTAGAGGTGATTATGAACAGGTTAATATTCAGCGGAATTATAACTGACATGTGACCTCGCGCTGTCTCGGGATTTAACTACTTTATATAATCAAACACTTACACTATATTGACAGGTCTAAAATACCACTATTTATTCAGAGTACATGTGTATTTAAATATTACGATTTTCGATTTATTTAATCATATTGAGGTTAGGCGGCCGCAAGACCGTCGATCACGGGTCAAAAGGAATTACATAGACACCTCTCCACACTCTTTGCTCTCTACTTGACTAAAGATCACACCAATTGCCAATGGCGAATTAGCAGACGAAACAAGATGGCGTCCGTAAGCAGGGACAATATTTTGCATTCTTTATTTATTTGTATAAAAACAGCACTTTTATACACTTGGTTTTTTATTTATAATTGAAACTATTTATGATCTAATAATTTTGCCGTATCCAACTTATGCGATAACATTTCAGCATCTTTATTCGACATTTTCCTAATTCGAGTTTTCACCGTGAGGATTCGCATTCCGCGTCAGTCTTTCTTGGAATTTCAGTATTCCGTGGCCTATGGCATCCCAGTTCCCAGCCAACGAGACAAGATCGTTGTGTTGTAGTTTCCGAATTACCTCTTCGTGTCTTTAATAACAATGATTTTATCATAAGCGTGAAAAGTGTTTGGAGAAATAATGCCGGCTCAAGAAATAGCAACACCTCAACCACCCGAGGTCGAGGATGCCGCACCGTCGTCTCAACCGATCGTCGGCATCATATACCCTCCTCCGGAGGTTAGGAGTATCCTTTACCAAAATACAGTTTATATAAACTATTAATTACCTAATCATAATTAATTCGTTCATTTTATTCTCAGCTTATTTCTCCCTTTAGTTTATTTCGCTTCTTTAGTTTAAAAAAAAAATCCAAAATCTAACCTCCAAACGAATATATGATCGAACTTTCAGGGCGGTGAGTCGAGCGTGTTCGAACGAATCGAACGAATAGTAAGTTCTCTTTTCCTCTCAAACTCAAACGTCAGTTTATCTATTTTCAAGATTATTGAAATATAAACAAAAGAAAAGGAAACCAAAACAGAAATTCTACTTTATTTCATCCTTATCAAAAGCTGAACAGATATCGTTGATAAAACGGCAAGTTTTGTTGCCAGAAATGGGCCAGAATTCGAGTCTCGTATCCGTCAAAACGAGCTTGGAAATCCAAAGTTTAATTTCCTAAACTTTGGGGATCCTTATCACGCCTACTATCAGCATAAAGTGAAAGAATTCAAAGAGGGAAAGGCACACGAGCCAGTGCTTGGTCTTGGCACAGGAAAAGGCGTGAATCTTACCGCCCATCAAAAGCAACAAGAAATTCTTAAGCAAGTTGAGCAGCCTTTTGTTCCCAAAGATCCTCCGGTTGATTTTGAATTCATTGCAGATCCGCCGTCTATTTCAGCCCTGGATCTGTGAGTAGAGTTCAGATTTGTTCCTTTTCCTGCTTTTTGTTTCTAGTTTTTTGACTAATATTAGTGCAATTTTTATTTCAGAGACATCGTCAAACTCACAGCTCAATTCGTCGCTCGTAACGGTCGTCAATTTTTGACCAATCTTATGAATCGTGAGCAGAGAAATTTCCAGTTTGATTTTTTGCGTCCGCAACATTCTTTGTTCCAATATTTCACCAAGTTACTTGAACAGTACACAAAGGTAAATAGATCGGAACATAAAGCGGTATAAAAATTTGGAGAAAATAGAAAGATAATCTTTATTTATTTTTATACCCCGCTCAGGTACTGATTCCACCTAAAGATCTACTCCCTCGTCTTAGAGATGAAGCCTCTAACATGGATAAGATATTGGAACAAGTTAAGTATCGCGCCGAATGGCTGAAGTACCAAGAAGCCCAGAGGCGAAAGGAGGAGGAAGAATTAGAGCGAGAAAGAGTAGCCTACGCGCAGATAGACTGGCACGATTTCGTTGTTGTAGAGACTGTAGATTATCAGCAATTCGAAGTTGGAAATTTCCCGGCTCCTACAACCCCGGATGAAGTTGGAGCTCGGGTTTTAATGCAGGTGAGAATCACATGGATGGATAAACACTCATATGGCAGAAAAAAATTCTTAACATTAATCTTCACTTTCAGGAACGCATAGAAGAAGGGGAAGAGGTAGAGATGCAGATTGAAAGCGACGGTGACGACGAACTACACTCAAGAGAAGGCGAGAAAGATCGGGCTAAGGACAATAACCAGGTGAAAATTGATTTAAAAAATGGTCACGCTTGTTAGATCTTTGAAGAAAAAATTGAGAAAGCAACGTAAAAGCCCAATATGGTATTAGGACGCTTGAATTTCGGCCATGAAATGATTATTTCTGCATATTTCTGTCCCATATTCTTTATTCGCTATGTTTCTAGAGTCCAAAGCGTGGAAATAACTGCTGCACAGAAATTTTCAAACTTTATGTTTCCAGGTTCAAGATATGGAAGAGGATTCCAGTGACGACGACGACGTTTCTCCTCCTGGAGATTCTCACAGAGGAGGAAGAGACCCGAGACATCGTGACACTATGCAACCACCGCCGTTACCACCAACGCCTGGTAACGTTGTCGTCAAGAAGGGCTACGATCCAAAACAACATGGTAATAAATGATTCGAAAATAGCATAATTCAATAACACTTACCATTATATCTTCAATTTCACTAAGTCTAACGAGTCTAATATTGTACAGCATCCATGAAGAACACTCGACCAGCTCCTCCTGACGAATATTTGATATCTCCAATCACCGGGGAGAGAATCCCTGCCAGTAAAGTCCAAGAGCACATGAGAATCGGTCTGCTTGATCCTCGCTGGGTTGAACAGCGCGATAAACACTTGGACAAACTGGCTCAAGAGACAGTCTTTGCTCCTGGAACCGCGATAGAAGCGAGTTTGAAGCAGCTGGCTGAACGCCGTACGGATATTTTCGGTGTCGGAGACGAGGAGACAGCTATCGGAAAGAAGATAGGCGAAGAGGACAAGAAAAAGGACGACAAAGTAACTTGGGATGGTCACACTTCGAGCGTGGAGGCCGCCACTCGTGCCGCTAGGGCCAACATTACTCTCGAAGAACAAATTCATCAGATTCATAAAGTTAAGGGCCTGTTGCCTGACGAAGAGAAGGAAAAGATTGGACCTAAGCCTGCTAATCGAGCTGCTGAACTCTCCCATATGGCTGCTGCCGCCTCAAAACCTCAAGCGACTCTTAAAGCTCCACCAAAGCCACCCGCGCCAAAGCCAGTTCCGGTTCCTGCTCAACCACCACCGCCTAGTATGGGAATGTCCGGCATGGGAATGCCGCAACCTATTATGCCGCAACCACCCATGATGATGATGGCGCCTATGCCGCCCATACGACCGCCTCCGTTAATGAGTGAGCTATAACAGATTCTGCTTGTATTTTGTGTCTCAATTTGATTTTGGATGGTTTTGGGTAGAAAGAAACCCAAAACTGAGTTGATTGATTCCTTCTAGATTGAAAGCAGACAATGAAGTGAAGAGAAACTGTTTAACTTTAGTGTAGAATCGTAGTTTAATCAGCTTTTCTGTTTTTCAGCACCAGCTATGTCGCCGTTTATGCCAACTCCGCCTCCTATGCAACCACCGATGCCAAGTGGAGTAAGATTTTTATTATTTGTTGTAATTTGGTCTTATTTCTTCTCAAATGTAAAATATGCAAAGCTTTTTTTTCATTCGAAGCAGATATCGACTAATTTGTATGACTTGTTAATTTTTATGGGTTTTCTTTCTGGTAATAATCTAGATGGGTATGAAACACCCGGGAGAGCCAATGGAAGATGAACCTCAAGCAAAGAAATTGAGAACTGAAGATTCGCTGATACCAGAGCAGCAATTCCTGGCTAGAAACAAGGCGAGTGTTATTATTTCTGATTTATTAACTCATTGTTAGTGTAGAGTGGAGTTTTAATGAAATAATCTTTCTCCAGGGTCCTGTGCAAGTCAATATTGCTGTACCAATGATGACCGAGAAAGCTGAATGGAAACTGAACGGTCAGACTCTAAACATCACGTTGCAACCCAGCGATACCATTGCTACAATGAAAGCGAGAATTCACGAGCAGACGGGGATGCCTCCTGGGAAACAAAAACTTCAATACGAGGTGATCTTCGGGTTTTAATTCATTATCTAGCCATTTATAGAGTTAGGAACGTTTAATTGAATACAGAACCTGTTTAGTATTAAAATGAATAACTTTAAGGCTTTATATGTACTTGAAAGATAATATCTCTTCGATATTTTTCAGGGAATGTTCTTCAAGGACAGTAATACCCTAGGGTATTACAATTTAGCAACAGGTAACGTGATCAATCTTTTACCAAAAGAACGTGGTGGAAGAAAGAAGTAAAACTTTCGATAGAAAGTCGGTGTTAAATTTCGGAATAAAATTTCTTTTCGAGCTACATATGTTACCCAAAAACATTTCAATACTTTAAATATCAGATTCTACATATACTGGTTGTATAAGTTAATAATCGTAACAGTAATGTCCCTGCGAAATAAATATCTATTATAAGACATACAATAACGAGAAATTGAATAAACAGATATTGTGTAAATCTTTCTTTATTATAACTTATATTAAGTTAAACCCGTATAGTATAACAATTTTAAACATCAAGGTGCGATTCTCTTGCCGTTATATCTAATTTATTTCAAAGTATACATAAATTAACATTCTATATCAATTTTTTATTTATTTTGTTTTCTATTAGTATTCAATTGTGTGTATTATGAGTAGGGAATGATAATGCAACTAGTAAGTAAGCTTGAAAGTTAATTTAAATACGAAAATAGGAAAGTATCTTCCGAATGCGTAATAATCATCTAAAATCAACTAAATAATATATTAATCATTATTGCATATCAGGGTGATCCCTAATTTGATCATTTTCGAATTTCAATGTTCCCATGGGCCAGAGGACGTCTTTGAATCTATGCATGAGGTCTCGACTAAATTTTTTTCTATATATTTGGAGACGTACTGGCCCAGGGAAGTATTGAAATTTGAATATGATCGAATTAAGGACCACACCCTATCGTATATAAATATTTTTTAATTCTCTAAAAAACCATTCACTAAAAACTGATAAAATCTATCGCAATTTTTTTATTTCCAATGATTGTCAATTAAATAAAAGGCTTTTACTAAGTGTATTATTATTATAGCTATTATCATTCGCGATTGAAAACACCGTTTATCACTTTTGGTGTGGAATGTTTTAGCTAAATTCGTTGGACAAAAAAAAAGAAGAAAAATGCATATCTATATTATTTTCTCTTCTTTATTTCCTTCTTGGTTCTGTTGCTTCAATAGATCATCAACGATTTTTCTATATCTGACAATCATCGGTTTATAGATCTGCAAAATGATTTTATAACATAAATGAAGATATTAAATTTGTAAAAAAACAAAGAATTCCAGATATCCTTAACTTACTGCATCCGCGTCTTTGTAAGGCTGACACAACAGCTTATGATCTGTTAAAGACTTTGTTATTTCTTGAAAACTTTTTTCTCCACGAAGTAATCCATGCTTTGCCTGATATGCGCCACCCAGCATAGCGGAATTAGCTAATTCCTGAAAAGAATTGAAGAAAAAAAAAAAAAAAATAAACAGTAATACAAAACATTTTTCTTTCTATCCGAAAAAGTAATATAGTAATCGTTAAACTCACTGAGACGTAAACTGGGGAGTTGAAAACGTCCGATAGAACTTGAAGGATCGCTTTATTATTAGACGCTCCACCGGTTGCTATTATACGAGTGTTAGAATCTGATGGAAAAAAAAATAGAAAGAAATAAGATGTTATTATTATTTCCTTTTATTCGCGTTTCTTATTTTTAAAATTGGGTGATGTTGATAAGCTGACCAATTTTGAATCCAAAATCTTCGGCGTGGGCTCTGCGAGCTATAAATTGTCCCTCGATCAAAGCCCGGACTTCGACTTCCTTGGAACTGTACCGATTTATATGATCGTTAGCCTTGTTGAATCTATGATCACCGTTAAGGAACGGAAGTATTTCTTGAGCGTCGTAATAGAGTCCAATATTACCGAAATTACCCCGTGGTGTGCTCTCCAAAAGTTCGTTAAAGATTTGCCAAGATCCTTCGGCGGCGCTGTTCCTTATTCTCTCGCGCGTTAGAGATCCGTTTTTAAAACTTTTAAAAATAAATAAATTAAAAATAAAAAAAAAATGGGTTTTAGTAATTTTTTCTCATTCTTTTTTGGTTTTATACAAAGAACAGGATTTTTAATACCAAAGCAAAGCCATGTAAGCTTTGTCTTCGAGCGGATTGCACAAGATGTGTCCATCGATAGCGGTTCTGTAATTTTCAAGCCATAAAAAGAACGTGTCGCTTGTTCCCAAGCTGCAAGCTACGTCCCCATCTTTTAGTCTCATTCCTGAAGAAGATGGAATGAATTTTTCTCTACACGATTCGAAGATAAGAAAATAAAAAATTGGTATTCTAAAGTACGAATTTCACCCACCAATCAAAGAGGCAGGATTATCCCCCGTGAAAGCTATAACTCTACATTTATCATCGAATCCAAATCTCTCGAAAAAATATTTAGACACTGGTCCGAGATCGGTGTACGAAGGGACGGGAGTTCCGAGTCTGTTTCTAAGAGCTGGAGCGCAGACCTATATAGGGATTGAAAAATATTGAAAAAATAAAGAAATAAATCGGTATATTTTTTATCAAAAGGTTTAGAGATATTGATAGACCGTTTATTACACCTCTAACAGCTGATCGGACCAATCCTTCGTCCTAATATCAAGAAGGTTGGTTCCTGAACCGTCCGATATATCGATAGGCGCAAAATCTCCGAGGAATAAAGAAGCTGCGAAGCTACTGACCAGAGATATTCTCTAAAAAAATATAATAATGATAAAAGAGGAGATCAATCCTGTGTATTTTTTCACAATATCAATTTTTTGTTTTTTTTTGAAAGAATGAAAAGGAGAAAAAAGTGAAACGTTTGATAATTTTATTAATTAGGTCACACCTAGTGTACCTCGGTGCTAGCGTAAGCATCTGGTTTGTAGCGAGCTATCTTAGCTATTTGGGGACCAGAGAATCTCTCGTAGGCTCTAGATCCTGTTATTTCTGCTAATTTCTGGAAAACGTATACACGTATATAGGTGAATTTAAAAAGCTTATTATTCATGATTATGGGAGTTATCATGAGTGCGGAGCGTAGGTATAATGCCTATTTACATATCTAAGGTAATTGTCTAACCGTCCTTATGCATATGAAGTATAATTAAGTTGATGATAGTTAATTCCGCACCAGCTACGGAGAGAAAAAAAAAATGATATTAACTCAATTTGAGTACATAAAGGATTATTTAAATTACTTGTGGACCGCCCACGGCGTCCTCAAGGATTCTGCACTGTTCAGTTGTGCTTGAGTCCATCCAAACCGGAGATAAATTAATAGTAAAAAAAGTGGCTAGTTGTTCGTGTAAAAATTTATCTGGATCCAAATTTCGGAGCTGATTTCCGCTTCCTTTTCCCCAATAGACAGTCCCGTGTTGCTGCAGTGGGATATAGATGTATATTACCATTGTTCTCGAGGAGCAAAAAGGGCGGTTAATATATTTTTACGTTTTGCCTCTCGACTGCGGATTCAAAATAAAAGG
Organism: Tenthredo scrophulariae; assembly: GCA_963978835.1. NCBI lineage: Eukaryota > Metazoa > Arthropoda > Insecta > Hymenoptera > Tenthredinidae > Tenthredo > Tenthredo scrophulariae. The sequence goes on from OZ022234.1 coordinate 16,370,197, forward strand.
TTCACCTGTGCGCTACCCGAAATTGCAGCTACTTTCGAAAAATCAACACCACAAACTCTAAGTTTGTCGAGAATCATGTCTAGCGCTTTGACCCACATCAGGGTCGGCGCCACCTTGAGTAGCGGCTCTTCTTTATTCTGAATAACACCGCCGTAAGTCCTGGAATATGACGATTGAATGGATATTTTTTTAGTGACAACGACCGTAGGAATCGACTGGTCTTCATTACGTTACCTAAATTCTGGTAGATCATTGTCGAACTGGACGCTCGTTTCGTGAAGAACGTTCAACTCCTCGTCTACCACTACAGCCTTCAACTAGAACATTACGAAAACGACGAGATAATTACTTCGAAGTTTTATTCTAAGTTAAAAATGCAAGGTTTTCAATAATTCGACACCTTCTTGTGCTCATGCGGTGATCTCATCGCGAGTCATTCGTACAGGTATAGCAAATTCGTCACCTAGTAGCGTGAAATCTAAGATTTCAAATTGCGTCAGTCGTATTTGGAGCTAACTACGACTATCATACGTGTGGAGATATTCATAAGATGGAATACAATCGTTAAGAATAATTATTACTCCTTCTTCGGGACGGAGAGAAGGTTTGAAAATACCGCGGGGTTTATAACTCCAGTATTGCGCATGCGCATGCGCGATTTATTCGATCACCTGTTCTATATCACATGTGTGCGTACATCTTGGGTACCTGACGTAATTGTATAGATATAAAACTACGCCGAGGCAAGGACATCTAGATAGTTTGTATAATGTATAAGAATACGACGAGCCTGTAGGAGGCCGCGGAGTGAAATTCATTCATCATTTATTTTCCTGGCTTTTATCCAGCCCTCGGTCTTTCGTATATATATATATTTTTCTACATAGGTATAATAAAATAGTAACTAAATATAATAAATAAGTGAAGAATATTGTTCTCTATACAATCCAGTATGATATGTTGTAAAAAAAATCAAAGAGAGTGATCGCGGTAGGTGATTATTGTCAGTCGTCCATCTTACTGATATATAAACTCTTCGTGATTCATAGATAAAACAATATTCCCTCTCGCAGGTATAAAATATATATATTACACTGTGTATAATATAATATGATATTACACTATGTGTGTCTGCACATGCGCATGAGAAGCGGTTTATTTAGAGTCTAGAATAATACTGCATACCAACATCGGTGAATTAATTTCATAGATAAGGATTCCGCATTGTGTATGTATATTGATATATATATATATATGTAAGTAATAAAAATAAGACTGTAAAAGACACACATACATAAAGATATATACGTAAAGTTGAAGAAGAAGAAGGAGCTTATCTAGAATTGGTAAATAACGGGTGGTCGAATGGATATACATATAGTTTCAAAAGATTCTTGGAATGTGAATATTAAATCGTTATAGAAACGTCATGTTTTACCTGCTGCGTGCTGAGGTCTAGGCCCAGGTAGGTTGATTTCAACGTAGTCTCCATAGCTTCAGCTGCACTCATTTCGCCCGCCGAAGAATAAACGAAATGAAGCGAATAGTGAGTTAGTGTAGGTAGTGAGGCCTCACTCGTCACCGCGTGTGCGCGAGAGAGGAGTTGAACGTGGCTCGGAGAGGAGAGGAAAAGAGCGAAGAGAAAAGGAGAGAAAACAGGCGAAGAGTAAAGGAAAGGAAAGGAAAGGAGAGGAGAGATAGAAGGGCACGCGGTTGATCGTGCTCCTCAGACGTTGTTTTATCCGCTTCCTCTTGCCAGGTAGTATATAAAAGCGAGAGAACGAACGAACGGTGTATTCGTAAAGGTATATGAGTCGCTGCACTCCGCTAAACGGACACTGGAGTCTAAACTCTGTAAGCCTCGCGATTGTCGTAGCGTAGTCCTAGCACAGCACAGCTATGTAACGTAATATAATGGTAGCTGCTGGAGAGCGCGGTATGATTCGAAGGTTTAGGCGCGCGATTTCGTAACTCAATTTACGCGTTCTATATGAGTATATTCGATTGATTGAATAACCTAAGATAGTATAATACAATACATGTATACGCTGCGTTAACTGAGGTTATAATCTTATCTGAACTTGATATTTATTGCCTGTTTTTCAACTACATATACTGTATATGATTATTGCGTAATTTAGATATTAGTTACTTTACATACGAACACAATTACGGTTCAATAATTATCGTTTTTAATTTCTCAAAAATTCTATAAGAAGCTTTATTTCACACAGATATTATAATACTACTAGCTACTTACAGTAAGTTTAATAATTGCAATGATCATATTTATCGTTTGAAACGTACCCGAACTTGGAAATAATTTATTATTCACATACGCGCTGCATGTATGGGTATAGATTAAAAGTCTGTATTCTACCAGCGGTGTAAAGACTGTCGCTTTTTCTCTCTATATATATATATATATTCACTATTATTACCTACTCGTTCGAGGAATTATGCGGAGGCTTCTCTTCAATTCGTATGCTAATTTTGACCGATCAGGCGATCAAGCTGCCCTCCCTCTCTCCCCCATCGGTATAATACACACGATATTATAGTGTCGTAGTATAAAACCGGCATTTTGATGCGTATTATGATTATAAAAAAAAAAAAAATAAAAGAACAAACACAAAAAAAGGTGGCACAAGATTTGTACAAGAAATTATCAAATTTCTGATTAAAACCTAAAGAATGTAGTCTATCTATCTCCCTTATAGTCTATTATTTACGGATCTTAACATTCTCGCTAATATTATTCCTTCTATTCGAGACTCGTTCTTATTTTATGTATAAGATTACGATATGAGCTGAAAGAACAAATAAATCTGTGTTCATAAATATGTAGTAACTAGATACATAAAATAGTATATGAGACACGTAGTTGTACGTAGGTAAGCAGTGTTTATGTTAAAAAAATAAGCCGAGAAAAAATATTGGCCAGAGTGATGCTAGACTATGACATGCGAGGCGGTCTATTAAAAAGCAATATCACCAACACATCGCCTAGGGTACGAGTCTCATTCTGACTCGATGGCGTTAAATAGTTAGCAGGTGTTCACCGTCTAATATTAAAGAGTTAAAAAATGTTATTTTGGGGGCGGATTTATAACTAGACAACGAGCTGGTACGACGAATCACGTGTATGTAATACGTCGGCAAACATTGAAAAGTTTACGAAGCAATTTCTAAGTAGGTATAGGTACTTGTCATCGAATTGGCTAACGTCCAGTTACGAAACGTATGAAAAATAATTTTCGAGACACAGGTATAAAACATGAAAAGCAAAGGAAAGAAAAACCTAGACAGCTATATAAGTTGGAGGAGTATGAAAGAATAATAATTCCGATCGTCAAACTGTCGAGTAAGAAACAAGCTAATTATAAAAAGTCTAGGGAACGTTTGAAACGACTTATTTCCCTCGTCGATTCGTCCATGTACATACCTAAGCTAAGAAATTGGAGTCTGCGGAAATATCCGGATCTCGCACTACATAATATCGCATTATACGTATGAAGTGGTGGTATGGAGGTCGGGGGGGTAGAATATAGTTTTCCCGAGGGGTTTGAGTTGTGTTACGTTGCTGAATGCAAGGGGTTTGTTTGCGCTGTCGTTGCCGCCGTTGGCGTCGCCTAGGAGGGTGCCGCGAGGTCTAGCCTCCGGCGATGCTCTTGCTTCGTAATCGGAGGGACGGACAGACGGAAGGCAGGACGAACGGACAGAGAGACGCGGACTCTGTGCGGCAGGGCAGGAGGGTGCGGAGACTCAGAAGACCGACGGAGCCATCCGCGTCGCCGGAGACTGAGACTGAGAAGGGGCGCGCGTGTTCGTTCGTCTCTTCTTCATTTTTCACTGACAACATGATTGCACGAAATGATCCGAGGGCCGGAAAACAAATATACCATACATATACATACCTATGTATAAGCAAAAAAAGTCTTAGATACATATCAGAATGAACTCAGGACTGAATAATACGCAACATATATCTCTTCGTATTTAATAAATGATCAAGTCGCGATGTCATTTCTTTCAATGAAATTTATTTTTTATCCGATGATTAATAATAATAAGATTGGAATGAACAGTCGTTTCCTCCATAAATTTGAAAATAACAATCTAGATACGATCAAAAAGCAGAGACCAGAAAAAGATAAGGGTAGATAGAGACGCGGAAAGTCGACGTATACACGAACGCGTAAACCTTAATGGGCAAAAAGTTCCATGGCTCGACGTTAGCGAAAATTGCACCCACGGATTGCGCTTTGTGGGGGGTTGAAACGAAGGAGGGATAGGTACAGTAGGTACCTACCTACAGATACATTGGACTCGACATACTAGATGCCTCGGGGTGGTAGTGGCTGTCGAGTATAGTTTGAGGGGGTAAGAGTATCAGTTTCGATATTGAGGGTGAGTATAGAGGCGGCGAATAATATGATAACGTAGTCAGTCCGCCTTGTAGTTGATAGTGGAATGAGGGTAGAGGGTATAGAAGGAGTGGGATATGTTAGCGGCGTCGGTGTTGGCGTCGGCGACAGCCAGCAGAGTCCCGTCGACGTCGCGACGGACGCCCCCGGACAAGAGGACGAGCGAACGAATGAACGGAGGAAAGTATGGACGCGGATGAACGCGGAGGGAGCAGTCGGGCGCCGCCGATCTACCGACGTTAGAATCGTAGCGATATGTATACCTAGCCAAGTAAGGGAAAGCGGCGACGAGGACCAATGCAGCAGCAGCATCAAGGATACAGTTCTTCTGCTGGCATCGTCGCCCAGCCGGAGCCAGGAGCCAGGAGCCACCAGCCACCAGCCACCCTCGACGTCGGGCGTCGTGGCGCGGCATAGCGTGGCGTGGCGCGTCGTGTCGCGTCGCTTCGTGGCCTCAGGACGTGCGGCTCCGAGGATCGGCGCCAACTGTTTTGATGCCTTGTTACGCGAGGGGTGCTTGATAAACAACAAGATAGAGGACTTAGACAACCGTACCCCCTGCCCTCACCGTACAGTCGGAGTTGTCTTCCTCTTATTTCACATCATTAACAATTGATACAACTGACTATGCGGGATAGCCGCTTGAGACAAATTAATTCAGACCCCTTATGTGTTATTGCTCCACATGCATAATACATACACCTATGCGGTCCTAACTAATTAACGTCATTAGCGATTTTATAACGTCTGCATACCCGAGGACGAAGAAAATATTCATCTGGAATCATTAACGGTTCATTTAAACCTTTAAAATTGCTAAAAGTAAGACCTAATCCTTCGTCATCTTGGACCGGGACGTAGAACGTTGTTCATGATGTAGGGGTGTATTTCTATCTCGATTATAATGCCTCGTTTATGATAATTAAGCAAAAGTTTACATTCCCTCTTATAAAACTTGCGAAATAGATGAAAGGGGATATGATGGTTCCATTCCCGTATATCGAAGCCTATACGTATAAGACACAATTTAATCCCATTATACGATTAGCTATAGCTGTACCTATAGTGTTACCCCGTACCTTACTGCAGTTTTTGTCATGGCAAAATCTGATCTAAGTTAACAGTTAGACTGACAATAATTGTATTGGCTATGTGACAAGCTGCGGTATCTTAGGCGCCTTACATCCTCACTAATCCTTAAGTTTGCTGAGAACCTGTCCATAAAGATTAGATCCTATGTATACCCGTACCTACACATACGCACACATATGCGGGGGCATAACCGTGCTGTAAATCAAATCTAAACAAAACAAATAAAATAGTAAGACGTTTTAGTGGCGCCATATAGAATCCGCTCTCTATATATAACTATATCTATTTGTAACACTAATTGTTTCGCTTTTTCTTTGACTCCTTGATCAGTTTTTTGTTCTTTTATTTTTATTTTATTTGTTTTTTTTTTTTTTTTTTACTATTTTGTTTAGAATTAATGACATAGGTATGGGTATAGTACCTATAACGAGCCGCACGATGCTACGTCAGCGAATCGAATTGACTTTACGATCGGTAAACAAACAAAGATTTATTATTCTATAAATTTTCTATGTTTTCTTTTTTTTATTTTTTTATTTTTTTAGGTAAATACCATTTCTTTTGGCAAGGTTCGTTAGAGCATGTATTAATATTCTTTCGGCATTGATTCTTGATATATAAATAAATTGGAAGAAGAGTGAAAAAAAAAAAAAAAAAAAGATCGAATCGTTGCCAGAAACTACGAATGCGATATATATAATAAAATAGGAGAAGGTACAGCTATGGCTATGGGTATACCTATACCTTTTCGCGATTGGATGGCATATAGAAATAAAATTATTTTAGCACCGTTGGCAGAGAGCTTATGGGTTAAATTCTACCCGAAAAGAATATTCAGCCTATCAAAGGTTTAAACATCGCATCTTTTATGCAACGTCTTTATATCCGTTATACCAATTTGACTGAGCTTTTCCAGAGAGCCAAATATCGACACGCTGCAGGCCAAAATTGATTTCAATAAGTATCTTATACCAAAGTACCTTAGCTATAGGTAACGTCAATTTTTCGTTTTAATCTGTTTAGAATTTTAATAAGCATTTTTTTTTTCCTGAATATTTTGAGAAGTGCTTATTCTAGTTCCTAGATAAAATTCTATGCATACGATTTTGAAAATGAAGACGATTGTTACGGTGAATGATATAATTTACTGTCCCTTTTAATTTCGCCTTATTCCGCGCCGTAAAATTTCACGAAATCCGTCATTCCTAAGATATACCCGTAAATATATATTTTACGCCAAGTTTATATATTGGCATAAGAATTTACGAAGCCACATCCGGACCCCTGGAGGGGTTGTTAAAAATATTCGTCCGACTGGTCGGAGACGAAGTCTTTTGGATTCGTCTTTCGCCGATGTATGCAAGCGCGGTTAAGATATTCAGATTTTTGTATGGGTTGAGGAGTAGCGGATAGAGTCCCGGCTCTCATTCCTTTATTTCTCACTCCCAAGACCCATACCAGCCTCTAGCAATCGTCGCTCTTTCTCATCGGTCGCGGTTTCTACTGCGTGCTGCTGGTGCAGCAAGCTAACGAAAGAAGAGACTCAGTCAGCTTTAGCGCCCGCATCGTGGATCACTAATACAATTCCAGATAATGTATAGGTAGGTATGTAGTCCGCGTATAAACTGTGAACACAAACATCCCTATGGCAATAGCATAGCATACTATAGCATGGCATAGCTTCGGAAGATATCTAGCCCCCCGCGTTACTAGGTATATAGAAATAGCGAGCTATACGCTCTAGCGCGGCATCACGGCGCGAGCACAGATACAATAAATGGCGTCAAGATCGGCGTCGCCAGAACCTGGCGCGCCAGTTGTCGCGAATCGCGGCACCAGCCTCCCTTACAAATAGGGGCGCACTCGCCCACGCGGCCAGTAGCCGCAGACACCGTGTCCGTCGCTTGACGCTCATCTCTCGCGGAGCTCTTCAACATCGGACAAAATATATATATATATTTGAATAATTGAATAAATAGACAAAAATAATGGCAACATTTTATTGTATATATAAACTGATAAATGCCTCGAACATTATTGTATATAAATAAACTAAAAAGAAGATGTTTTTCAACATCTTTCGTCAATTATAACAGTCGAAGTCTTTGGATCCTATAGGATCGCAGAAAATTTCTTAACAAGTTTTCTTTGCTGTTGAAACGAGTCAACGAGACAAACCTGAAGTAATAAATTCTTTCTCATTGTTTGAAATATACTATACGCATAGATAATGTATTTAGATTAATCAGCCTCGTTTTTCAAGTGGAAATTTAAGTATCTATAGTCAGTGAAGTTATTGGTGAACATACATACCGTGTAGTCGATTGATATGAACAAAGTTTATCGTATATTCATATACGTAGATTAGAAAAAAATCAATTATTGTCTCGTTCGTATTAGTTATTAATTATAGGCATAGACACACACCTTAAATTTTGAACCAAACGCGTTTTGTTTTAACCGAAATTATACAGTATGTCTTCTTATCTCTATGTTGAGCTCATTTTCTCCATTGCGCTTTGCTTCACTTCTATCGTAATATATTTCGGCTTATATTTAGCACTGCTATACTTACTAGACTGGATTTTCGATGGGAGAAAGACGGAGTTTTAAACATTATAAGAAATCTTCGTGTTTACGCAGATATGATATTATTTAGAGAAAAAATGAAGAAAAAAACTTTATACGTTATCATCCTTCTATCCGATAGATAACTTTTTCTCTACTTTTTATCCGGCGAAAATTCGCGCCGAAATTTGACTAGAAACCCGTCGAGATTCTAGCCGTACATCAGTCGCGTCTGCGCATTGGGATAAGTAAACCTTATACAGTTCTGCCCGATTCTCTCGACGTGCGCTCGGAGCGCGTGTATATTGCAACAAGTAGAATCGAGAACAAAGCGGGAAAAGGGATATGCCTATGGGTATAAATATGAGTTCAAAGAACGCCGTATAGCGTAGAATGATAATATAATTGGTTTCAAATTATTACGAAGGTGTAAAAAGAACTAAAAAAATTGAACATTACACTAATCCGCGTTAGTATGACCATAGAGTAGGTCAATTCATGCATAATTCTTATTTGAAGACGATCTTTTAATCCGCCTAATTATAAAGCGCGAGACATTGAATAAACCCGAGGTTCTTCCTCGTTTCTTTTACCGCTGTTAAAGAAAAAGGACAAAAGGTGAGAAGAGCATCTCACACGTACATCTGATAATAATTAAATAAAATAATACCAACATAAAGTCACATGTTATAGTGATATAAAATTTATTAAAAATCGAAAGAAAGAAAGATAGAGAGGGGGGAAAGAACTAGAATAAGTATATAATGATCGTGTAGAGTTCTGTTTTCGTGAGAAAGAATGGCCGAGCCTTGAAGGCTAAAAAAAGGCAACTATTTCATCATATAGTATCGGATATAATGGGGTTTTAGTTGTTGTCCAGGGTAGCCGAAGGTAGAACTTCGGCTCAACCCACGGGGAAGAATAAAAGCCGGAGTATAAAACTGGAGAAAGATATATAGAGAGAGAGAGAGAGAGAGAGAGAGTAAAGACGAGCCCCTCTCCTCTCCTTCCCACTCTCCGATCCTGCGATGTTAAAAGAGCGAGAGACGTATGGGCGGGGAGCGGAGAAGGCGCTGGCGCCTACAGCGCTGAATTGGCTGGCGCCAAGACCGACCCGTCCGACGATATCGCACAGGAAGTTACAGGCCGCACCTGTCCCCCGTCGTTGCAGTACAGGCAGGCAGGCAGGCAGACAGACAGGCTTACCTTTGCAATGGTTCAAAAGACGAGAGGGTATGCTTTGCACTCTGCAGGGCTGTTTTGGCAACTTATAGAATAGCGAATTGATGTTCATTGTATTTCTAGATCAACTAAACGGGGATAAATGTGAGAGTTTTAGGGTCTTCTAGCCGACGTATATGTATAGTATGTAACTAACTAAGTAGCCTCGAGGCCTCGTAATGCGTATATCTTTAGCGTGGCGCCGTCGCGCGTTCAATGAAAGTGCGAAGAATGCGAGTTATTTTCGAGCTTCTAAAATAGATCGTTGTGCAGCGCGGAAAAGGAACGAATCCGCAAACGTTTCGGACTTTAGTTTGCGGTTTGGCTCGGTAAAAGGAATTCCCATTAACCCAACGATTTGTAACCATACGTTACAAATTCCGTATAGATAGATTATAGGGGAAGAAATAGAATAGACGAAATAAAAAGAGAGAGAAAAATATCTAGAAGAATTATCATCTACCGTTTGTTTAAGAAAAACAAACAAAAAAAACAATGATCACGTACAATACCGGATAGTTGATAATTATAATAACTTCTTTGATACAGTAATATTATTTACTCCTCGTAAATATAAATCCCAGACAAACTAGGCTGCAGTTTTTGTTGCTATTATTATTATTATTATTTTATAAATCGAAAGATGTATCTTTATAGAGTTTGAGCAAGTAATTTATCGATTAGTAAACCGCATCTGAAGAATATGATAAATGATGGTAAAACGCAATCGGGGGTATTATAATGCGATTATTAATCTGTTGCAGAATCTTGAGCTACAGGTGCGTCACTCGTTACTTCTTAAAAACAAACGCGGTAAGTATTTACCGCCGATATACTATACATTTGCTGTATAGAGAGTATAAAATATCTACTACTGTATATTATATGTACGGGTGTGTTTGTACAACGCGGTTATCTACACATAAAAATGTAAAAAAAAACCATTGTGTTTTGTATTATTCTTGAAGTTGGCGGGGCCGCGCTTTGTCATTTAAAACCAGTCGTGGGTGTTCCTTTATATGATATCGTGGCTGAAATTCGTCTTGGAATGTTGACCCCCAGTGGGACAGGCGCTGGCGCTTCGTAAGGAGACGCTGGCGTCTGTCTAGCCTACGGCCACCCCCGTCAACGGGCGAGTCCACCTTCTGTAGTTTGCGGTAGATACGTTCCACAGTGATCGGTATTATTAACCGAGTCAATTCCGAGTCTAATAATATCTAATCTATTACCTCTAGGTGTATAAAATATTTTCATTCAATTGTATAGTCTATTACAAGCTTGTTTAATTGCCTATCAATATTGATAAAACGGAAATATAATCAGCGCTGTAAAAACAATTCGAAATATAGTCTTAGAAAAATTTGAATCGTTCCGTATACAGCGGAACACTCGAGGCGCCTACCTGCGCGTAATTGCGCGCCTCTAGCGTCAACACCGTGAAGCTTTCATGCGGCCATGTTTAACAATCTGCCCTGTGTGTTTAGTATGCCGTGGTCGGTGTATCGCGCTGCAGAGACCAAGAAGGAGTGAAGTATGTGTTCATGACGGATACCTCGTGCGACGACGATGACGACGAAGACGACGACGACGACGGAAGAGTAAAGAATAATAATAATAATAACAATAATAACTATTCCCGTTGCCCTCCGTATACGTAACTTGGTAATGAAGTTAGGAATAAATGAAAATGATATATTCTAACACTGAGATTTCAAGCTACGGACTATAAAGAATTACTAGTAGTTGTTGCACAGTGTGTCTAATAAAAGAAGGCTCAAGGATATTAATAATATTATAGAGTATATGTTTTATAGAGGAGTTGTGTGTGGATATAAACGTGCTACGGAAAATTTTATCCGATAATAGCTATTGGAGAAGATAAATGTAAATAAAAATATTTGTAATTTTTTTTTTTTTTTTTTTCTTTTTCTCTCAAGTTTTCTTTTCGTTCAGTTGTGTGTGTGTTTTTTTTTTTATTTAATAGAAAAGAAAGTATGAAAAAATAAGAAAAAACAAACGTCAACGGAAAAATCAACCTTTGCTCTCTTTCTCGTATGTAAAGAAACAAGTAGAAAAAATATTAATAACAATGTGACGAAGTGACCGTCGTGGAATATATATGTATAGATTTTATTTTTCATATTGTGTATTAAAAGAAAGAAAACGAAAAACAAGTTTTAAGAAATAAATCGAGAAAACAAGTGACAAGTGATGAGAGTGTAAAATGTTAATTGGTGATAACGAGGTAGTAATAAATAGTGCTCGATACGATATCGGAATAAAAGTGTTGTTATGTGGGGCCGAAGCGGTGGTGGCCAACATCAGCATCAGCATCAGCATCAAGATCATCATAATCATCAACAGCGTATAAGAACGGTGCCAACAACTTGCGTAGAATTAAAAGCGAGCGGTGAGCCGCGCTGCGCACGTTATGTTTGACAGTGATAACCGTCAGGTAAAATAAAAAATAAAGATTGTTAATAACGGTGTGTTAATAATAAAAGTAAGAAAGATATTAGTCTGCATTAGACTGGAAAAAACAATAGTTTGTCTTTTATAATCAAAAGCGATCTAAAGTACTTCTTTTGATGCACAGACGTTCGAGATTTACTCATATTACGGGTACGCGGCGCGCTGCTTCTACTATTCGTAATATTAATCCACACGTAAAACCCTCTTATAAATACTTATAGTACCGCGTCCACGAACACAGTAACAGTGTTAGCCCGGAGCGGTGGCGAGACGGAGCGCGGCTAACTAAACCGAAATACATAGGATAGGATAGGATAGGACAGGACAGGAGAAGATACTGTTCAGAACTCACGAGAGTGAGAAACACTGACACACGCATCAGCGTGGCTCCGCGAGCGCCTCGCTAGGCTCGCCGCGCTACATGCGCGATCGGTTAACCCAGCATCGTTGCTGCCGCTGCTTCTGCTGGCTGTTGCTTCTGACTACGGAGCGTAAAGCGTGAACGGGCGTTTTCTACTATCAATATATAACAAGAATTAATCTTCTCCGCGAGTGCGGGACGTAGATGTTAGTTTTATTTACTTCAATAATTGTTATTTGAAAAAATATTATCTTTTCTTTTCTTCTCTTTATATAGCACCTTGCAAAGACACGTTATTATATCAAAGTGTGGAATAAAAATTATCGAAAAAATAAAATATAATAAAAATAAAAAGAAAAAGAAAAAAGACACGGTGTGATAAATATAAATAATATTTTGATTTGAAACGCGGTTAAAAGTACTGGCCCCCAAATGCACAACCGGGAAATCCTGTTTCATGTTCATGTTCTGGGGGAAACGGACTTCGTACACTAAACGTCTCCTTAAGGCAAAAGTCCGCGGGGAGCATGAAACCGAGTGTGAAGCTCAAGAGAATCATCATATTGTCCGAAACCAAAATTCGCCCGAATCATCATCATCGTCGTCGTCGCCGTCGTCGACTAAACAAAAAAATAATTCAACGAGTTGCGGTAACCAGAACGGTTCTTGTTACGCACCTTCATCTTCATATTCGTCTGGTTCTCCCGCACTGGGCATAATCACCGATGATATAAAAACAGGCGATAATAATACCGAGCTGCAGCGTACAGCGAGGTGTAAAGAGCTGTTAAAATCCCTGAAGGAAAATCAACTCGAGATGTTGTTAACGGCGGTTGAAAGTTACGGGGCTAATCTAGGCGCCTGTGTTATGGTTAAAAGGCGACGTCGTGGTTCGAACGTGAACGTAGACGAGGACGATAATTGCAGGAGTATAAACGGGGATGAAAGAACGGATCCCTCGCGAATGACTACGTCACAGGAATTGGATATCAATCCAAATTATTATTCGCTGCACCACCATCGGCATCATCATCATAATAATCATAATCGACGACAGCGACAATGCAACATAAAGGATAATATGAATCGGGATGATAAATCAAAAGAACGACAGAGAGATTACGAGGAAAATATACTTCTCGGTGATAGAATAACCGCCACTACCACTACCACAACTACAACCACCCAAAGGAGATCGAGGTGTTCTACAAACAGTGCAGAACAACTTCCGATCGATCCTCACCTTTTGTGTTGTCAGATTTGGCGGTGGCCAGATCTCACTAATAGTTCCGAACTCAAGAGACTTCCAGTCTGTCATTCCGCTAAGGATCCCGTTGACATTTGCTGCAATCCCTACCACTGGAGTCGACTCTGCAAACCCGGTGAGTTTATTTTATTCTAGTTTTTTTTTTTCTTCCCCTCTTTATTTCGTCGGAAATGTTTAATATGTTATAATCTCGAATTTAACACGCTGCGAATATTTTTACGAAAAAATATACATACCTATGTAATGTACGGATTTGAGGAGAGAGATGGAAAGAAAAAAGGAGTGAGGAAATATAACGGAATCAGAGATATCTGGTCTTTAGCGTATTTATGTTAATTTTCATATGTAAAGAGGTTTTAATATTTTGACAAATCCTTTTTATCCTCTTATTATTTTTTCGATATTTTCTATTATATACCAAACTGTGATTAGGTGCTGTTATGTATGTGATAAAAATATCGTTACATTTAAACCGATTAAATTATAGGTAAACGTAATTATTCGAATCGGGTGATTTTCTTCTCTTTATTATACATCATTATTTTGATTATTGATATCATTATTATTATAAAAAAGTAAATTATGGCGTCTGGTATAATTGTAAGAAAAACAAAGTACGAAGATAATATATGCTTGTGTGTATATACACGTATATTAATTCGTCAATGTCTATTTTTAAAACTATTTTATCATCTTTTTGAAGAGAAATTACTCACTATATTCGTTACGCGACCCAAAATTTCGCTTCATTATCGCTCCGAGATAAATGAAGAAAAAAAAAAGAAAAAAAAAGAAAGGAAGAAATCAGAAGAAAAATAAAAGGCAGAATCGTTGAAAATACAAATTTTACAAAATAAATGTGGATATGACGTTGGTCTAGACTCTAGACTCTAGAGGCTGTGTCGCTCTTTAGTCGGAGTCTCTCAGAGAACCCAGAGGTTTGAAAGGAAGAAACTAATATCAACGTGTCTTATTGTACTTTGTCATAAAAGCTGCAGCTAGGTTATTATATTACAAGGAACTTAAAGATTATGGAATTAAATTGCACGTATAATTCTGTTTTTTTTTTTTTTTTTTATTTATTTATTTATTTTTTTCACACTTTGTTCAAAGACTAAATTTAACATACTATACATATCATATGCGCACATAGACGCAGCTTAAGTATTATAGTTAGTTAATTAGTTGGGATTTAGTACTCGACGAATTAACTCTAATATGAAAATCTTTATTTGATTGAGAATTTAGGTATTTCGTAATCAAAGCTATGGTTATATATGGAGCCTGAGTTTTTAGATGATAACGCGATGTTGAGATAAGTGTACTGTTTATCTCACTATAAAATTAGTCAAATTTCAAATTGGCTATAATATGCAGGGTGCAGATTCAGGCTGACAATGAGCGATACATATTTTACGTGGGTATAGATTCTCCGCGAAAATCTAAGAACAATTTTTGTCTACCAAAAAATTCGAGGGAATGATAGTTTCCGAGATACGGGAGATCTTAGATAACCAATCGCGCAGCGAGCGTATAGGTCACGTAGACTGGGCACCGCTCAACTTACACTCATTGACTGCCTAGTCTGTGTCACCTATGACTTCTGCGTGATTGGTCAACTACGATCTTTCATAGCTCGGTAACTATTGGGCTCTCGAATTTATAGTAAAGTAAATATAGTCTTAGAATTTCGGAAGGAATTCACCGTCAAAATATGATCCGAACTGAACCCGAATTATTCTGTATATAAGGAGGATACGTATTCAAATTGTCAAATTTTCTCGCTTTGGAAATGATTTTCATTTATTTTTTTTGTATATTATATAAAGAAGTTGATCGAAACGCGACGCGACGCGGTTATAGTCGTTGTTGCGAGAGAAAGAGAAAGAGAGAGAGAGAGAGAGAAAAGCCGGCGGAGGCACTTACCAATAGCCGCACAATCAAAGTTACGGGGCAGAAGGAAATGAATCTAAAAATAAATCTTATATTGGGCGGCGAGTCAGGTTGTCGGCGGGTTATGAACGGGGGTAGGTGGGAGGGAGGGGCGGGCGACACGGCGCCGTTGGAGAGGGGGTCGTGCCGGCGCCGCTGCGTGTCATTGCTGGCGCCAGCTAATTGTCGAGGCCAGCCAGCATAAGCCAACCGTTGATGCTGACCCAACCGCGCGCAACGCAACGCAACGCAACGCAACGTTCGACGAGCCTTCTTAAACACCCTTTTCTTTATTATTTTCTCCATACCCATTCTCTGACTTACGTTGCAACTTCATTGCATATCGGCACATACCTATGTATCTACAATTATATACATATATACATTCAAGATACATACATACTATACTACCTACTATAATAGGTATACGTATATAAAACCATTCATTCATAAGATTGACTGATTAGGTCATTGTAATAGTTTGACATTTATCTATCTATCGATATATATATATATTCGAGTCTTTTTATGTGTACTAAGCAAACTATTTCGTTAGTTCTGTATTTTCTTAGTTTTTTTTTTTTTTTGTTTTTTTTACGTAATTGTTACAGTCGTTTACGTAACAGAAATAAACTCTTTCTCTTAGACACACACACCTGTGGTCACGTTATTATACTCATATGCATGTATACATTCGTATATAGGTTTTTTGTTAGCCACTTTTTTTTTTTTTTTTTTTTTTCTCCTCTTTTGCGTCTAATTTTGGGAAGAGAAAATATTGAAAATAGAAAATATAGCTGCGGAGGACTGTTATATTATTTTTATTATTTTCATATCATAGAGTATAAGAGTCGCGATCTCGCAGGCAGAATTTCGTTATGCTCATATCTGTGCCGTGGTACTTTTAATTAAATTTATTTTTACCAGTATAACGGACTACCACCGTTTTATACTATACAAATACCATACACATGTACAGAAATAAATAAATTGCCGTCTCGTCGCCACCACCACCACCACCACCACCGCAAAGTTGCAATAAAATCGTAACCAGAGATTCGAGATAACAACACGAGCTATTGTGACAAATACTAACGTAGTAAAAAAAAAAAAAAAAACCGCTAAATAACTAAAAAAAAAAATAGTCCGTCAATTAAACGGCCGTTACGCGTCAGGGCAACAACCTGCCGCGATATATTCGTTCTATAATATGTATGTACAAGATTTACTCCAAATCCTACGCGTATCTTGTTTCATTGGCAGATTTAAAATTCCAGTTTATGTATAAAAAAAATTGGTAGTAATTTTTTTTTTTTTTTTTTTATACTCTTATTCATTGATTGTATAGATTATTATTTATTAGAAACTTCCACAAGATAGATATAGGTAGAAGAAGTAATTAACGGAAGAACAACGAAAAATTATAAAGAAAAAAAATGAAAGCGAAAGGAAAAAAAGAAAATTAACACTAATGGAAAACGAATTATTCATGTGTTTTTGAAAAATTACTTCGCGGTGCCTGCAAGCATGTATATAGTATACATATATACAACCTTACTTTATACCTACATCGCTTATTTAGGTAATTAATAATGTAGCACTTATCTCTAATTAGATGCTTATCTGACGCTGCTTTCAAATTACACCCATGTGTATAAGAAAGAAAGAAAGAAAGAAGGATGGATGGATGAAAGGAGATAAAAATAGCAAAAAAGAAAAAAGAAGTAGACAATACGATACATTCGGTACATTTATTCCAAACTTTTTGTATATTCACGTCGGATGAGGATTTCGCTGTGCATTAGAGAAAAAGAAATTTATTGTACGAAAAAAATAATCTGAATTTTTAATTTCGATGATAATTTTCTTATTTTAATTGAAGTTGAAATTTTTGCGGATTATATTATTTGTACAATTGATGGATATACAATATTTCTTAATAGTTATCGCAGCTATTTCTTCTTTTGCTCCTGTTGCAGTAAGAATTCTCGTACTTTATATATCGTATATCAATATTAGAGACGCGTAGTGCAGATCAGATTGTCGATGCAGGTCTAAGTTGGCCTTTTTTTTTTTTTACATTTTGTAGTTATAGTCGGCCGTTGTATTTTATAAGATCTGAGTGGAGAGACTGGATATATCCTAAAAGGACGAAAAATTCTGTACCGGTTTTACCGATCTAATAATAGAACCTCCTATTTTGGACGGAATACCTTCTAACGGATATCGTTCTTATTTCACACGCGTATATATACATATACTATATACAGATATTATACCTATGTATATACCCATTAAATAATTTATTATATTCACGTACGTCTGTACATAAATACACATATAGGTATAATAGTGCGTAATAGTTTTACCCAGACACGCAGTTAGGCATATATTATGATATATTTTTTTTATCTTCAATTTTTTTGAATTCGATTTCAAGGTATAGAAAAAAGAAAGAAAAAAAAGAAAAAAAATCTCCTGCAATTAAAATGGAATATAGTATCTATTAATAATTATTACCGCATCATACATATATACAATCGTATATATATACACATATATATATGCTGCACAGGCTAATTCTGCGAATATTTTATTATATTAATTAACTCGAGTGTCCGGGCTGCAGATGTCCGTATCATGTATAAAACTGATATTAGTACAATATTGAATGAACTGAAAGTTTAATATCGATTTCAAATTTTTTATTATAAAATTTTTATATCTGTATTATAAATCGCTTTTGTTTTTCATTTTGTATTATTTGTATTTTTACTATTTATTTTTATTTTTTTTTTTGTTACAGAGTCGCCGCCACCCCCTTACTGCCTTATTGCCGATAGGTTAAGACCGGAAGGTGAGTTTTAACCGATATTATCAATTATACTAAAAATAGGTAAAAAGAGTAACCTATATATTAAAAAAAAAAATAAAAAAAAAAAATAATGATAATCTCTTATGTTATAATGAAATGTATAAATGAAGAGCCTTGTCATGAGTATAGCTACACCGTTTACGGTTCTCTCAGTTTATAAAAGAAAGAAAAAACGACGTTGTGCCTCCAAGTTTGTCGATTGATCGTGAGTAGTAGGTTGTTAGGTAGTTATAAATATAGGTATAGGTATATAACATTCCGTTTTCGGTTAAATCGGTCGCCGCACGTATAGCCTTCGCGCTTCATCTTTCAACAACCGCAGCGGCATGCACGACGCGTTACAAATCGCTAGGTACAGGTACAGGTAGCTATACGAGTTATCGTTCGAACTAACTGATGCACTGTTGCAATTGATCGTCAGGGTTTTCGGAAAATGAGATCGCGCGGTATTTATATGTATACATATATAAGGAACGTGCCTTGATTACCGAATGTGAAGTCTATAATATTACACGCTACATACTTCAATGGTTTTGACGTTAAACAAGAAAAGAAAAAAAAAAAAAAAGAAAAAAAATAGAAAACAAAGAAACAGTGGAAAATTTCGTTAATTTTAATAATATACCGACTAACTACATATAGTTTCCGGAAAGGGTATTTCCCCGAAAGTCTGCATAGCCGATTTAAAAAATCTTCGAAATGAAGGAAATCGAAGGTTAAAAATTGCGAAATCTTAATAACCGAAAGGCCAAACATCCGGAAGTTGAAATTCACGTATGCATTTGAAATTCGTTACGTTAAAACGTTACCTTATATACGTGCTTTTAAGATTCTTATGAATTCTTTCTCAGCAGCAACGCAGCTTCTTTACTTTCTACTATATCTACAATATGCATATATACCTATATATACGTATATGTATATATAAATGTGTGTATTATTGAAGTTTGAAAAACAACGTTCTCGCCTATTTCTATTTTCATTTCTATTCCTATATACCTATAGAGACCCCCTCCCCTTCCTCGGATTATCACATGGCATAACCATACGATATACCTACCAAACGAAGGACAAACTTGAATTAATACGCCCGCAGCAATATACTATACGCGCACGGTCCTCTCGATCACTCTAACGCGGGATCGTATAAGCTCTACAACGTTATAATACGCGCGTGTTACCGGGGTCAATATCTTTCGTTGATAGCACGAGCTGCTGCTGCTGCTGGTGCTGCTACTGCTGCTGTTACTATTGCTCGAATAAAATCCTCTATATACGGTATCGCGTTATACTGTCGCCCGATACTTTATTTGAAATCTCTATATATAACTATACGTCAGAATAGGCGATAAAAATGCAACGAAAAGTAATATGTGATACCTAGATACGAGCTAAAGACTCGTTATGTTTTTTAATTTCTTTTTTTTTGTTTGTTTAACATTCATTTTTCTATCTTCTTATCGTATTATAGAATCATCGTATAGGTAACAATAAAAAAAAAAAAGAAAGAAAGAAAGAGAGAATCTGCGTGGTTTTATAATACATATAAAATATCTATAAATTCTAGTTGAAATTTTCTCTTACTAAACCTCGTATATTTATATGCAGTGTATGTAATAGTAAAGGAATACTACTCGTGCTCGATGCGAGGTGTAAAAACAGCAGCAGGGCGTCTGTCACCTGGTTCTCTCTATATCCTCTCTTCTTACGTTATAGTCTTTCACCCGCTTCACTAGAAAAAAAAAGTATATACATATACCTATGTGTACATATACTCATACCTATAATATACATAGTACTACATAGACGCGGCTCTCTCCGTTCATGATCAGCCCGCGCCCAAGCATCACGTTTGCTATGGAGTTGCAGCGTAGCGGCAGCAGCAGCAGCAAGCGCGTTCCCCGTTCAAGTTTCCATCGTGTTTATAGGTATAGGTAGAATACTCGCGCTTGGCGCGCCGACTACGTCCTTGATACTTTGCTCTGCCTCTCCTTCTTCTCTTTCTCTTTCTCTTTATCTTTATCTTTCTCTCGCGCTCTCGCATCTTTTTTCTCTGTCTCTTTTTATCCCGAAGGAGAATGAGGACGATGAGAAACGGGAGAAGAAGAGAAGAAGAAGAAGAAGAAGAAGAAGTGAAATAACGTCGCAGCAGCCACTCGACGGCATCTCCTTCGGCACAGCTACGACCGGGAGTGGCTCACTGGCATTCCAAGGCTTCCTTCTCGGACCCGTTGCTTTCTCACTAAAAATCCCACCGTTTCCGGATTGGGAAAATTGCTCGTTTACGATAAAGAAAGGGCAGGGTGGGACGGGGGGGAGTGTATTGTATATATTTGAAAGATTATACAATATAATTAAATAAAATAACGAGCCTATATAGTAGCTAATATATAAAGTGGAAAAGGTTTTTTTTTTTTTTTTTTTTATTTCATCCTAATTTGAGGTGAAAAAAAAAAAAAAAACAAACGATTTCGCATATTTTCTACAGACTATATAGATACAATCTTCTGACCATAATCCATTATTTTAACTATATAGTATTTATTTATATACTATACGATGTTTGCTTGAAAAAGGAAGAAATCTAGTCTAAGTTAAAAAACGATAAAGAATAGAATGATTTAGTTTGATATACTATAGGCATACTAGGTATATGTATCTATAGGTATTTGAGATATCGTCGTGATCCGGGCGTTTGTCTTACATGTCATGGAGTCAAGTCGTTGTCAACGTTCGTCACCATGCAGGACGGAACGCTTTTGCGGTATATTAGGGGAACTCAAAATAGCTTTTAGACGTTCTAAAGTCTCCGCGGGATTCTCGTCGTGCGTGTCCCTTCTCTCTCTCTCTCTCTCCAAAATATATATATATACGAGAATATATACATATATCCTAGATTTTCATATTTATTATTATGATTATTATACTGTTATTACGATTGTTACTATTATTAGTTATTCGCGCAAAGATCGGCGTAGACACCTAGAGCTACAGGCTAGACTATAAAGACTTTCTCGCGATAACAGGAAACCGCGCGCGCGCTTCTCCCTAGGGAAGGAACGAGGCCCAAGAATCTCGAAAGAATGCGACCGACCGACCGACCGACCGACCGACAACCGAGGCCGGACCACTTTATGACGTCAGACTCTTCTTTGGTTAATGAATCTATAGTATACCTCCGAATAACTATATGTACATATATGTATATACCTACACTTTATACCTGACCGCGTATATATATGTATAGGTAAAATTTTCATTTCGTTATTTTATTATTATTATTATTATTATTAATATTATTATCGTTATTATAATAATAAATCAATCGATTCTATTATACTATGTATACGCGGGGACAGCGATTAGTTAGCTCTATAATAACGTTACGCAATATACTATATTATATAGCCGCACCGCGTTGTTAGTTGGGTTAGTTAACTTATATATATATATATATATATATATATATATATTAGCTATAGAGATATAAGAGTGAGAATAGTTTTGCGTGGAAAAATTCTCTGTATTATAAAGTCAGCTAACATAGGGAGGGAACCCAATCGTCTTAAGTCGCCGTTACGCATATACTATAAGATGAGAGTAACCAACACTATGTCACGTCAAAATAGGCGCGCCTTTCGGGAGGAAACTCCCGCTGTTCCTGCTGTTGCTGTTGCTGTTACTGTACGTTGCTTATAGCTACGATATGCGGTGATATCGCGGGAGAAAAAAAACTCTATGCCTCCAATTTCAATAATCTTATATACATACAGTATATTTATATATATATATATATATATATATATTTGTAACCCTTTTATTTTTTCATTTTTAAGGCTTTTCATTTATAGAATCAGACTTTTTCCTTATTCTATATAATTATTACAAGTTATTCAATTATTATTATTATCATTATCATCGATTTTATTATCCTTTACTCAACTGTTTTTCTTTTTGTGATTTTAGATCGAGCACCCAGCGAAGGAGACGTACTACACCGGTACAGAAACACTAATACACCGCCACTTCCTGGTTCCCTAACTACAAACGGCGAAGGTATATACCAAAAATCATAATATCTATACTTTTCTTATACCATTTTTTTTTCTTTTTTCTTTCTTTATTTCTTCAGATATTTTAATTATACAAGTTTAAGGTAACCGTTTTATGAAACGGAGAAAAAAAATAATTTAATAATAATAATAATAATAATAATAAGAAGAAGAAGAAGCAGCAGCTTCGCAAAAGCGTCTATCTATATACTATAATGCGAACACACTAACCGATTTTAAGATCGATTAAATATATTACATATACATATGTATACAACCATATAGGTACAGATGTATAATATTTATGTCCAGATTTAGCGATGAAAACAATTTACTCTAACAAGGCCAACCAGCTGAGCGTATAACCACTCTCTTTCTCTCTCTCTCTCTCTCTCTCTCTCTCTCTCTCTTTCAATCATTTTTTTTTTCAATTTTTATTGCAATTTTTTATTCCTTCTAATAATTCGCTTCAAAGAACTGAAGATATAATATGGAACTTTAGCACCTATACCTCATATTATTTATACCTACGTAGGTACGTATATATATATATATGTTGCTGGAAGATATATACGCGGTTTAATCGATTGTCATTATTGTAACTCGATCACAATCAGCAAACATTAGTTCCTGTATACCGCGTTACACGTATAGTATACACGATACATCCTCCCGAAGGTATATACTATATTATATACCCCTCTGCACTCACTTTATATGTATTTGATTAAATATTTCCTCAGCAGGCTTAACACAGAAACTTAAACAAGCGTAATATCATATGAGAGAGAGAGAGAGAGAGAGAGAGGTATAACAAAAATTGACAACGCTATGCAAGTTCAATTTTCGTCTCATCGCGACGATATTTTTTAACTCTTACAATTAGCTGTGATAATAATGACGATAAAAAAAAATATATATGGATGGTCTTTAATTCGGTCATATTCGAATTTCAGCGCTTCCATGGGCCAGAACGTTTCCAATTATATACAAAAAAGATTTAGTTAAAATTCCAGGTTCTTATCTCAATTCGAAGCACTGTTCCAAAGCTTTCGAAATTTGCCAATTTAAACAACACGTAGTGCTTAAATATAGCCGAGAAATTTGAGAATTGCGTTTACTAAGAAGAAGAAGAAGAAGAAGTAGAAGAAGAAGAAAAAGAAGAAAGTAAAATTATTCTTCATAAGAATTTTGTCAATTGATATAAATAATTCGATTTTAGTTTTTTAAACTCTTCTTTTTTGAAGTTTTAACAAACCGCGAGTTTGAAAAATCATTTTTTCTTCTTTTTTTCTTTTTCTATAACATTTTACGCCGCGCCACCTGCTGCGCTTGACTGCAGTCTGAAACGCTGACGTGAATCATAATTATACCGCGCGGGGTACGTCATGTGTCGAATCAATAGAATCCCTGCGAACGGCCACCGCGGAGTATGATATACAGGTATACGTAGGTGTGTACGTCCAACATGCATACCTATACCATAACCTAACAAAATAAAATAAATGAAAAACGCCTTGCGCCTGCAGTTCATATAATGCAAGAACAACGCATTCTTATTTTATACACAGTATAATAGAATCTAAATACAAACTACCTGAGATCTTATTGTTAATTTATTAAGTGCGTGACATACGTTATTGGGAATTTACAATCTTTATATCTTATTATGTATAAATCCTGTAATTATAAAGATTTACGATTATATAATAATAACAAGTTCGTATCATACATCTCGTTGTAATACAGGTAAAGTTCGCTTTGAGGTATACAGCGAGAGTTCAAGACCGTGCACCGCCGCGCCACGCCGGTCTATGTAGATTCTAGTCTATAATACTCTTATTCTCGGTTTTGTGGTATTAGTAAAGCCGGCCGGCCGGTAAGGTGGGTGGCGGCGTGGCGTCGCGACTCGGCTCTTTGGCCGAATGGCGGTACGCGATTGGGAATGGGAATGGGAACGGCAAGGGGCAGGGAGGGAGGAAGGGTAAAGAGGGGGAGGGCTGGCGCCAGACAGCTGCCGCATGTGTCGCGACCTCGCTCGGCTGCCCTGCCGCGCCGCGCCGCGCCACGCCGCGCCGGTTTGCCTTCTCCACTATCACGACCGTCACTACTGCTAGTACTACTACTACTACGACTACTACAACTACACTATTACCACCGCCGTGTTACTGCTGCTGCTGCTGCTGCTGCTGCTGCTGCTGCTGCTGCTGCTGCTGCTGGTTCAGCTATATTACAACGACCACACTACCATCAACTACTTTATTGATTTATTTTAGTCAAGTTTCCACACGTATACTATGCTTGACTATACCAACATATATGATATAACTATAGTAGATATATAAATATACATATATATATATCTACTATATCTGTATATTGTATATAATATGTATAATACATCCATTATATTACGTGCGTATAAATAAATCTTCTTTTCTTTTTCGTTGTATTTATTTTTTTATATTTTAGTTTCTTCGTTTTTGCCTCGCGTTATTAGACGCGGGATTCATACATACATTGATATTGTCGCGCGTCTTCTAGCCTCGAGTGAGCGAAGAACGACTAGGAATTGTTGGAGCAACAGGTTGCCTTATTTCGCTCCCTTGTACATTCCCGAATCTACTTTTCACGCTTGGGATAACAGCTAGTCGGTCGAGGGAATAAGATTGAGTCTTTTTTTCTTTATTTATAGTTTTTTAATTTTTCTTTTTTTCATTATTAAGACAGGTTTTTATACCCTCAAAAAATTGTCCGAAATTTTATCTTATTATTTTGATGAAAATGACAAACACTTTTCGTACGATTTTTTTATGTCTTTTATTCAATTCAAGATAAATCGGATAAGAAAATCGTAAAAATATTTGTTTCTAAAAAAGTGTAGGTATACATTATTTTCACCCCTTCTTTATTCATTGTTATTAAAATTATTTCAGAAAATAATTCAAGCCTAATAATTATATACCGAAAAATTTGACACGCCATCCAAGTCTTTCCCCGTATATAATTACACTATAAAATTTATCCCCTGCAAGCAGCGTAATTCGTGATTAGAAATTCATATCAGATATTCTATGGGTCTTATACACCAACCCAAGGAATATATCGATCCACGGTCAAGGTCAGCCGGACTGGGTTTCGTTTTGTTAAAGGGGATGTTTTAGGATCTTCATCCCTTACTCAATTCGTACGAGTCTTTTTTCTTTACCCATTTCTTTTGTCCATTCTTTAGTGCTACTCTATTGCGTTTAACTAATTAATTAATTTCACCTTTTCAATTTTCTTATATTCAGCATAATACGGTGAATGACTTTTTTTTTTACGGGATGCAGAAAAATTCTGCATTGTGTCCACTGCAGGCATATACCTATATACATACTATATGTATACGTGTATATCTTATGTATGCAGAGGCGTGTTTCTGTCTCTTTTTTTTTTAATTTTTCCGTTTTCTTTAATTGTCTTATTTTTTTATTTTATTCATTTTATTTTCTTTCTTTCTTTTTTCTTATTTTTCGAGGCTCGCGGAACGCGCGTTGAGCGCGGAATGCCTGGCGTTTGAAAGCTTGCGGTTCACCGCTCGAACGAGTGAATGTCAAACACTCGAGCAAATCTCTCCACGCAAGGAGACAGTGATTAACCTCAATGCGTTGCCAGCTACGAAATAGACGTTCTTTACGAATAGCAAACTACATGCCATCCGTCAACTCGCTATTTATTTTATTTCTATTTTTATTCTTAACACATTGCTGCACTTTTTTCTTTTTCTTTTATACTTTCGGAAAA
The DNA here is from genome assembly GCA_963978835.1 of Tenthredo scrophulariae. Classification (NCBI taxonomy): domain Eukaryota; kingdom Metazoa; phylum Arthropoda; class Insecta; order Hymenoptera; family Tenthredinidae; genus Tenthredo; species Tenthredo scrophulariae. Next base: position 16,396,250 of record OZ022234.1, read on the forward strand.
ATAAAATTATAAAAATACCATAAAATCGATAATCTCCTAACATGATACATAGGATATAGATTTTTCTCCGTTATCCGCCACTACCTACGCCCATGTCGTAGGTCACAGCCTTACCGCAACATATAAAGGATAATCTTACAACTCGCGCGCCCTGATGCAGCTTCTCGTTTCAATTTCTCCGGATTACCGTACCCTGTGTATACATATGTTACATCTATGTATTTTTTACACTATCCTCCGTGTTGCTGTCGCAATAATCGAGCCATTTCTTGTACATACGTTACCTTATATACCTGCGTTAGATCCGTTCATAAAAGTGCGTGTATGGGTAAGAATATAAGTCATTTTGTGTGTATTATTAAATATTTCTTTTTTATTAATTCTTGAATATGGTATATATACATAATAAATCGTTCACTCTAGTTCGAATTTTTTCAAACGAATGAAAAACTATGATATCGTATCGGATAATATCCACAACTGCAACAGTCGGTGTTATAAAAGAGAAGAAAAAAAGGGAGAAAAAGTACAACGGAATTTCATATACGAAAGAAATATTAATTAATATAAGTTGTTCATTATCGGGTGACTAGATAAACAATAAATATTATCTAATGAACAAATGAAATACAGATATGTTTAGTTATCGTATATTATTTTCTTAATATTAGTCTTATTTGATTTTCACATTTTCTTTTATATTTCTCGTAATGTTACCCACGTTCTAGCGTGGGAGTGATGACTACGGTAACTCGTGACGCGTGTCAAAGCGCACGTAGGTACTTCTTTATTAATACAAAACCAATGTGAGATGAAGAGATGCGAAAAAAAAAAAAAAAGAAAAATGATCAGAAAATGTGACTTTCCGCAGTGCAGATATAATAAATGATAAAAATCAAAATACATATTATATATTGTAGGGCTGGGTATACACATACGTTAGAATCGCGCGTGCTCTTGACGCGTATTGAGAGGTGAAAGCAAGCGAAGCAGGCGCGCGACACGCGGTGTCATCAAAAGAGAATCCGTATGTTAATGTACCGGTCTGGGGTGTAATTTGAATGAGAACGGAATCACTTATCTTCGGCTAGACGGTGCGTTTTAATGACGAAGAAGAGAATAAGAAGAGAAGCGAAGTGAAAAGAAGAGAAGAGAAGAATAAAGAAAAGGAAAAGGAAAAGGAAAGGAAAGGAGGAGGGCGAAGGCCGCGCCGACGTGCTGTTAGCCCCGCTCGTGCCTCTCTTCTCAGTATTTTGCGTCTCGTCTCGAGATAATCTCGAAATAATATCACCGACTGCACAACAAACAATTTCAAACAAACTTCTTCTCTTCTCTCCTTGTCATATCATATCATATCATGTGTCATAACGTTACATTCAAAAAATTAAATAAACTATAATTATGCGTTATATAAAATTCTAATAAACAGTCGTATAATATACGAGTTGAGAAATTCGCATAAAGATTATCGAATCAAGCGCTTCTCTCCGATCTAAGGGAATAATTTTATTAAAAAAGAAAAAACAAAGAATTCTCATACTCCGTGTATTTCTTTTGCTTTTTCCTTACTGCCCTTTCCTCAGGACCCTCATATTCCAGTCAGTGAGTTGGTATTAACGAGCCTTGCCTCGCCCCGGCTACGCTTGCACAGGACACGGTCACGTTATATAGTAAAATCTGCCTCCGAGTTAAAAGAGAGCCGAGTAGAGTCAAAGCAAAGAGGTTTTGTCGCGACGTTATAGCCGGAGGTGGAGTGTGCGAGTTTTCGTGTATCACACGAATTATATACACAAGTATATTAAATATGTGTGTGTTCCACTGTATACCTATGTATACATATAGGGGTGCAGCGGTCTGGCGGAGTAAAGGGAGGGGGGGTTCTGGCTAGGCGGCGCCCGGTATGTGGCGCCTTCACTGGCGTCGGGCCATCTTTTATTCTGCCATTACAAAGCATCAACACGTTTCTTATGGTCGCTTCGTGATGGTTAAAAAAGAGACGAGGTGAGGTGCGGCGCGGTATACGGTGTATGGTACGTACGGTACGGTATACGCACTGCTTTGCTTCTCAAACCCAAGGTAGAAATTATACGCTCGAAAAGCGTTTGTTTGATACTTTACGATCCGTCCGAGCGAGTCTGCAGGCGCCGCGATTCGATACTATAACTATTCACAATACTATATGTATACGCTTCTTGCATATTTATTTAAACGCATATCGCCGCTGTATAATAATACATCTGTATACAATATGCATACATGTATTTATGTAGCAACACGTATACCATCTATATAGGTATATTTTTATTGTTCTTTATATTATCCGAACGTTTCGAGATTCCCATTCATGTCCAGTGAACAATATTTTAAGGTCTAAATGCCGTCTATATACTATAAACAAACTTATACTTTCTCATATTAAAAAGAAAATGATTTTACAATAGTATCTCACAGCCATATTATATTCGCTCTGTATCTTCACTCACCTTTTATTTATTCATTTATTTATTTGTTAAACAATGTATGACTACGGTAACACGACGATTACGCGAGGCGCCAATGCAAGGCATCGCGTCCGGCGCGCGACTCCTTATCGGAGACAAACAGAGCTCGCCTCGAATCGTACGGACTCGCCCGTATCCGTTCAGTCGTCGTCATCCCAGTCGCATCTATCTTCCTGTTGACGTTTTTGGCGGTAGGATATACACATATGCCTATATCTACCTATCGCGTATATGTATACATATACAGACATATTATATAGGTACCTATGTATATCTACCTACGTACCTATCTACCTACGACCTATACTTATCTATATACGTTGCACGTTGCATATCTTGATTCTTTAGAAATACCGTGTCGCGCCTTCTCACTATCGTACATATGCATACATACATACATACACATTATACACACGCGTAGCTATATTCTATACCTTTACGCGCTCGCTCTCGCTCTCTCTCTCTCTCTCTCTCTCTCTCTCTACTGTAGGAAGGCCGTTTGAAGGACAGCTGTGCCGCTACTGAGGACAGAGGAGTAGGTATAGGTAGATTAACCCGACGTAAATCGAGGCGCGGGTTACGCGCTAATTCTTTTATTATACACCTTATACGCGGCTTTAGAATGTTACAAGATATTTATTTATTATATTTATATGTTACACATGTATATAGTATATATATATATTAGAGTATATGGGATTCCTTTTTTCTTTCATCTAGTTTTAAATAAAACTGAACACATGCGGAGTCGGTATGTGCAGGAGGCATGAGGCAGGTCTGGCGCCCCGGCCGTCCCGTACGTGCCTTCTCTAGGCAGACGAACTTGCGGGTTTTTAGTAAAACTGTAAACAGTGAGTAACCGTTGAACTATTCGAACGCAAAAAACAGTCTGAAACGTTATTTCGGCCAGATATTTACTCTTGCTTTCTTTACTCGCGAAAAACAACGAAAAACGAAAAATAAGAAGCTTTGGAAAATTCGAACGAACAAAACTTTATTTCAGTCTCTCGTCAATTATTGCTTTACATATGTATGTGGTTTACAATTTGATTAAAAGAAAGAAGAAGGAAAAAAAAAAAGAAACCGCGCCGTTTGTCCACATCAAACAGATAATGCGGTGTAAACTGTAAGCGATTGTCTGCTGTGATTATAATGAAATTATACGCCGATGGTTTTCATAGTATGATAGTGTTTTAATAATAGCTTTAACCATATGCACATATCATTCCTCGAGTTGCTAAATATAAAACATTACATATTTCCCGTTAATTAAACTCTATTTTATTTTTATAATAGGGTATATATAATTCATTTCACGATTGCAGCGGCTATTCTTCTCATATACAATTAACTATATAGAATCCCCTATATACTTGTGTACAATAAGAAGAAAAGATTCTTAGATTCAATTTCTAGTCACGATCAAGTGAGATAAGGCGAGGCTGCAAGGCGGAGACGCCTTTCATTCTGTCGTCCGCCTGACCCGTAACCCGTAACCTAATCACCTCTAACTTCCGACCCGTTATCTATTAGCGTTCTATATATCATATTGCTCGTCAAGAGATGAGTAGGTATATATGTAGATTCTGTATATGGACTAAACTATGCAAAGATGTATTATACGGTATTTAATATACAGTATACCCAAAAGACTATTTAAGCAATTAGTTTTAGCAGGTATAGTCGTTACTCAACAACCTGTGGTCGGCGTAATATCGCTCGGTAAAGATGTACTCTTCTCAATTATTACCGAGTATAAAAGCCAGCAGTTCTTCTATACCTGGATGATTATTGATTCGATAACGATAATAGAGGCGATACCGCCTATCTTGGATGACGTTACCAAATAGATAATTCATTAATTAGGCAGGCGGTGATATTTCATATGAATATACATCTCAGAAATGTAAATCTGTAATATATCGACGAAAAATTGTCTTAGTCGATAAAATAAAGAGAAAAAACCTTTAGGTATAATAAATGAACTCGCCAATGTATTCGTTGATCGTTATTCTTACATTATATATGTACATATACATATATATATATATATATATCGATAAAACAGGTATGCATGTATGTTATGTTTACATATCGTTGCAGTTAGGAGGGTCTCACGAGCGAGACTCTAAAGCTATAGCTACTATCCCAATACGCGAGTATTTGAATCAGTGTTCACACCGCGACGGGGGTACGGTACGCGAGACGGGACGGAAAGGGACGGCGACGCGTCGTTGGCGGCGGCATTGCGGCGCGGCGTCGCGACGGGCGACGTCCTTGCCCCGCCGACATGCTTGCCGTTTTCCGCTTGCCGCCTGCCTGCCTGCCTGCTTGCCTGCCTGCTCGCTGCTGTATAGCTTCTCGCGGAGCTACGCCGGTGACGTAATCCGACCGATAGCTCGCAATCTTGGCGCCGCGTTAACTCGTAATATCTATTTTTATCCGGTTAGGTTTCTCCCACTGTATATACCAACGTACGTATATACCTACTCGATCGCCTACCTCTATACACACCTATATCTATCTCCCTAAACGACCACGACTCACTCCTTAGTCTCCTATACTACTACCCACCTATGCAACTGCCCACCAACCGCCTAGCTCGGAAACCCATATAACCACCTCGCCGTTTCTTTTCTTTTATTTTTCTTTATTTCTTTATTTATTTATATATATATATATTTTTTCTTTATCATTTTGCGGCTTGAAAATCTTTTCATTTTTTCTTCATATCTCTATACTTTTTGTGAAATAGCTCTAGGCAATTTTTATATACGCAGTTTACATGCTATGTCGCGATAATTCAATTCGATATAATCATTAAACCTATGTTATGTATAAATTTCAAAAGTGACTGCGTTATTTTACTTATAGTTTCTTAAATTTCGGTACATAGTGTTTTATGTATTTATTTCACTGAGTTAAGTAAGTCAGTCAGTTAGTTAGTTTCTCACTTATCTAGTTCGTCAGAGTTTTGTTGCAGCAGAAGTATGGCACGCGGGCGTTTAGTGAATCGAGCTAAGCTCGCGCTAGCCACCCTGAAATCATCATTAACGTCAGAAAAGATAACGGTTAGAGAGAAGAAGACGAAGAAGAAGAAAAAATGTTATACTATGCGATAATTTCCGAGAATTACGTAGTTGTGGCAATTTATGAAATTCATACTAACGCTAATACCTCTTCTCTCTGCTGATTCTGGTATTATATACCCTATAGTAGATTATGGGTACCGCGGGTATCGCTGCTATACAGACCGAATCCTCTCTCTCTATATTATAGCCTTACCCGCGTGTACGCATACCTACGTTAAAACCATGTTATATATTAGATCGTGTCTCGTGCGCGAGAGACTGTGTCTGAAAGCGGGTACGTCCAGTTAACCTTTTTTACGGGACAGGATGAAAATTATAAGATAATTGCCAACGAGAAACGAGATAGTCACTCGTATGACGGCGATATAGGTATATATATATACGCAACAACGAAGCGCCGACGTTCGACGCGGCGCGGTGGAGCCGTTACAGCGTGGGTTGACCTCCAGACGCGGATGGAGACGCAAAGAACTCGGACGAATCCGTCGCGGCGTCGCGTCACCCCTCGCAAGCAAATTTTCATCATTTCAATTTTGGTTTTCGATTATTATTTTATTATTTATTTTTTCACCTTTTTTGGTTTTTTTTTCTTCACTGAATTCTTCGGATTTTGCTAATATAGAACGGTAAGAAGAAATCAATCGACCAAAAATACATACTTCATATGTATACATCATGTATATAGGTACAATTATCGTATAAAAACAATACATGCGGAACGTAACGAAAATTCTATAGGGAGCAACAGGTTGCAAGAGTCGACACCCCTATCCAAGTTTTTTTTTTTCTTTCTTTTTTTTTTTTTTTTTGATGGATGGGGAAGTCGGCTAATAAAGCTGATATAGGGGAGATCTCGCAGGACCATTTTAGTGAAGCAACAGGTGCTTATATACGCGATTTCGCACCCCTATACACATATAGGATGCGTTGTGTTTATGCCAATGTACAGCAAGTTCAGATTGAGGAGAGTAAGATTGAGAGTAAATTTTTCTCCTTTTAGTTATACGGTGAACATTTTTTTTTTTTTTTTTTCTATCAAATGATCAATCTTGTGAATTGGGAATGAAAAATGTGAAAAAGAGTCAAAACTGTTCGGCTTAATGCTTCTTTCTTACTTATTTCTTTCTTATTAAAATTTATATATTTATCAGAAAAGAAGAAGAAAAAAAAGAAAATTCTTTGGTCGTCGTATCAATAAGCTCGATGACTCGTTTTCCCAGAACCGCGGGTGTAATTCGATTCTCACTGGTATATATAAATATTCTTCGGTCAGTAAACTGACAGCTGAGGAACAATAGCGTTAGTTATTGATAGGCCGTGTAATATGAGAGGAGCATTCAATTATGATTTTTAAATCAATTGGGTCAACAGAGTCGAGCACGGTCGTACCATCCGCGATCAGTAAACATCATATTCCGAAAACATTTTAAAGATAAAAAAATAAAATAAAATAAAATAATATAAAACACAAAATTACCTTATAATATTATGATATGAAGAATAGTCAATTTCGCATCATTATATCCTCGTTTTTTCGGACTCTATCATATCATTCATTCGCTCTGACTGCAGCGACGAGTGCATATTGCATTTAGTAAACTGATAAAATATAAGGTCTGTACTATATATCTTCCGCGATAAACGCACGGGTCCATTTTCGATTAACAATCTACTATACACATATCAGATCGTATCGACCTTTCATTATCGGATTATCGGGATTATAATGTTGTACATACACAGGTATATCTGATTCTGTCATGCTACTTACTTACCGATATAATACACAGAGTTATAAAATTTCTGTAGGTACAGATATTCGTATAATTATGCGCTATTAATTGTTTCTCAACGTTTATACCTAATTTTTCACCATACGATTTTCAATTAATTTTTTTTTTCATAATATTAACGCTAATATAAAATTTGTTGACAAATTTTCTCCGATAATTAATCGATAAGTATTGCGTATGTATAATAAGTAGAATTTTTATCGTCATTTCATTTCAATAAACGAATTTACTCTGCTGCACGTAATACAGTATATTATAATATTATAGCGATGTTTCGTTGCCTCGTGTCAAAATGAAAAAAACACAAAAAAAAAAAAGAAAAAAAACAATAATTTTGGCAGACGTTCTCACCCTCACGTAACTATTAAGGCGTCGCGACGGCGGGTGGCGTCTGTTACAGTCCTATATACGTTCAAGCTAAAAACTATAGAAGTTTAAATCGCATAAGCAGGTCGTCGGCACACGCGGCTATACCGTTTTTATATTTTCTTATCGAAAAAATAGTGCCATTATCTAACTAACGGGTATTATCGTCATTACTATTTATAGTTGACAAATTTCATATAATTATATGATATTAATTACAATTTATTTTCATTGTTTTAGATTTATCGGAACAAAGGGAATGGTGTACCCTGGCCTACTGGGAACTCGGCGGAAGAGTGGGCCGTCTTTACCCGGTCGAACCGTCGACGGTAAACGTCTTCGATTCACTCCTAGACGGCGACGGTCTATGCCTATCAAACCTTGCTGAAAATCACTCGACATCTCCGGCTATACAAAGGACTCGTAGTAAAATAGGACTCGGTGAGTAAAATAGAAATGTCGATTTCTAAAATTAAATAAATGGACAAAAATGTTGACAAAAAAAAAAAATTTGTTCAAATTTCAGGCCTGATGTTGAGCCATGAATCTGACGGTGTGTGGGCGTACAACAGGTCAGATAATCCGATATTCGTTAATTCCCCAACCCTGGATGACCCGGAATCAAGAACACTTTTAGTGTACAGAGTACCGCCAGGATTTTGTTTGAATATATTCGACAGGGCAAAGACTTTCCAACAATCTTACAGCATACAATCATCAATTTGTCAAGGTGCCCAGAATTTCGCGAGCGGTCCAGTTGACGTAAACTCCGTCCGTATAAGTTTTGCTAAAGGCTGGGGACCCAAGTACTCAAGACAAGAGGTAACTTCGTGTCCCTGTTGGCTAGAGGTACTATTAGCACCTTGTAGGTGATCCCTAAGCAGCTCATCAGGACCGTTTCTTCGTACTCTGGAAAATTTCATCTTAATTATTATTATTGACGTTTTGTTTTTCGTTTCTCGTTTTCTCTCTTCTTTTTTTCACTATATTATAGTATATATATACACACGCTGACAATAATTTATTTCTTCGATCCAGCGGTTGTAAATATACAGAATAAATAATTATACATACCTGTATTTATTATATATGTATATATATAAATATATATATATATATATACCGGATTCGAATTGCGTTATACAGCGTTGCTGTAGTTGTTGTTGTTCTTGTTGTTGTTGTTGCCGTTGCTATATTGTACATCCCTTTTTTTTTCTATTAATATTATTATTATTATTACTATTGTTAATGGTAATATTGTTATAGTATTATTATTTGTCTTTCTTTCTCCTTTTTATATTTTTAAATAATTTTATTATTATTATTATTATTATTATTATTATTATTTTTCCAGTACCTATACATACATATATATATATAGGTATATACGATATAGATACATACGTATATAGATTTGGTGCACTGTGATATACCTATAACTATGAAAGAGCTCGTTTTCGCGTAGATGTAAATTATGTACATATATAATATATATCATATGTATGTATAGGTATAAAGATGAGAAAAACAATAATAATACAAAATCGATATATATATATATATATATATGTATATATATCTATATACAGTTTTTTAAAAGAAAAAAAGAATTTTTTTTTACTACCATAGACTGAATATCGAACTATATTATACTTTATATACCAATTATAATTCTTTCGTTTTTCTTTTTCATTTTCTTTTTTTTTTTTTTCTTTTGTTTTATTTATTTATTATAATATACAATCACTTTTATATACCTATAGTGTAAAAGTGTAAGTTACTTAATTTGTGTATATAATAAATATACATATCTGTATGTATATATTTATATATTGATTATTAAATAACGATAATTATTATGGTATATATATATATATATATATATATATATACATATATTATAAGAATAATCGAATTTATTATTCTAATCAATATTATAAACAAGGAGATCGAAGATTTTAAACTGTATGAGACAGAATTTTTCGGGCTATGTATAGATCATGCATACATATACCTTAGTATATGTGGTTATTTTGATTCAATTAATACGATGAAAAATTAGCCTTATACAATAAAAGAAATTTTCTTCAATTTTCTCATCTTTATTTATTATATGATAATTATTTGTAAAAATTGTTTTATTTTGTTTATTGATAAAAAAAAAACAGAAAAAAAAAAATTATTGAAACGATTGGATTCAATTAATTATTCAAAGAATATAGAAATGACGTAGAAAAATGTAAAATTTAAAAATACAAAAATTCATACATAAATTTTGTAGTAATAATAGAGAAGAGAAAATATTAGAATTATAATTAAACGTCGAATGTTATTTCGAAATTTCGTCCGTTACAGTCAGTTATTATATACTTTTCTCACTTCGTTATTAATTAGATATTTAAAAATCTTATGATTAATGAGATTTTCATTTCTTTTATAATTCTGTATATATTGGAGCATTGAAATTCGAATATAATCGAGTTAAGAACTACCCTTATATGAATCAAATCTAACGTTACTTTCACCATACGTACACACATGTATAGATAAAACCACATACATACACATAAACACCTCTTCGTGCCTATAAAGTGTAAAGAAAAAAAAATCGAAAACAAGGAAAAGAAGAAAAAAAAAAGAAAAGCAAAGAAAATAAGAAACAAACAAGTAGATGAATGATGATGAGGTAAATTAAAAGTAATTTATATGTAACTTGAGATAAGAAAACAGAAAAAATGAAATAAAAAAGAAAAACAAAAAACAAAACGCGCTGGCGAAAGCTTATGATCATTATACGCATACCTGTAATGCAAAATCCAACCGTGTTTATTGATTATTATAAAAAACCATCATCATTATCTATCTGTATAGAAGTATAGTATAATACATATAGTATGTATAACTGCATTACATATATTATAACAAAAGATAAAAGGAGAAAAGAAATTCATTCAGTTATTGATAGATTTTTTTTTATTTTTTTTTTTCCTTCATTCTGTACATGTAATTGTATGTATAGGATATATTGGATTGTATAAATCATTTGTCAAATTTCTTCGACACGATATTTGCAGACAAATATTATTTACATTTTGTATAAAATAACGATCTAATTAAATGAAAATTAAATCAAATTACCAAACCACACACACACACACACACATACACACACAAAAAATTGCAAAATATACACTGTTAATCTACTACTATACTGTAATAAAATTATATTGCGAATAATAATAGTGTTAATACGCGTATATAGGTAGACTGTCTTACGATTATAATATAAAGAGTTTTCTTAGGCCTGCGATACAGGGTGGCTATAATTAATGGCTTAGCAAAGCAAAGCAAAAAAAAAAAAAAATTTAATAAGATAAATAAATGAAGATTGAAGTATGAATAAAATATAACGACAGATGTATAACGATTGATATTGATTTTTTTTTGTTTCTTTTCACTTTTTGTTTTCCACGTATTTATATTACATACAATTATTATTTATTATGGCATATTTTTTGTTTTTTTTTTTCATTTTTCATTCTTCATTCTTATTTATTTCTTACTTGCTTATCAACAATGCAATTCCGAGAATGATCTGACAATGACAATTCGACAAAGACGAAAACTATATGATGTATGTAGTAAAATTATAAATGACGGGGGGGGGGGGGGGGGGGGGGGGGGGAGCTAGTTAGTTATAGCTATAGGGATCATGTCTGTGAATACATAGTGCCTTTTATTATAGCGTTCACTGTTCATTAATCAAATAATTAATGAAAATTAGTTAATCATTTAAATCAGTAATAAACTACGATGTTCCAATTTCAAATGCGATTTGTATGAAAAATAAAAAAATAATATAATAATAATAAAGAACAGAAAAAAGAAAAGAATGTAAGAAGAAAAGTAATAATAATGATAATAATAATGATAATAATAATAATAATATTAATATTAAATAGAGAAGTTAGTAACTTTAATACAGATCTTGGCTGCATAATCGTTTATTATTATTCTTATTTTTTTTTTTTTTTTTTTCAACGGAAAAACAATATTCTATATAAATTTTATTGTATCGTATATTATAAATAACATGTAAATGAAAGGGGAGAAAAAGAGAATAATACCTACTTTGTAAATTAATGAGAACAACAAACAAACAACAATTTTCAAAATTATTAATATTGAAATTTTCCTACCATTGTATATATGTATGTATATATATATATATTTTGAATTAATGTTATTTCATATTAAATCGTAACGAAAAAATAACAATAAAAAAAAAAAAAAAAATTGAAAAAAAAAAGAGAAAGAATGAAAAAAGAAAACGAAAAATTGCTGGCATTTATGAGAATGAAAAATTCATTTAAGAAAGTAAAAAAAAAAAAGAGAGATCGATAAGCGGAAAAGAAAATCAAAAAAAAACAAACAAAATAAAACAAAACGAGAAAAAAAAAATAATAATAATTAGTAATCAATAATAATGATAATCAAATGAAATCGAAAATCTTTTCGACCATTGCACCGTATTGCGTATGAATATTAGGGGCAGACAATCAAAAGCATTATAATATATAATATAATATAATGTAATGTAATATATATGATTATATTATATGATTGATTGAAGAAACTGTATAACTGGTAATACCAGCTAAGCTATATCGGTACAATGGAAATAAAAATTCATTTTTCATTCATGCAATATTATAAATAATCTATAATCGAAAGTTATAGGGTATATACAGGATGAGTTTCATCCGAGTACCGGAGAAAGGTGTGGCTTAAATTGTCTGAGACTCCGCCTCCTCCTATTCATACTTGTTATTTATCAGGGAAATGATTGCCTTCGGATAATAAAAAATCCATTCAAAAATTAGGATAAATAGTATAGTGTCCCATTGTTTCGACAAGGCTACTTGAATTCTCGTCTATTATGTAGACAACACGGCAAGAGCCAAATAAACAATAGCTGACAATGAGTGAGTATTGGTATTCTGAAAATTACAAGTATGAATCGGAGGATGCGGAGTCTCAGCCGATTTAGGCCACACCCTCTCCAGACCCCGGAAAAAACTCACCCTGTATATATCTATATAGACGCGGACAGATATATATATATATATATATATATATATATTCCGCATTGTAATCCTTGAGAGGTCTCTATAATATAAATTTATTGTATATATTGTACATAATAAACTAATATTATATATTATATATATATATATATATATATAATTATTATATAATACACAAAACACGTAAATACATACATACATACATACATACATACATACATACATACGCAAACACGCGCGCTAATAGGCATATTATAGTTCTTGTATGTTATAGTGATAATGTTAATATTAATAATGTTATTAATAATTATAGTTATAATAATAATAATAATAATAATAATAACAATAACAATAACAAGAATGAAATAATAATAGTGATAGTGATAGTAATAGTAATAGTAATAGTAATACTAGTAATAATATTAATCATAGTAATAATAAAAATAATACTAATACTAATAATAACAATAATAATGATAACACTATACAGGTATCTCCCGAAAACTTATATATTGTATATTATACTATATATAGGTTATAACTATTTTAAATATCACTGTATTATTCAATTCCAATCGAATAACAATATTTCACATTTTAAAGTGATGTATCGAAAGCTCGACGGGGGAGTACTTTAATTTTTACAAAAACAAAGAAAAAAAAAAGAAGAAGAAAAAAGAAAAAAAAATATATACGAAATCAAACATTATTTATTATCTATCATTTTTGTTCTACGCCTTGTATTTTATATATGGTATATACTTATAGTATATCTCTTTCTCATTGCTGACTTTCGTGTCAGATTCCTTGAAAAATATAATTATACCTCGATTTAATTCATCAACGCCTGTGGTAAGTATACGAAATAAAAAACAAAAAAATAATAATAATAATAATAATTTTACCACTTTTTTATATGACTTTGGAAAATCCGAATCCAAAATTCGAATGAAAATCACTAGGAGGATATTAATTAATTAATTTGTTTGTATATGAGAAAAATCTAATAGTATTTCTTATATCTTATTATATATATACTATACTTGAAATTTATATAAATTTGAGTAAAATTCATGCCAAAATTATATGTATTTATACATATAATAAGCAATATTTTTTATCTCCAAAACTATTGATATAGTATAAACTTATACTATGGGGCTGGGTTGAAGTTGCGAATTTTAAAACTTCCGAACGGTCAAGATTCCGATTTATTTTAAAACGATTTCGAATTATCAGAAACGTTCAAGCTTAGAACTCTGAAATTCCGAAATATCGGAATACAAACAGGTCAAAGATTCGAAAATTTCGGTCTATTTCTCAGGACGTAAAGACAAAAAAAAAAAAATAGTTCATTCTAATCGAGACCCTCCTTTACAAAAACCCATTTTATATACTTCAATCGATAGCTTCACGATGTCATAAATAATTTATAAGATTTTGAAAACTTTTCTTTAAAGTTTTTTCAACTTTTACCGTTCAGGGCTTTTGACGTTTAGAACTTCAACCCGGTCCCGATACTATAATTATTCACATATATCTATCTAGCTTTTAAATTATTTAATACTCACTATACGTAAATTTTAATTTAGGAAAGTCAATTAAAGATACTACTATTCGTAATATATAATATTATACTTAAATAACTACAGATCACATTCTTGTAAATAATCATATGTAAATTCACACTAATATTTTACACATAAATCAACATTGATTATCAATTATTATTATAATATACTGAATAACTATCAAATGATAATATATTGACAGTCTTATATACTTCTGAAACTAAACAATTATTTCTTCCAACACACACATAAACATACGCAAATATCGATTAAAGCTACGTTTTAGGCGGATGTAACGTCGTCAATCTTTCGCCGAGTGAGAACACCTTTTTTTGGTATAAAAAAACCGAGCAATCCACCAACTGAAATGAAAATGAAAAATAGAATATATAGCTATACAGAGTGAGTTTTCTCTTGTATCGAATGAGGGAGAGGCTTATCAGCGCAAACGCTCCGCCCCTTTCTATTCACACTTGTTATCGTCGTATCCAGAAACCCTACTTTTATTTTTACGTACGTGCCGTCAAAACCACCATAAAAGTGTGATTTCTCGATATGACGAAAACTTGTATGAACAGAAAGAGGCGGAGTGTTTGCGATGATAAGCCCCTCCCTCATTCGATACGAGAGAAAACTCACCCTGTATAACATTGAGATAGAAAAATATGGAAAATTATTTAGACTTATAACGTATTTGATTATACTTAACATTTTTATGAATTATGATGAATATACTTACACACAACGACACCACCGACGAGGAATATCGGCACACCGCAATTTATATCCAGGAGTAAACCGAATAGTAAATTACTTACTATGGCACCAATCCTTCCCGATAATGTGGCCAAACAAATAGCCATAGCGTTAACATTTGTCGGGAATATATCGACTACTACACTACTTAAAACCATATTACCCGTGGCTATAAACGTCGAGAATAAACAAGCGATTATAAGATTTTGGTTCGCAGATCGTAGGAAGTATATTGAACAGCCAAAAATTCCCGAAAGAATCATAGTCGCGACTGGAAAAAGAAGATAGTTAAAAATAATAGTGAAATAAAAATTATTTCAATTGAAAAATAACACTCTGGAAGCCTTATTCCGTTTTTCACATAATTTACCAGGCAAGAGTTTCAACCCTTCTGTAATATCGCAATTTTTCAAGGGTGGGTTCGAGTTCCGAATAGTCAAAATTCCGAATTAGTTTGACAATGAGACGATTTAGAATTTTCAGTTTAGAACATTAGAGTTCCTAAAAACCGTGAGTCTAATATCCAAATTCGGATTTATCAAATTTTGAACTTTAACCCAGACCCATTTTTTATTCATGTCTAATTCGGCGCCTAAAATCTGCTAAGTTTCTTATCTTCTTACCTGGCATCGTACGCCGGCCTAAACGATCGGCCAAATATCCTGAAGCGACATTTCCAAGAAGACTGATGGCATTCACAGTCAAAGTATTGATGAAAACCTTCTCGTCTATTGTACCCGTACACGTGAGTACGTCGAGATTTTTTTTCTGCATTATATCATCCCCGAATTTTTTCGGGAATAAAATTCCGGTATCGGTCATATTTCGGGCCTGTGTTATCGCCTGGGCTACTGCAGGCTCCGATATTTCTACTACGAAAGAAGTCAGTTGGCATACTGTCACCGTTGTGTTAGGGTGCAATTTGTAGTACGTCTCGAAACGGTTGAAAAGTTCTGGCAGCCACAGACCGAGACCGTAGTATCTTAAACAGAGACAAAATCTTTGAAATCTCATTTCGTGGTGAAGACTTACACGAGAAAAAATTTTTTCAAATCATTCTAAGCCATTTGCTATTCATTTTCACCCCGTTTTTAATTGACTTTTAATTTTCTCTTCAGATTTCGAACGATTCTCAATATTTTCATTGGCCTCATTTATCAAATTTATGAACAAATAACTTTCTAATATTTTTCCCCACCACGCATTAGTTCGAAACACGAGATACTCACATCATTCATAAATGGCTCAAGGTGCAGTACGTACCCGAACATATTGGCGAAAAGCATGGCTGAGCAAAGAATCGCATATTTTAAAAGCGGGGGTGTGAAAAGGCAGCATATCTGCTTCCATATACTCATCAAAATTTTTTTTACAAAATTTTTGCTGTTCTTGTCGCGGCAGCCTTCTTTGTTTACGGTAGATTCATCATTCAGAAGAGTTTTCACCTTGAATTATGAAAAGGTTTGTTAATTTTTCTATCAGCTTCTATATGGTAAAAAAAATTTCTTTAATGTCATATTTTTTAAAGAAGATCATCCTAGTTATTCCCGACGAAACTCACAGGATAATCTTGCGGGCTTTGTCCAGTATTGACGACGTATATACTTCGCAGAATTTTCAAAGCGTCTTTGCACTTTCCTTGAGAAACAAGGAATTTCGGACTCTCTGGAAATCGCATTAGCAAAATTCCGCTCATCAGAGTTGGGAGGCTGAATAGTGCAACGAATAATCGCCAAGAGTTGAATAAAAGCCCGTAAATTCTGAGGTCAAAGGTCAGCGGTATAATTATCCAAGCCACACCTGAAAAGCAATATATATTTTTTTTTCATTGTAAATGAAAATTTTTTGCTAATTATTAACCGTTTCTATAGATTCTGCGGGTATTAATAATTGATCAATCATTTAACGCACCTGGAAGCACCAGCCATGCCAGAGTGAAGAAGAATCCCACGTAGCATATACTTTTTGCGCGTTGTTTTTCGGCGTGAAATTCTCCCAGGTAAGAGAAGACGAGGCTTCCTGGTGCCCCGATACTGGAGTGGAATAAAAGCGATGTATTTTTACGTTTTAGAAAATTTTTTTACGAGTCGAATACCGTAAAGCGATATTTTACTCACACGAAACCGTTCAGAAATCGAAAGGCAAAAAGGATCGGAAAACTTTGCGACAAACTGGAGATCAGAGTGATGGTACCATCGGTTAGCAATGTGCCAACGAGAATATTCTTTCTTCCAAATACATCGGCGATTATTCCCCATAGCATGGCGCTCGCTACACCACCTGGGACAAGGATCTTATCATTTATTGACGATTGTGTTACAACTTTCAATTTTTGTTTGTTTATTACTTTTCGAATGATTGAACGAATGGCGAAGAAAAAAACAAAACTCTGTATATATAATTGAGACTTGAAGTACGGAGTACACTCTCATTGAATGTTTTTTTTCCTTTATTTTTTGGTACTGATTAAATCATAACGAAATCACTTACCGGCTAGAAATGCCACGTTAAGTAATCCCTTCTCTTCGGATGATAACTGGAGGTCGCAGGCTGCTGATGGCAGTATGTAAGCATTCAGACCATTTTGGAAACCAGCTGACATGAAGATCAAACCACATAGTAGAACGAGCTCGTAGTGATACCTTCCGTACCCTACAGAACGAAAGGTAAAAAAGATATTTAAAATACATACATGTGTAATGAGATATACGTGCCAAAACATCCCTCGCGCTATCCGAGGGCGAGAAAAAAAAAAAAAAAGTCTGATTTGGTATTAAACAATGAGGAATTTTCAGTAGGATCGATAGTTGACAATTTTTTTAATTATTTCATTCTCTTCGTTTATTACAATTTTCCTCAATTTTCAAACAGACTATCGAATGAAAAATACGTTATTATAAATAACTCACCGCATAGTGTGATGGCTTTGTTGAAATCTACGGTATCGTTCTTCGTTCTTTTAGATTTATCTACAAAATGAACGAAAGAACTTGTAACCAGTGACGAATTTTCAAATATAAATAAATCCAAATATCAATTCTTAGATTTGACCGGAAATTATACGTACGTATTCACATATTCAAAATATCTACCTTTATATCTACAACACGTGATGATATTGAGGAAATGAGATGCGAGCAGATGGTGCCCCGCGTAATACACCCGCCAATAAACAATAGGTATAATACAATAAAAATTACGTTCGCAGAACACCGTCATTTCTACCAGTCAAAATACAGCTATTATATCTATGACGAGTGTGAAAGATGCGGATATAATACCTTATTATATTATCATAAGCGAGCCACACTGCGTGCAAAAAGATTCTCTTCGCAGGGGGTTTCGCAGCACATAATCGCAAGTTGAATTTTCGAAATTAGACAAAATAATCGCGATAAAAAATGCACAGAAAATAATGATCATCATTTTTTGTCTATTCCGAAACCGGAGATTTCCGAAAGTTTTTTTTTTCTTTTGTTCGTTTATAACTGATAATTACTCGTAGAAATTCACGATGTACATGTTTTGAATTCCATTTTTACACATTCATTATTATGGTATTCCTCGCGTTTATCATAAATATTGCAATACGTTCAGAAATATTTGCCAAACTCATTATGTTCTATAGATTTTTGAAAAATAAAATATATCGTTCAAAGTTCTTTTCCTGTTTAATAGCGGATCGAACTTCGAGGCTATCGTACGTCATGCATTCACTCGACACCTTCGAGTATGTCAAAAGCTGTAGTTTAAGAATTTCGCAAATTTCAATATCAGCAATTCTCAGATTGTTGAGCAATTGATAAAATATCACCGAGTAAAAACAGCTTCAATGTTTTTTTTGAACGCGTATACGATACTAAGCGAACCGAACAAAAATTGTTTATAATAATAAATAAATTTGAAAAAATAAATACAATTTGAATCGTTTTTCCGTGACTCACCGATTGTGAAAAGCGCCGGTTGTTCAGGGGGCTGAATTTGTCCTATAGGAATAGTGCCGTTGCTATTTCTTATTGGCCTAAAGGATTTTCCGTTTGTTGAAGTGGCTTGGTCCATCGCCTGATAAGACTGTTGGGGATAAGACAACCGTCTTCTATCGTTTCTCGGCGATACCTGGAGCAGCGAATAATAAAATACTGTTTGAAGTCAACGTGGGGCGGTCAACATCGGTTAAAATAATAATTGTCATGCGCGGAGTGAAATTATTCACCGTCCCTTTCCCCATTCCCGTCATCAGTTCCTCCCCGCCTTAATCAAATAAGACTTCACCTTTGATTAGCGGCAAATTTTTCTTACACATCTCACCTTATTTTTATAACAGCTGACCATTTCGCAGTCTAGCTTCGTAGCGTTCGAATTTCGGAAGTAACAAGAGAAATGGGAATTAGGAAGAGAATGAATGCAGTGCACATAGGTCTGTATCACGATTGCGGTAATCTTTGTTGACACAAATTCTTGGCTACAGATAATTATCGTAGAATTTCATTTTCGAAGAATACGATAATTATATACTTATACTTAAACTTATCTTCGGTAATTTTCCAACTAACATATTGTTTATAATTATTCTTTATGTCGTGCCAGGCGCGCGCGTAAACGTCTGACTTATTGCATTGCATCAACGTCACCTCAATTCCTACGTCAAAAGCTGTCGAAGACGTAGCAAAATCGATTGAATCGATGAACTAAGGAAAAAAAAAAAAAAAAAAAAATACGACGACGACGACGAAGAAGAAAAAGAAATTCAAGAAAACACTTGCCATATTACCGCTATGCGGCAGTTCAAATGCATTTAATAAAGAATGTTGGGAAGTCGACAGGTGTTTGAATCATATTTGAATTCTAATTAATCGCACATCATATTATACCGCACGGTTTCGTTGTATCCAAAGTATCCGAAAATCAGTAGGAATATGAAATTAATGATTTTTAGCCTCATTGAGTAATGAGAAGAGAACTTTCTTACGCCTCTTTATATCTTTGAAAAAATGAAAAGTATAAATGCCACAGGTGCGTAGGCGGTAAATATTGAAGTCAATCTCAACCGGATAAACTATACGGGGCCGTGCCGAATCATTGACCAACTGATTACGTTCGTGTAATTGAACAAGTCAAACTTCTTGAAGCGTTACTAATTTTTGATCACTCAATTCTCTCGTACTTTTATCATGCACTTATACATCCTATAGATATATGGAGCTGGATAACAAATTGCAAATGGGATTAAAGTTTTATACGATATTTCGAATGGGAATTGTTGATAACTTTTCTTGTTATAGTATCGTAAGTTGAAAATAGGCCTCCGAATGGAAAAAATAAGGCAAAATTTATCTCTCGATAAAAAAATATAGCTGGAATAATTATTGAACTGTATTTTCATTCCAGGTGATGAATAAAAAATTCATCAATTATTTCACACACATATAACGTACCTGAATTTCATTTTCGGAGTCAGTTGAGTGGTAGAAAATACGCGTAACGTCTTTGGTATCTACGTTAGATAACAGCGGAGTTCTAAGGCTCATTACAAGACCAGAATCGTTATTTGATATTGGAATCGACAGATATGCTAAAAGCAATTATTCTAACTTTCGTGGGATAATTAGTAATCTAAATGACTTAAGAGAATTTCAAATTTAGTAAGCTAATTTTCTTACGAAGCGAGTCTCTCGCATTCAGAAAAAGACTTCGTGATCTCCGGGTCGATGGGTGCCTTGTGCGTTATTGTCAAAAGTCGATCAAATCCCGTCTGCAAGGTCTGCTTAACAATCCCGCGTTTATAATTACTCGATATTTCTGTACTACTAATCTCCGTGCGGCAAGTATACAAGTATTTTTCTCATCTAGTTACTCGCAGCTTTACTTATACACATGCACACATCATGTGAGCAGGTATCTACCTATATAGTTTTTTAAAGCGGATTAACAGCGTTGCGCAAAGTATCCTCTCGAGTCGCGGGTGGAAAATTCTTTTTAATTATCCAATACCCGTTATTCTTGATTAAACGCGATCGGCTACGCAACATTTGCAATACATTGGTAAGAGGGTGTATCTATCTGTCCATAAGAGATATCGGCAAAGTTCGTTGTGCAGAATGATTAAAAATTGTTAATTAATGGCTGTAATGATCGACCCTTCTTCTTTGTTTTATATTACCGATTTCACAGAGGCAACAAATTACCCACACATTGTTTCTCAATCAAATGATTGCACAATAAAAATTTTTTAAATAAATTATATTTATTTTACCGTTTATTATCATACAGTATATATTAGCATATGCATGCGTATACCTGCTAACAGTTTCACCGGTCGCTCGTTAATGAAATAATCTACTTGTTCTGATCCAGATCGTCTGGTAGCAGTTCTATTCCGGCACGCCAGTCATCCACTCATACAAAGTATATCTATAATTGCCACCATGGCGTACATTAGTGAGCAAACACTATCCTTCGATATCGAATATACATGTGTGGAATGTAAATGGAGACAAATGCTTGCGAAAATATAATCGAGGAAGTATTACCGTTCCTATTATACAAAGAATAGAATATTCAATATCTACTACTAGCGTTGTATGCCTCGCATTTATTTTAGTTGTCATTTTTCTTCAGTCAAATTGATCTGATAACTTCATCTTCACTTATTTTCTTTCAGTTTAGTTCGTAGTTTTATCTTTAAAAATAAATTCACCCCATTTCTTTTGACTCTGAGATATTTGTTTGCTTTTCATCAATTATGCCATATATATATTGTATAATATTTGCACTAGAGAAAAGGGGCGAAGTTTTTTTTTTTTTTTACATTACTGGCACAGGTATGGACCCTGCAACCATTGGACGGTTACAATTCTTGTAGAATAGTGTGCAGATACTCGATTGCAAGGAACGTTGGATTTGACAATTACGCGAAAAAAATACGCCAATGTTTGTTCTCCAAGGTGCGGTACGTTTGGACTAAGTTCGTTAACAGACCAATTATAATACCGAATCGATCCACTTATCATTATATTCTACTGATTAGAGCTATTCTCGTATTAGATAAAGTGGAACTAACTCCTCACCACTTTTCGAATAATCTTGACAATCTACCAAAGTGGATAATTATTTAACAAATACCCTATTCAACGGATTTTTTTTAGCAGACGCAGAATAAATTTCCGTTTTGATTTCAAGTTCGGAAAATAACGAGCCTAGAAAACTGTTCTAATTATCTATCCTAAATCACCTATACGGGCTTCTTGAACAATGTTGAATAAATTCTAGTCATGACGCATCGAATAGATACACACAGGTCGTGAAAGTATTTTACAAGCTTTGCAAGTCCCAAGTACTCCTATAAATCACCGTTCATTATTTTGCAGCAAAATCCAACGAATTAGACGATACAGGAATTTCGAATCGTTTGCTGTTCGTCAGTTGGCGCCAAAATTCGTTCGCACAATTATAACGAAGAATGCCATCTTTTGGACTAATGGGTGGCACTGTATGCGAGATTATTCAGAAACTCCATCGATTCTTTATGAGAATCCGAGCGTAATTATACCCTTCATTCGAAATTTTGAAGACTGATAGTTCCCGAGTTGCAGAAGGTTTGTTGACTAAGACAAAGCAAGGTGTTCCTGACTGGGGCATCCTGGTGCAGCTAACGCCGTCATTTTCATCCTGCAGGTCCTCTGCTTCGTAGTTTTCGGCGTCCAGGTTCTCCGCTTCGGAGTTTTGGACGACGCTAACCTGAACACCAAAAACTACGAAGTTCTGGACCTGGACGCTACTAACTACGAATTTGGGAATGTGGAAGGACAAGATCTCCTAAGCAATCTGGAGGGATAAGATGAACTGCGGCCAGACAAATACGCCTTATTATAGGCAACCCGCCGATCATTTTACGCTCTTTCTAGTTCCTCAGTTCCGAACTCGAGTGCGCCACTAGCCTTTCCAGCAGGTGTACTGACCTACAGTGAAGGCTCTCCCCCACTCCACCAAACGATACAGTAATACAGCTGATGTTACAAGGGTGAAGGTTCAGTGACCCTCGTGGCGTCAAATGGTTCGTATGAGGGTGACGTTAACGAGAACGACTGTGACAGGTATCTCATTGTCAATAGAAATACTTTGAACGTGGATAAGTTTCATAGCAAACTAGAAAATATACTCGTTAAAGTAAAAAGATTTTTTTTTTTTTTTTGGGTCTTTTGAATAATCTACGGAATGAATTTGTTACGTTATAACACTCATATTTCCATTACAGTTGAATAAACCTTCATCAAAACCAAAAAATCTTTGTCTACCATGGATTCTGTTCCAATTGCAACGAACGGGTGTTTATAGAAGTCAACATATTTGTAAATCTAGTTACAATCATTGCAATATGAATGCAGTATAGATTATGACAACTTGTAGTTCAGGTAGTAAATAGAAGGATTCGCTTCGTCGCGATATGCAACATATTGATTTTTAAGAATCAATTATAAACTGTAAAAAATTTCGACAATTAGTAATATTGTATCGAGTCTGTGTCAATAAATTGCTAGATATACCAATAATCGATTGCTTTGTTATTTACCACTCTTTCCTCTCCCTTTTCCCGCCGAAAATTTCGGCACATCTTCTCGGGTCAGATGTTGTCCTGATACCAAGAGCATTTTTTGACTTAAAATTATTCTAACTCTTAAAAATGCTAGTATAGATAAGCTATGTAGCGACTGCATGAAGCAGCGTATGCCGGGCAGATGATGCCTTATTTTCAGAGTAAATTTTCTGTCAGTTGAGACTTTTTTTCGGAGTCATATTTCTGGCAGTTGAGACTTTTTGGGAGTCATATTTCTGGCAGTTGACACCTCAAACTTAACTCCTAAAAATAAGGTGTCAACTGCCAGAAACGTGACTCCGAAAAAGTCTCAACTGTCAGAAAATGGAGCGATTTTTCTGGCAGTCGAGACTTTTTTCAGGGCCATATTTCTGGCAGTTAACACCTCAAACTTAACTCCCAAAAATAAGGTGTCAACTGCCAGAGATAGCGCTCCCAAAAAGTCTCAACTGCCAGCAATATCGCTCCCAAAAAGTCTCAACTGCCAGAAAAATCACTCCATTTCCTGGCAGTTGAGACTTTTTCGGAGTCATGTTTCTGGCAGTTGACACCTTATTTTTTGGGAGTTAAGTTTGAGGTGTCAACTGCCAGAAATATGACTCCGAAAAAAAGTGTCGACTGCCAGAAATATGACTGCGAAAAAAAGTGTCGACTGCCAGAAAAATCACTCCATTCTCTTAAAAATGCTAGTCTAGATAAGCTATACATACCGACGTGCATGAAGCAGCGCATGCATGCCTGTGTCGACATAGTGCTCTTTTTCCCCACCGAAAATTTCAGAACACCTCCTCGGGTTTTATGTTTTCCTGATACCAGGAGCATTTTTCGACTTAAAATTATTCTAACTCTTAAAAATGCTAGTATAGATAAGCGACATAGCGACGTGCATGAAGCAGCGTATGCATGCATGTGTCGATACACTACTCTTCTTCCTCTATAAAAATTTTAAAACACCTCCTCGGGTCTGATGTTCTCCTGATACCAGGAGTAATTTTTGACTTAAAATTGAGGCATACATACGTTACTTCATGCACGTCGCTATATCTATGTTTATTATCCTAAAATTTGAAGTCTAAATATCGTCCTTGTATGAACTCTAGTAAAGTGTGAAGTACTCTAATGAAAAGTTTCAAGGAGGGAAAAATAGCAAATAACAAAGCAATCGATTATTGGTATATCTAGAAATTTATTGCTGCAGCATTGATACAAATATGTTATTAGGTACTGCTACCCATCGTCAAAAATATATGCAATTAGTGATTGTTCTTTGTTCTTTGTTCTTTTTAATAAATATGTAACCAATGCAATTGATCAGATCTCTTTATTAGCTTCCTGGTACACAAATTATCATAATATAAACCACATTCGAATCACAAAACTACATTATCTAATATTACTATCTTAGTTTAATATAAAATGCAGTAGTTCGATGCAATTGGTACAGATCACCTTGGTGATCGACGATGTTTGGACTCTGATAGAATTGTATTCATCTGCAAAAAAGAATGACGAATGTTTTAATATGAGAGTCATCCAGTAATCTATAGATTACTCCAATAACTAGTCAAGAAATATGTCATTTTATTAATAAGTAAGCCGTATTTCGTTAACGCAACTCCCATACGAACCCTTTGACGCCACGAGGGTCACTGACACTACGACAAGTACCCGTATCCTAGGTCAATGCTCCTTCCAGTCTCGCCAGCGGGGTGTGAAATGGTATTGCCATCTCGCGGCTAAACCGACGAACTAACTTTACCGTGCCTACCACCTTGCGCCTTATTGCATACAACTCGCGTGTCATCTTTGTATTGTCAAACTTGTAGTTGCATATCACGAGGCGTAGATATATTTGCGGTGAAAGTAGTTCGTGTCGTCACCCACCAGATGGTAATACTATTTCGCACCCTGTACGCCAATTTCGTAATTGGAAGCTGTGGTCCATAAAGTAGCGCGAGGATTCGAATCTTATTTTAAACACACTAGTTTTTACTTTACACTTTTTTCTTTTTTATTGTTATATAATGAATCATTTACAGAGTATACGATCGTACAATACGGACGAAACAATTACATAATTTTATTTTAATTTTTAATTGTTCTCTTTTTTTCTTCAAACTGTGATATTAATTTTTTGATGCAGAATATCATTTTTGCATACAATTAAAGTTTATTTGAATAACAAATAATATTCATTATAATTGAACAACACATAGTAGTAGTAGTAGTAACATGAAAAATATTTCATCACTGGTGTAACTTTAATTGCGTCAATATTAATGAAATATTTTTAAATACATAATGAAATTCAAAGAGGGGAGTCTCTTTCGTTGTGAAAATTCAAGTCTATTCGAAATTTCTACTCTTCGATAATCAATAAGTAAAAATAACACTGTATCTGTTCGGATCTACATACTCCGATAATTAGATAAATAATAGATGTATAATGTATAAAGTATGCCTAATATATGTATAATAACTTTATCACATAAATTGATGACAAACGTAATAAATACCATAAATACATAATAAGTATATTATATATACCTATTATAATATCATAAAGAGAAATCAAGGACCATATACTATTATTATTGTTTTATTTTAATTATATATATATATATAGTATAAGTATTAAATAGTATAGCTTATAAATACCTATAAAAATATATGTACAATGTGGTAGGTAGATGTTAACAAACGGAAATACAATAGCATAAATTCAATAATATATTACAGTTGTGTAGTTATATATTTTTTTTTACAATTTTTTTTTCAATTTTTTTTATGAATATCAAAACACTACCAGGATAACAGTAAGAAAAAATTTCATTTGATTCATCAACAAGAATCTTTTATGGAAAGCTTTTGCTATTATTTTATATGATGTTTTATGTATATGTTTATTTACAATACGTGTGATCATTTTTCTTTTATTTTTCTTTTTTTTTTTCTTCACTGCTCTAAATCTGATCATATATATATATATATATAGGTATATTAATAATTTTCCCAAAAATATCTACATGCAAAAATATAGATATATATGCAGTTTTAATATATTATGTAATATCATCAATTTTATTTTAATTCTCCTTTTTTCTTTTCTTTTCACTATTTTTTTAGTCATAGTTTGTTCACTGTTTCTAAAACACTGATGAGTACCCCTCATTTTATTAACTAGAAATGGTGTTCATATACCAAAAATTTGATTTCTCTTTCAATTTCAATTATTTACTTTCTAAACATTTAGCTTTATTCTTTAGCATGTTATTATGTATATTTATTACTATAGAAAGCAGCAGTTTTTATCAGCTAAATTTAACGGGTAACCAGTTTTTATTTTCCTTTTTTATTTTATTTTCTTACCTTTTTATATGGGCTACAAAATATAAAATTTTTTATAAGTTCATTAAAGAGAGAAAAAAATAAAAATAAATAAATAAATTCAAACTAACATTTTTGAACAATATATTTTATAAAGGAGATGTCCGTCGTCGTGGAAAACGTTTGATAAATTGTAATAAAGCTAATGATTAAACTGTAGAACAAAAACACCGAGTGGAAAACAATTGAATCTGAACTTTTGTATACCGCCATTCTTCTCTATTCAATCTAAATGAAATTAATTATAATCATATTATATCTTAGTTTCTATTTTACTTCTTTTGTTCTTTTTTTTTTCCAAGATAGATATCAGCTGTTACCTTTGAAGATTCATGTAATCGTGAAAATCGATTCAATCAAAAAAAGCTTGTATTGTAGATATACTATGATAACAGTCAGTATAAAATAAATTGATTAAAGTATAACAACAATATATATATATATATATATATATATATATATATATATATATATATACTATATATATATATATATACTATATATATATAGTATATGTATATAGTATAGTATAGTATAAAGAGAACAGTTTTGCGCAATATGAAATATAACTAAAAGTTATTACAATGGAGATACATTTGTTTTAGCAAAATATTTGCTGTAAAATCAAATCTAACTAATGGATAGAGATTCAAAACTTTTTCAATATTGGCAAAAACACTTAATTCATTAATGAATATAGGTATGTATATTCGAGAGAGGCCGTGTTTCTTCATACCGTATAATGTTATTAAAATTAAAATTTCAATTACTAATAGATATCGTTTTCGTTTTTCAAAAAGAAAAAGAAAAAGAAAATAAAACCAACACTGTGTGTTGTTTTTTTTCAAACTTCTATAATAATAATAACAAGATACGGTGTAAAGACAATCTTTTTTTTTTTATGATTCACGGCGAGACCTTGTTTGAAATAGTTACACACATTTCTCATACGGCATATTTTTTTTTTCAAATTAGTAATATCACAAACTGAATACTTATAATATGCGCGTAAGACAAAAATTTCAACCTCACGACCTTTGATCATTAAGCAATAATTTATAGGAAATAATTATTATCAATAATAATAGTAATAATAATAATAATAATATGTACGCAAGTTTGTTGGCGTTGCTAAAATTATATCTAATCGATAAACGCGTTAAACTGCGTTAATTTATACTGTTCAATTGAATTAATGACCTTTTCGAATGCGTTCTATGTTTCAAATACTCTAGTTATCGAAGCACTCATAGTTGCCTATCAAATCGATGGCATTTAATTACATTTCATTCTCGGAATATGGAAGGATTTTTATAAACTACAAACGGTATACTTTATACATAGTAGGTTCCATAATCTTAAACTTTCATTTTTACAATTTGCTATATATAATATATATTTCTATGTTTTTTTTTTGTTTTCATTAGTTGTTGTTTTCATTATTTTGTTTTATCGCTTTAACACGCATCATATTTATCCTATCATTTAATAGCGGAGTGTTCACGAATTATTTATAAGCTAAAATACTAAAATTAAAATAGATCGCATTGTTCATTTGAATTACCTACTATTATGCGATAGGATTGAATTGTAACGATTGAAACTTTCCAGCTATGTAGATCTAAGATTAAAAAGGAAAAAAAAAAGAAAAAGAAAAGACAATTAGCTATTGAAACACCGGTTTTAAATATCTAGGCATACTAGACTACCCTTCTAGTTGCAAAACAGCAAATATTCAAATATTTTACTTTACACAATGAAAAGTTATTGTTTTTTTTTTCTTTTTTCTTTTTCTTGTTTTCTGTACACTTATTTCAGTTCCAGGGAGATTTAATATAATATACCTAAAAGTATATGTATAATTAGAGTAAATATCACCCTACTGACGTATGTACCACCTCTTCAGGCAGGTATTAACTGTCTCGGTTTGGATGCTTGGCAAGAAATCTTCTAGGCCATGGTAGAGGCCAATCATACTGTCTTGGAACTGTACCACCGACGTTATTCTCAAAATATCTAAACATTGGAAACCACCAGAGTCTAGCTAGGAAGTTATTTGGTCCATTTTGCTGTAAAATAATAATAACAGTATTAAAATAAGGGTCTAAATTTCCACATTCAGTCATCAATGAAAAATATGAAATTGATAAAAAAACAAATATCGATAGATGACAGATAAAAATAAGATTAAATAGGGAAAAGACATTGACTCACTTTCAGATAAGAGTTGTTTGCTAAAGTATGATAGATGTACCATAATCTTGTCGTAACGTAGTACGCTATGAGTATATCGACAGTGTAATGTCCATGGGCAATTAAAACCATAATTACACCGACGAGTGACGTTAGTCCTATTGTCCAGTGAACGAGTTTCCATCGTCTTGGAGAATCTGTAGTGATTAGATTGAATTAGTCAATGAGTTAATAGAAAAAATGCATATATTTGATAAATGAAAAGAGTTGCTGCTCACATTCTTTGATGATAAGATAACTGAGTACCAAAACGACTGTGTGACCACTGTAGATGTAATCTCCGCAGTAGGTGTGTTTCCCATTTATAGATAATCCGAAACCAGAGATAAGCTGCAATACTCTCTGTGCAACTAGCAATGGACTTGAATTGTTTGCTTTAGGACTGCAAAAGTATGTCTTGCTAGCAACTGGTAGAACAGTTACGTACATAGTAACGCTACGCATCATGTACAACAGTCCCATGAGCAGAAATATCCGTCTGAATACGATGAATCTGAAATACATGAACCAACAAGGTGAAATGGGTGTCTGAGTAGTGAATTAAGAAAGCCCAAAAAGGGATTTGAAGAAATCTAATCACCTGTGCTTGTGAAAAATGATAAGAACCATCGCTGAGTTAGAGCATATCATGATTAAAATCTCAGATACGTTCAGCGCCCAATCTTGGGCAAGAATATTGTCCAAAACGACGTCCGGAAGAGGTCCGTAGGTCGCGCGATCAGGTACACGTTCGTGTACCATGGCAAGGGATGCGGTTGTCAGTATGAAGTTAACAACCATAAAGAAGAATGCTGTAAAGGGAAAGAAAAATATGGTAGAAAGTTAGTAACAATCATCAATGTTCAAGCGTTATTTTACATCTTAGAGTTAGCAGACTTAAGTTATCCGCTGAAAATACACAAAGATCGAGTTTATCTTTACCGAAAAGTGTTTTCCATTTCTCTTTAGGGAACCGAGGTTCTTCTCTGAGCGGTGCCGGTATATCAAGCTTAACTATACCGCTGCCTGAACCGTTAGGGATATTTGGATGTCTAACGTGTCCAAGACCGTCTATTTTGTCGTCCTCATCATCCTCGTAATAGTCTGAGCTACTGCTAACTCCGCCCCATTTATCCTTGCTCTTCGTTGGAGCGCCGGGAAGTAGTGGTTGTCGTTGATAAACATCGCTTGACTGTGCCATTCCACTACTAGTTCCATCCACTCCAGCTTCGACGTCTCTTTCGTGTCCCTCAACTCCGCCCAAAGGACGGTCAAAACTTCCGTAATCACTGTGCAGAGTAGTTGTCTTTGGGTCCAATACCATCCTGGAAATTATACCCGTACTTTTTATTTAGTCCTTTTTCTTTTAACGCGTTTGAAAATTTCTTCCTCTAATCGTCCACGGAGATACCAACTTAACGACCAGTTTATGGGAGAGAAGTGCCCATATTTTCTTTTCCAAAGGTCTTGTCTTATTGATAAGTCTGCTTTCACAGATTGCAAGTATTATTCATATTGTAAATAACTAATACGTTTATCGGATTACTCATAGTGAATTTATCCAACCAGAATTTTCAAAAATCGATCATTGGGTAAAAAAATGATCAAATATTGAATAAAAACAGAGTAAAACCCACAGAGACAATCCAGCAATGGACTGACTGGCTGGTTCTATTTCCGTGGCTAGAATCAATTTGGCAAGATCAAGTGAAAGGGCAAATCGGCAATAAGAAGTATTGTGAAATATTATTGTGTTCAAATAATGGTGCTTCTGAATTGCATTTTTATAGCGATGACAAATTGGCTGCTTCGATCTAACAGAAACTGATCTAGGCCGTTAGAAATAGATTATTTCTAACTGTGTGAGTCAGTATCAGTATTGGACGATGATTTTTCCTCGTAATGAGTGATTAAGGGTAGATTCGAGCATATCAGATGATCTTTGCCAAAGATATAAAATTTTGTTCATAGTAGGTATAGAATGATATGACTAGACAAACTTGTCTGTTGACCGTCTATTTATACATGTACATAATATGTGGTACGCAACAAAGAAACGCAAACACGTTCTATAAACGTGTATTAAACCCACACTCAATCGTTGACGATATTTGTTTGCAGTAATAGAGATTGAAGATGTTTATACTAGCTTTGAATTGACTATTGACTGACAAGATGAGCAGAAGGGTGGTAAAAATGATTGCTAATAAATGAACTGAATAAAAAAAAAAAAGGGACCTAGACTCGTGAGTGAAAATGAATATTATTATAATTCTTAATAATAATAATAAAGTAATGTAAAGATGAATCTTTTTCTGATTTCATGAAGAAAAATAGGTTTGGAATATGATAATCTTATCTGGGTGATGGTTCGGTGGTTGATTAAGGAAAGGTTTTTTGTTTTATCGAGATTTAACACGAGGATGATACTTCGGTCTTATCAATAGTGAATATGCTGTAATCCCAGTAGTCCAAAAGTACTTGAGTATAATTTTAAACAGATATTAGATATGGGAATGATGACATAATAATCTGTGCAGATCAAAAAGGTGAGATTACATAAGAAACTGGATTATCAGAGTGATTGTTATTTGATGAACGAAAGAGAAAAAAAAAAAAAAAAAAATAAAACAAAAGACAACATTTTGCCAGACATTCCATTAGGTGTTAATAAATCGTTGAATATTTCATTAAAACAAACCATGCTATCGCAGTTAAATAATATCGACTCCGTTTTACCAAATATTAAGAAAAGAAAAAATGAATAAATGAATGAACAATTTTTTGGTTAGATAATAAAAACTACACTGCGTAAAATGTGAAAAATGGTCAATCACGTTCGTGTCGTACTAAAGTTTTGAGATTTACGACTCGATATTAACAGACGCGTTTAAAGTAGAGGTTAGTTTCAATATTGAGTTTACTTAATAAATTGAAATTGATGTATCATGCTTTAAAGTTATTTATCCATTACTAATACCTGTTAGTAAGGCTTTTTCATACCTTGTCAACGCGGTGGGTAATTCGACCTTGACAGGTAGCCTCAATTTATGCATTTTAACTGATACACTAGGATTTTAGCACAATGTAATGGAATGCTCGTTGAAACTGTCGACATTTAATCATTTATTTATATCTTTATTTCTTTATTTATTTCTTTATTTATTTATTTCACTTGAGAAATGCGATGTTTGTGTCTGTGTATTGCGTTTTCAAAGCAATGAGAACAAGAAGATAATAAGCGAGGAATAGAGGACTGAGAAAAAGAACGACACGTTTCAAGATAATGTAATAAAATACGGCGGCGTAAGAAGAGAGTGTATGAGTAGTAACTCTGAATAAGAACACGAAACGCAACTAACCAACTTCGGGTAGATAAAGGAGCGTTTTAGCATGTAGACGAAACGAAGTCGTGCGTATATTTTGGGTTGATAAATAATTCGACGAAGTATCCACCGGTTAATGTTATACGATGATCAAGCCATTCCATTATTGGAATAAATTGATGATAATCTGGTAGAATAGTCGGAGGCGTATTCACGATCGGCGCGAAGCGAACGGACGGAGTTATTTAGGTGGTATCTCGTATGTAGATATACCTATGTATGGATACTGTACACTCATACGAATGACGCGGAAAATGACAGTTAAAAAAAAAGTAAACATGGCGGTCGGTCGGCACGGGTAGATTACAAACACATTACCATTAAAAATAAGTAAAACAAAATTTTGACGATTGAAAAGTTTCAATACGTTTTTAGCTCGCGAAGTTTTCAAAACAATCGAAAATTATCATTCGTACGTGTATAGTATAAACACGGCGTAGTAACATACATAGGTATGCATCGGCGTAACTAGGGCTCGGGGGCGGCCCGGGGAAGCTTCCCCCCCCCCCCCAGGATGTTAATTGCCCGCCCCAAAAAGATAAAAAAAAAGAAATTGAAAATTTGGGATCTATACACATATTCGGGTAGAGCGGAGTGAAGGATGGGGCCAGGCTCCCCCCGGTAAAAGACCTAGTTACGCCAATGTACTACATATGCATGCATACATACATTCAATAGCGATAGAAAATCTACCTTACCGACTGGTGATTTTTCAATCCCTTTGACCACGAATGTTATTATGTTATGTTTCGCGATAGAATGTACTCCGTGGACTGCGCCCAGCCAGACGCAAGTGCCGCTGGGAATTATGCACATTGTGCAGAATGTGCAATATTAGATATCGCGAAATACGTATAAATGCAGCAAGTTATTAAATATAGGCACGTTATTGTAGAATGAAGAGAACTACAGAATATGAAATATAAATAAGAAATGATTGCAGTCGAAGGTAGCGATGATAACATATACAAACTCACGAGTTACGATTGATAGGAAAGCTTGCAATTTATTGTATACCATGTAGTATACTCTTTAAAGTTTATCGAACTCATAATTCAATGAAATATTTCTATCATATTTAATGCATTATTATTAAGCTCGCGTACTTATTGCAAAATATTACTCGCGTTATATTATTATACAAAATCTCTATAGATCTACTATAATCATATAGGCACAGTAGATTTTAGAAAGTAATCGTATGAGTATAACGTACTCGATATGTCATGTTCTTTTTTTTTCTTTTCTTCTTTTTCAGAGTTAATTACGAAAATATATGTATACCTGTATAAATCTATAGCTATACTATGTATAATGATAAATTGATCTGTAATAAACGTTTCTAACCAATTCTCATTTTATCTAACTACCTAATTGCATCTACGGGATTTCAGTATACACGTAATAATTTTCCAGATTCTTTTTTTTTGTGTTTTTTTTTTTTTTTAATCTTGTTACTTACCTAAGGAGAGCTTTTCTCCAACAGTAGTCCGTTTCAATAACTAACAGCTGTAATTTCATCATATAGGTAGACGTTGCCCAAGGCATATAATACACGTATTAGGGCACACCAGTTAACTGCTGCACCTGCAGGTGCCTGTGAACTTTGCTCTTTTTACGATTAGTCATAAAAATTATTTTTCAATTTTTAGCACGCGATATATCGACGACATATATAAGAACATGTATGTATAGTACATCCACTCTAGTACAGCTGCACTTATTTTATCATTTTCAACCACAATATTGATTAGTTTTTCCTTTTTAAAACGAGAATAATTATAAACTTGTTTTTTGTTTTGCCGAATTTAGAATTTACTTGTTAATACACAATAATTCAGCTATTATACATTACTGGGGCGTATAATTAT
This sequence comes from Tenthredo scrophulariae, assembly GCA_963978835.1. NCBI lineage: Eukaryota > Metazoa > Arthropoda > Insecta > Hymenoptera > Tenthredinidae > Tenthredo > Tenthredo scrophulariae. Next base: position 16,430,885 of record OZ022234.1, read on the forward strand.
CGTCTATATGTGTATTACATACTTTATTATTGTTGCACTCTAAGATTTTGTCGATTTCCGCATGTATATAATTTATATACCAAATATATTATGTATACTATGGATATACAGAATTAATTCGAAATACCTCACATAATAATTGTTTATGTGTAAAATATATACAATTATTTTTAAAGCGGATGTATATATATTAATGCGGAAATGTATTTTCCCTTCCTATTAACACATATACCTATATGTATATACAGTTTGCAATGCGCAGTTCAACGTCATGTATAATATGTACTATACATATGTATATATACATGTATATATGTACATATGTGTATATCTTTAATATAGTTGAAAGATGCAATAATATATTATCACTTCTTGATATTATTTTTTATTATTGTCACACCTCAGGTCGTAAAGCGAAATTTCGGTGCCTTGTGTCCGAATGTCGTAGTATGTATTACCGGGCAGTGAAAAATAGGTTGACTACAGAATTCGCAACGCGAAGTTATCAGGGCGCAAGCGTACCCTCATAGATCGCGCTTTCCTCAGAATGGGCCACTTTCAAAAGCTCCCTAACCTTCGTGACGTCATAGATGTATATCCATTCACTAATACAAAGAGGCCCTATACCTTATCCCACGGGTATACATATATACCATGCATGCATATATATATCGTGTGCAAAATATCAGGAGTATACCTTGATCTATATCTATACACTGAAATGCGTCAGCACGCACGGAGTAGGTACGAGAATTATGCTAATTCGTGATTGATTATTTTTTATTGGGTAATTAAATGACTGCATTGCCGAAATCAGAATTTCATATACGTAACAATCAATTATTTGTGAATCGATGAGATGAGTACAATAGTTTTCGTTATATTGAGTCATTATTACATTTAATTGTATGGAAATAAGGCATGTATAAAATAAAACCGATAACATGTATGATAATACAATTATTTTATTGAAGAGAATTCGGCAATCTTGTTATAAGCAAGATAGTTAGTCATCGATTTCCGGAATTCCTCTTGTCATATAGTAGAATATAGGTATAGTCCAATATCAGGATGAATCGTATTCTTGAAAGGCCTTAGAGATAAGACACTGAGAATTAGTCAGTTTTATTTTCGCGCGAAATTTACGTTACCGACCGAGTAACGACGTTTCTGAAATATGTAGTTTAGTCCGAGAGTCACGAGCGGCGATCTAGAGTTTCTCTTTAATATGACGAAATCATAGCCTAGTAAAAACCCATTCTAAAATTTCCCAATTCCTGAATAATCGATCTAGACACATGAATAAATTCCTCAAATGAATAATCTGCCAGAATTTTTACGATTAATAGTAAATCTTGAATGGCCCAGATTTAATAATGACGTGTCCGTGAGCGTGCGCAGGGCGCATGCGCAGTGTCACCTTACGTGGCACAGGCAGCAGTTGCTCATGTTCTCAAATACGTTTTATACTATTTAACTGTAAACATTTATTGATATATTCTTATTTGTTATGGTTCAAATACATGTGTAATAATTCAACGTAAGTACGAGCCTTCAATTAACGATAATACCGTTAAAATTTCACATTTTATAATACCGAAAACTTAAATATATACAAAATGGCCTGCGCTCGCTCACCCCTATGCATAAATATGACGTTTCTCAGTTTACAATAGCGTTAATTTATCACAATTATTACATTTCTAATCACGTTTAAACTCTCAGATATTTGTAACCAGATTAATTTTTCATTAAAAGTTTCAACCCTCCTGACTCGTCACAATATCTCCATTATTATTCTACTCTAGATTTACCGTGTCACAATAATCTCCATATATTCAAACAGTATCATACTATTAATACGCTATTCTGGTACTAATTTTTGCTATTTTTTTCTCAAAATAATACCCAACTCTGTTGGTCAAACTCTAGCCACATCAATAGCCCGTATCCCCTTATCACAAACACCATATGTTCGAAAGTATAATTTCCCGTTTATTTCAAGTCTGAAATATTCCCATGGCTGAATCAGGTATCAATTTTATCTTCTTAAAACGGAAAAACCGAAATGAAACACAAATTGTATCATCGGTTGATATATGAGATTTGGAAATATTCGATATTTAAATCTGCCTCAAATGATGACGAAAGTATGACGGAGATTAGGGTGACGACATAGGACCAAGAGTTGTTGGCCTATTTACAATGATGTATTCACACTGTCACCAAATGTTAACTGTTATTTTTTGTTTTCTTCACTTTTCTTCAAACAGGATAAAAGATGAACCCCCAATACATGCAGCAACAACCTCCTCCTTTCTATGGGGGACCAAATAATGGTCCACCTCGTGGAGGACTGAACGCAAACCTTCCCCCGGTTCCTCAGTTTAACGGTTCAGAAAACGCGCCGGGTTTTGTGGCAAAAAGTCCGGCCCAAGGTCCTCCGATGCAAGAAGCACCGCCGTCATCGCAACAGCAATCTCCTTACTATGGAAACAGTATGAGGATTGATTAATCTGTGGAATAATCTCAATGATTTTTAATCTTGCTTATTGATAAATATTCTCGTTTAGGACCACCGCCTAACTCTCTCCAAGGACCTCCTCCGCCCATGGGACAGCCACCGAACAATCAAAACAATCTTGTTAATCAAATGTCGAATATTAATCTAGGAAATCAACAAAGACCTCCGTCAGCGGTGAGATCCTATAACTAAGTCCTGGTTTATATTTTTGTCAATATTTTGTTGATGATTTTATTAATTGAAACTGAATTCTATAACAGGGCTTCCCTCCTCAAGTGAGAAAAAACAGTCCAGGAATGCCTCCGCAGTCGTCAAACATAAACGGCTACAATAATCAGCCGGAACAGCCGTCATCTCTTACAGGTAAGTCTCTGATATTCCGTACTTCTTCTTTCGAACCAAATGTAAAACCTGTTTGACTATAAATTGCAGATTCAGGATCACAGAGTCAGGTGGATGGACCACAGATAGGAAAACCCGGCCCCCTTCCCCCGGGCCCAATAGCTTCTACTCCTATTTCTCAGCCTCCTGGTCCTCCACTTCAGGGACAATCACTCCCTGCTGGTTCTCAGTTCCAGAGACAATTACCGGCGCCAAATTCTCAGGCGCAATTTATCGGCCAGCCTCAACCTGGCTATCAAAATTTACCTGGACCACCACAGACGCTCTCAGGTCCTGGACAACAGAATTTATCTGGGCCACAAATGCGCGGGCAACAGAATTTGCCCGGACCTCAGACACAAGGGCAACAAAATCTGCCTGGGCCTCCGCAACAGAATTTGCCTGGGCCTCAGCAGCATTTGTCTGGGCCTCCGCTGCCAGGTCAAATAAATTTGTCAGGACCTCAGATACAGCAGCATGTGGGCGGGCCTCCTTTGCTTGGTCAGAATCAACCTATAGGTACTCACATGCCTACCGCACAACAAATTCAGGGTCAACAACAGCAGCAGTATATGGCTGGACCTCCGCTTCCTGGACAACCGCCTCCGGGCGGAGTACAACAGGGGATAAACAGGCAGCCCATTGGTTCTATGCCTCCTTATCAACAACCTGGTTACCAGCAACAAGGATATGCTGCTCAGCCTGTAAGATATTCGCATAAGAATATTCACGGACAAGTTTGACCAGTTTATTTTTATTCTAATAATTTTTGCAGGACATGTACGCCGGGCAAAGAGGTGCGTATCAAGGAGCTGCACCAACAGGACCACCGGGTTTTCAGCCAGGGTTTCAGCCGGGTATGCAGCCAGGTATGCAGCCTGGAATGCAGCCTGGGATGCAGCCTGGAATGCAGCCACAACAAGCTAGGAGATTGGATCCTGATCAAATGCCGAGTCCTGTAAGTGGGAAAGCCGGGTGTGACCAAGGCTTGTTTCTCCTTCCTTGGGGAAGCTTTCAGCATTCTAATCGCGTGCTTTTTTTTTCTAGATTCAAGTTATGCAGGATGATCAGCATACCAAGGGCGGAGTATTTGTTACTAATCAAAAAGGACTTGTTCCTCCTCTGGTCACAACTACTTTCACTACTCAAGACCAGGGACACGCTTCACCAAGATTCATCAGATCTACTATGTACACCATTCCAACAACAACAGATATAATGAAGCAGGTGAATTTGCCATCTGAAAGTCGACGAAAAGTCGTAAAATTTGACCACAAAATTCTATATCGACGACGTTTTTAAACTGTATTGAAAAAGGCCTAAGACTTTGTCCCAAAGTCAACAGAAAGTGTATTTTGATTGTTATTTCAGACCAGCGTTCCCTTCGGTCTCATAATCAGTCCAATGGCTAAAGTCGCAAAAGGAGAATACGAGCCACCAATAGTAGACATGGGAGAGGTTGGTCCAGTGCGTTGTATACGCTGTAAAGCATACATGAGTCCATTCATGCAGTTCATAGACGCCGGTAGAAGGTTTCAATGCATGTTCTGCAAAGCTACTACAGAAGGTATAAACGAATAACGAATAGTTCATGAGTTTGTCTAGTTTTTAACACAATTATCAGATATTGTATGAAGATAATCACGTTTTACAGTCCCTGCCGAGTACTTTCAACACCTAGATCACACGGGGCAGAGAATGGATCGTTACGAAAGACCCGAGCTAGTTTTAGGAACTTATGAGTTTGTAGCTACTAAAGATTACTGCAGGGTGAGTAGCCGGCCGAAGATTTTCTCCAAGAGGGGAGTTGAGAAGGTAGAAATAATAAATAATCGTATTGCCCTTGCAGAATAACAACTTCCCTAAACCACCAGCGATGATATTCGTCATTGACGTATCATACAGCAACATGAAGTCTGGTTTGGTGCATTTACTGTGTTCGGAGATGAAGAGAATCGTCCGTAATCTTCCGATTGATGCAGGGCAAACCAGAACCAATATGAAAGTCGGTTTTATAACGTATAACAATACCGTTCACTTCTACAATATCAAAGCATGCCTGGCTCAGCCGCAAATGATGGTCGTTGGCGACGTACAGGAAGTCTTCATGCCTCTGTTAGACGGGTTTTTGTGCGATGCAGAAGAGAGTGAAACTGTTATAGACAGTCTTATGGCACAAATTCCAGCCATGTTCGCTGAGACTAGGGAAACAGAGACCATTCTTGGACCTGCTATTCAAGCTGGACTGGAAGCGCTGAAGGTGGATAAAGAATGAATACATAACTTATTCCTAAGCTGTATACCAAATCAAGGAAATAGAAGCTTTGAATGAACCCTTGAAATAATTGACTCTGTTTCAATTTCTAGGCTTCTGATTGCACTGGAAAATTGATAGTGTTTCATTCTACTCTACCGATAGCAGAAGCGCCTGGAAAGTTGAAAAATCGTGATGATCGTAAGCTGTTAGGAACGGAAAAGGAAAAAACTATATTAGGTATATAATATGGTTGATTAATCTTTGCCTCATTCTTCTCAGAATGTACCTAACTTTGTTGCCTTCTTTGTTACAGCCCCTCAAACCAACGTGTATAATAATCTTGGACAAGAGTGTGTCGGGGCAGGATGCAGCGTGGACTTATTCGTCTTCAATAATTCTTACATCGATATAGCAACCATTGGACAAGTCTCGCGTTTGACTGGCGGAGAAGTTTTCAAATACACATATTTCCAGGTATAATAATTTCTCCTAATTAAATAACTGAATACCTTTACAGCGGCTAATAAACGAATTTTCTCATCGCAGGCTGACCTCGACGGAGAACGACTAATAACTGACATAATAAACAACATCAAACGACCGATAGCGTTTGACGCAATAATGCGAGTTCGTACTTCGACTGGAGTCAGAGCAACAGATTTCTACGGTCACTTTTTCATGTCCAATACTACGGACATGGAATTGGCCAGTATAGATTCTAACAAGGTATTTAGAGCCTCTTTGGTTTTGTGTTAGCTGAAATAAACCAGGAATTTAATTACAGTTGAAAATTTAAACGATTCTTCTTTTTCCAGGCTGTTGCAATCGAAGTTAAACATGACGACAAACTAGCCGATGAAGAAGGTGTCTTTATCCAAGCAGCTCTATTGTACACATCATGCGGCGGAGTCAGAAGATTGAGAGTAATAAACTTGGGACTGAGGACCTCTTCGCAAATGGCAGAGTTGTATCGAGCCTGCGATCTTGACGCCATAGTTAACTTCTTCTCTAAACAAAGTGAGCAGTTTATTAATAAATTAAATAATTTCCTGAAGCTATAACACTGATAATCATTGTCCAGAAATTCTGTAACATTCATTTCACCCATTATTTACAGGCGTTTTCAAACTTCTTGAAGCATCACCCAAGGCAGTAAAAGACAATTTAATATCAAGATGCGCTACGATGCTTGCTGTCTACAGAAAACACTGCGCATCTCCTTCCAGCGCTGGTCAATTGATTTTACCAGAATGTATGAAGCTCTTACCTCTCTATGTCAACAGCATTCTAAAGAGCGACGCTATTTCTGGTGGTGAGAAAAGATGAAATGTTTGACCTTGTATTTAATGATCATTCGTTTAATTTTAGATTGAATAGATCTTAACTCTTCTTCTGTACAACTTTGGGCATTTATTAAAACATTTTATTATAGGAGCTGATATGACCATTGACGACAGATCTTTCGTTATGCAAGCCGTAACAACAATGGACATACCGACATCAGTGGCATACTTTTACCCAAGGCTATTACCACTCCATGATCTAGATTCGCAAAGTTCTGAATTACCGCAGATGGTTCGATGCTCAATAGACAAATTCACAGACGATGGGGCTTACCTTTTAGGTAAATAGATAAGCTAGTACATAGCTAATGCACAGCCCGCATTTATAACCATTTTTAAATACAGGATGACGAAATAAGGACAAATTCATCTTCACAGAAAGAGAAATAAGGGTTCTTGATCATTAGGGATCATTTTTAAATCCGAATCAAACCGTTTAACGATCCAATCTGAATTTTAATGACCTAGAAAAATGTTGACACTGTTTTAATCTATGAAACTTTTCAGAAAACGGCATTCATATGTTCCTCTGGCTGGGGCTCGGCCTTTCTCCTCAATGGGTGCAAGCTGTGTTCGGTGTTCCTTCCGTAGGACAAGTTGACGTTGATCGTACAGTTATTCCGACTTTGGATACTCCTCTGAATCAACGGCTTACTGAAATAATAACGACAGTTAGATCGCAAAGACATCGTTGCATGAGAGTAAGTTTCATTATGTATATTTATGCCTTATTTCATAATTTGATTTTTAGCTGCTATGAAATGAGTTTCTCATTCTTTGCTTATATTAAATGTATTTGTTGTTATTTATTTATTGCGGTCGATAGTTTGAAACAGAATAGATAATTGTGTTTGAAAAAAGTAGGTGAAATGGAAGGAGACTTAAAATTTCTCAATCTAATTGAAAAATGTTTAAATTTTAGTTGACGGTTGTGAGACAAAGAGAAAAGCTCGAAATGGTGATGCGACATTTCTTGGTAGAAGATCGTGGCGGTGATGGAAGTGCAAGCTATGTTGATTTCCTATGTCACATGCACAAAGAGATAAGGACCCTTCTTAGCTAATGAAAAAAGTAAGTCCTGAATATGACGAAGAATAATAATAAGAAGAAGAAGAAGAAAAAAAAAAGACGCACGTTGGAATCTACCTAATTCTTACTACCCAATTACAGCTAACAAGATAAATGGGATTAAGAAAAGAATAATTAAAAAAATGAATAAATAAATAAATGAATAAGTAAATAAACTACTTGGTTGCTGTATAGACAGAATGTTACAATATAAAGAAGTTCATTAAATGAGCCAAGAGGCAGTTGGTTCAATATGATGAAACATTCTAGGTAGTTTATAATATCGAGAGAGAGAGAGAGAGAGAGAGAGAGAGAGAGAGAGAGAAAGAAAGAAAGAAAGAAAGAAAGAGAGAAAGAGAGAGAGAAAGAAAGAGAGTAGAATTAAAAGGTAATAATTAAATAGGTATATGTATACCATAATGCAAATTCAAATGCGTCGTTAATGTAAGAGTGTGTATGTGTATCATGTAAAAGAAGCACAGTGATTTATACATACTAAGATATTACGAAATAATTGTAAAACGTAAATATTGTATTATTATTAACTTGATTTTAATTAATTAATTAGCCGATTATTATTATTATTATTATTATTATTATTATTATTATTATTATTACCCTATAAGTTAAAACATCGTGAAACTTATTAAATCATATTATAAATTTATATATCAAAATGAATCGACTATTTTATTATTAATTATTAATTCACGTTCCTGAATTCACCCTATCATCCTTTATACTTATATTAATTTCCTTGAACCTCTTTACGAGAGGATAAAAAGAAAAAAGAGATGAAAATAAAAAAGAGAAAACTACGAGCCTCGTCTCTTCGGAAAGTCTGCCTGCACGATCTGTTTAACAGCATTTTCTGAATAATAAATAAATACATAACTGAAACTTGTTTATCCGTATAATTATTTTTACCCACGTTTTATTTCAAAGTTGTTTTAATGAGAAAAGAGAGACTTAGGCAGATCGCATATGGGTACATGTAATGTATGTAGAAAATAAATTGCCGGTAGGTGTATAGCTCGGGGAAATAAGTGGGACGTCGTGCATATCTTTCAAGAACGTTTCAAAGCGATATAATCCCGTATACCTTTGACAGGTGTTGTATAGACAGGTTGCGAGTGCTTGCGATTAACATTGCGCTGAAGTATTTTATTTTATTATAGTTTTTTTGAATTTTCATCTTTTCATTTATTAAAAAAAATAAAATTATAAATGAATAAATAAATTAATGGTGAAGTTTTCGGCTATATATAATCAATAGATATTTAAAAATGCAAGAAAATTGCGGTCATACATATAATGGGTGACGCGTGTGAAAGCGTTTCGCAACGTGATATCGAATCACATTATGGTGTGCAACGATATTAAAATAAATGAAATTAACTTAAGTGAAATAAAAACGTAGGTGTAACATACGTATATATACGTTACGTGGGACTTGGGAGTTTAACTTTTACTTTCGCGGTGATATTTCGCGGGCGTATAAACGTGTCACAATATTTTATCTATATAGGTATATTGGTACACATGTTATTGTATTTATATATTAACCGATTGACATACATTCGTTTATCTTATATTATATACCTGATTTAATCAGATCCGCGAGTTAATTCACAGTATAATCTTATGATTAGTATAATATAATGTAATTGTAAGTCACAAAAAAAAAAAAAAAACCAGAAACAACATATATTTGACATTTTTTTAAAACTCTGTAAAATATAGTTACAGCTGTTTGTATTAAATCATGACTTCGAATAATTGCGAATACGAAGATTTGATATACGACGAAGCTTGCGTCGTTATTAACGACCATTCGGATTCTCCCGAAACTTGGCTTTACTCTCTCTCTTCGGATTGTTATTTGGTGGGTATACCTATATCGTATTCAATTCTCTCTTCTTATATTTTCAATCATTCTTTAGAAGATATTCAATAATCTATAGGTGAATAAATTACCGAAATAAATTACAACAATAATAAAACAATTGTAATTATCATATGCCACAATTTACATCGAATATAAATTGATCAACGTTACAGTGCTCGTTCACTCGAATTGGTCAGATTATAAGAAGCGCGGGAAATCAGAGTTTCAAATTCCACACAGCCAGATCGGTGACTTTGAGAATAAGGAGCGATGGTATCGAGGAGTATATTCCAGCACTGAATGCAAGGTTCAGTATCAAAATCATATACTTATATGTAGATGTAAAGAAAATAATTGATACGCTGAATAATTGATTATTATTTATATTTCATCGACGCAGTAACGTGATCTGCGAATTAACACCGAATCTAGAACAATTTGGATTATACGAATTAGATATAAACGATACAAGCTGTGAGATTCGGACTATTAAAGATCCCTCGAGTCTCTACATACGTAAGTATATAGTAATAAAGAAATCAAGGCACTAAAATTTAAGAGAGATTCGCGAGTTTAAACGCGAGTAGAAACGGTCCGTAAGAGTCAGACGACTAAAGTAAATTAATTTCAGCTCTCCTCGTCGTATTTGCTGTAATATTATGCGCCCTTGCCGGATGTTCTTTGTTAAGAACCGGAATAAAGATTTTAAAGAAGAAGTTAAAAACCGATGAAAACGTCACCGAAGTTGTTGATGTTCAAGGAAAGTCAACCGTCTCAAAACGTCGAGTAAAATCAATCGATACATTCCGAGGGTATAATAAATCTAAATCTAAATATAGATATGAAAATTGATAGTATATGGAATAATGACATTCTTCCGTAATTTTAATCACCTATTTTCTCAGAATAAGCATTTTGTTAATGATATTCGTGAACGATGGTGCCGGGGGATATCACATACTGGAACATGCGACCTGGGACGGTTTGCTAATTGGCGATTTTGTCTTTCCTTGGTTTATGTGGATAATGGGAGTATGCTTGCCGATATCTATAGGCTCTCAACTTTCACGTCAAGTTTCACGCTTTTCTATATTCAAGGGGATCGTTAAGGTACTTGAGCGCCTCGTCTTGTCTCGACGAGGCGTAAACGGTTCGATCCATATACAATATACATCTGGAAATTTCTAAATCCCTGCAATTTCAGCGTAGCGTTATTCTATTCTTACTTGGAATAACGCTCAACACACTTGGTACTGAATCTCGATTAGAAAGCATACGGATTTTCGGAGTATTGCAACGATTCAGTATCGCATACTTGGCAGTTGCTTCAATACTGGCTTCTCTAGGTCGGAGAAAGAGGATCGAGCCACAGGTAAAAGAGGTCAAAAAACCGCCAATTCCCAATTTAAACCGAATAGAAAAAAAAAAAAAAAAAAAAATTAAACAAAATTTGTGACATCTTTCAGAATCCATTTCTAGAAACCCTCAGCGATATTTTTGTTCTTTTACCCGAATGGGTATTGATATTAGGAATCGTAGCCGCACACTCCGCGATAACATTCCATTTACCGATTCCCGGTTGTCCAACGTGAGTGTGAATTTTTTAAAATTATTTCCAACGGTCAAAGTAATCGCAAATATCTACGTATCCCGCGTTGCTATTTCTTTTTTTTTTTTAGAGGATATTTGGGCCCCGGGGGACAACACGAGGATGGAAAGTACCCCGAGTGTATTGGCGGTGCAGCCGGGTACATAGATCGTTTATTACTCGGCGTAGATCACATCTATCAATATCCAGCTACAGTTTCGGTTTATGGATCAGGTCCGTTTGATCCAGAGGGGATTTTAGGTAGCTATAATAAATTTACCCAGCGATAACTATGATCGAAATCTGTGTATCTAAAATGAATTTGAATCTGGCACCGCATCTCAGGTTGCCTAAGTTCAATATTCCAGGTATTTCTCGGTGTCCAAGCTGGAATGACACTGCGATATTACAAAAATTGGAGAAGCCGAGTGTGGAGATGGCTTGCATGGGGAATTGTTTGTGGTTTTATAGGTTTATCGTTGCATTTCAGCAACGCGATACCTATAAATAAAAGTTTATGGTGAGTATCAATTCTCGCAGGATCCGCGAGGCTCTCCTCATTTCATAATCATGAATTCATTTGTACGCTCACCAAGGTCTTCTATATTCATCCATACTATTTTTTATGGAAATTGTACCCAGTACATCTCTTCAACCGATCCTTGGATCCAGTGGAATTTTAAATCTCTTCCACACATATTTTTTCTCTATTTTCTTATTCTCTTTCAAGAAATTTTGCCTCTAATATTATAGGTCGACGTCTTTCGTCCTGTTGACAACAAGCCTGGCTTATTTCTTGTTAACAATTTGTTACATCCTCGTTGACGTTACGGAATCTTGGCGAGGTGGTCCCTTCAGGATTCCCGGTACGGTACAAACATCGAACACAATATTATACAAGTCTTTTAATAAAATCGTCAATCACATAACATACCTTCGATTTTATTTCAAGGAATGAATGCCTTAGCGATGTACGTGGGCCATATGCTCTGTTACCAAATATTTCCATTTCATTGGAAGTATGGAGCGATGAGTACCCATACTTGGCAATTGGTTGAAGCAATATGGGGTGTTGCACTGTGGATTTTTATCGCCTATGTACTTCACCGTAAGAAAATATACATAGCTCTTTGATTTGATTATTACCATTTTCTACTACCAATACAATTTTCTATTTTTTTTTTTTCTCCAATTTCGAGTCATGTCAGATCAATTCCGGAATTCGAATTCACAGATCTATCAGAAAAATTATTTTCACATTAATAATTCATAACAATTATTTTTTCTCTTCTTTTTATCTACAAAAAAAAAAAAAAAATGTATAACAATTGAATAAATCCTAATGTCATATATATATATATATAATATTATAATATGTATATTCATATGTATAAATAAATAACTTGCAAAATATTATGTTATCTTCCCATAATTAGTATAATTGTGTGTAGTTTTTCACCTTTTTTTTTTCTCTCTTTTTGTATCTTTAGATATAATTTTTTTTTTTTTCTCAGTATAGTGTAATTTTTAGAACGGTGGGTATATTGTATGATTTTATAAATAATAATTTATTTTACACGACTTACATAAATTATACAATTTATATAGGTATATAGTATTATAGTATATTTATGTATAGTTCAAGGTATGATCGAGGTAAGAATATAATAAAGTTGAGAATTTTTTTTCGTTTTCTTTTCACCTTATTGTTACGTAAATTTATATAAATATTAAACCGTACGTCAGTAATTATATTGTCACGAGACGTGTGAAACTTGAATATAATAATCGAAATTTAGAATAACAAACGACATATATGTTTAGTTACTAATCAATTGATTAATTCAATTGTGATAATAAAAATGAAGAAAAATAAAAAATAAAAATAAATTTAATGATCGCCGATCGTTTAATATATCGAAACAGTATAATATGGGTATCACGTTTAGTTTTATTCTTTAGAATTCTTTATTCATATATCTCGTCGCGCTATAATTAATATTCGCACTATATTCATTTAATAATTATAATGTGGTTATCAAAAATCAGGCGAATAGGTAGTATAATAGATAATTGCGATTAAAAAGTAAAAGGTTTGCTTAAACACGCTGCGAAATTCGAGGCAGGTTATTATTATTATTATTATTATTATTATTATTATTATTATATAAATATCGCCGATTATTTCTTAAAAAATAAAAAAAGAAAATAAAAATAAAAATGAAAATAAAAACACACTAGCAATGCCACATTTATGATAATAATTATCTTCACCAGTTTAGTAATCAGTTTGGTCTGGACCTGGAAATAGAAAAATATATATTAGATCAACGTCGTTATGAGGTTTAAAAATTTCTATTTTTTTATTCTTATTTCTTATTATTACTATTTTAATATCAATCAGGGAAAAGAAAATAATACATATCTAAGTAGGTATATCTCTGATTTTCCAATCAGTTAATAATAATAATAATAGTAATAATAATAAAAACTACAATAATTGAGACAACAACAACAACAATGAGCGAATTGCGAAGCTTTATAGAAAATAAAGTATGTTTAATAAATCTATGCGTGAAACGCGTTATCAAATATATATATATATAGGTATTATATATAGTGTCGTTGAAAAATGATATTGCAAAGCATTTTCGAAAATTGACATCTCTACGTCGTAACATGACTTTCTATTTTATAAATTATGTAAGCAAAGTAGAAAGAAAAAAAAAAAAAAACAAATTGCAAGGAATAAAAAAATAAATAAAAAATTTGGAAAATTTCCGCAGGGTTTATGTTCATAGTGAGAAAATATCGCGAAAATAGCGACTGGGTAAAGCTGATATAAACTTTTAACTTCCGAGCTCTATCTATGGCAGAAGCTGTTAAAAATAATAGTTTTCGTATATATTTTTCGTCTCGCTATATATAGCTACTTGTCAAAGCAAAATAGATATATTTCGCTCAACTACGAAACTCCGAGGAGGTATAATATTACGAGAAGTTTTAGGCACGATGAGTTTATAAATACATGACCCTTATTCGCAAGTGTACTGTAATACTACACTACAGTGTTACAAATTACCGAATACATAGGTATAATACCAAAAATTATCCACATACCAGTTCAATGTTAAAACTACTATAAAATTTTTATTCAAACCTATAGAAGTTAGACGAAATAATTATACAAGATATTAGATGGTTGAACTATACAGGTATGTATTATATATACATATATCTACTATGAAGCCAAAAAATCTACGCATATAAAACCTACAGTCCGAAATAATATATTATTATTAGTATCTCTACATATTCATTAATAAGGAACAGCGGCGATGCATTGCATTTTATAAACATGCCCACCCAACTATAAACTGATAAAAAGTTATACGGTATAGTATACAGTGTAACCGCGAATTGAGTGCTTTAATATCGGGTAAAGGTTGGAAGGGTCTAGCTCATTACTCTCCCGTTTGAATCAGTGATCTCCGTTGCGGCGTCTGGGAGATACAAGCCATTCAACAAGTCGCTTTGGCGCCTGAACTTAGGCAGCCAACTACACAGCGGCGAATAGTAGGCTGTCTGGTTTTAGGCGCACCCTGGAATACGACACTGACGGACAAAAGACAGCACGTCGAAGAGTTAGTGAACACAGTCCGTGAATGATTTTTGTGATTATTGAACCGGAAAAGCGTTATGTCTTCCTGAGCGCGCGTGTGCGCCTGAAACCAGACAGCCGACTGCTCGCTTCTGTGCAGTGGACTGTTTAAATGCAGGCGCATATTTCTAACAGCCGGGTATCAAGTTGGACGCTCCTAATGATACCCTAAAATTAAAGCACTCAAATCAGTTTGCGTCCACCCTGTCTCTATAGGCACATAAAGTTAAGACTAGACAGTGTAGTTTGTTTGACGTTAGTAATTATTATTAATTATGATAATGATAATAATAATTTCTATATAGTATATAAATATCGTATTAGCGGAAGCTTATAATAATTTCTACGCGCGTAGGTATAGTATAATAATGATCAGTGAACATACATAATGAAGAATATAGGGATATAGTATGTGTAATATGGTATAGAAATAAGCGATAATGAGGTAATTAGTATAAAAATATTAGAATATTAGATAATTAAGAATGTTAAAAGAGCGAAAAACGCGGTTTACGACTGGTGCACGTACTACGTATTATAGTTATACCTAAGCTGCAGTAAAAACCATAACGTATAAATTACGGAAACGTAATATAATAATGTGTATTGGTATGTATATTATATGCGTGTGTGAGTTTCTAATGTATTATATATATTTATAGTTTTTTCTATTTTTTTTTTTTTTTTCCGAATTTTTCAATACTTGTATTTAATACAAGAATGACAAATTCCATACCAACAATTCTGTCTATATATTATAGTATATAGGTATAAATTCTTTGAATATATAATTTAATTAATTAATGTATATAACTTGCACAAAGTTGGGTCTGCGTGGTATTTTCTCTATGTATAGTATATAAATATAGTAATAAAGAATAATCATAGCAACAAGATAAATAAGTAGGTATAGGGTAGATAGGTACTGAGTATATACATATATACATGTATATTATATATGTATATATTTATATATAGTATGTATATGTAAAGTAAAAAATATATAAAAATAATATATACCGATAGATAAAAAAAACACGTGGCCTGTACCTTCTGGGCATCATAGCCCAGCCCTGCGAAACTAGACAAAACTTGGAACGCTCTTCAGTGGGTCGGATGCATTGGCCTAACTTCTTTCGGCCTCGGGCCATCAGCAGTGGCCATTTTTCAACGAGGATTTCGTGGACAGGAAAGGAATGGACGATGCTGCGGTCGCTTTCCGTGGCGACTGCTGCAGTGCCTGTGGCACATTTTTAGAACTTTTTATCCTCGGACAAAGGACGTTTATCCTATTTGACTTGGCGTGAAAACTCGCTATTCCGTTCTCGAGTTTTTTCAATTTTTTAAAAGCGATCGAGGGCAGTATGTCGTAGTCAAATTCAACGGGGGACACGACCTTCTTCCACGTTTGAAAATAGGGGTCGTCATTAGGCGCGGGCTTATCATTACCCTGAAATACCCCATAGTTTATAGCTTCACTCAAAGGATCGACGCACTCGTTCGGCGTCGTTACAGAGCTACTATTTTCCGACTCCAATGATCTTCCCTCGTGTATTCTCCTCCATGATTGTTCACACAATGGTGAATAGTCCGGAGAAGTTATACCGCTCGAATAATTAGAGTAATAATTTTCATCGTAATTAAAAACGTTCGCTTTCAGCGGAAGACTCAAATGCTCTCTTCTTCCAGGCGAGTAAAACTCCTCGGATGAATCTTCCTCAGCGAGTATAGCGTCGTCGTTTAAAAGCTTAAAGAGACGAGAGTGGGTCTGGGTCCTCTGGTATTTATTCATCCTCTTTATAGACGCGCATTCGGAGTCGGTATCAACCTCGGATATAATTCGGCTCATATCGGAAGTCACGCCGCTGTCTTCGTCGTCGGTTTCATCTCTCGAATTCTGGACACTAAGGAGCCGTTTTGCCGTGTTGAAATTTTGAACCGTTGTGTAGTCGAAGGGTTCGTTCTTCTCTTCAACCTCAACCTCAACCTCGACTTCGACTTCGACTTCTTTCGCTTTGATTTCCGGCTTCTTTTCAACCTTCTTGATCTTCTTCACTCCAAATTCTGTCTGTGAAGTCTCGCGTTCTTTGATCTTCAGGCTTTTTTGTTCGACAATTTCCTTCTGGACATTTTCCTTGACTGCCGTAGTAGACGTGGTGATTTCGTACTCGGAATCGTAACCGTTTTCGATTTTATTACCAGCCTTATTTCTGACGGTAAATTCCGTCTCGGTATCCTCCTTGGACTCGTCGTTTTTGACCACAGTTTCAAGTTCCTTTTCTGTATCGAGATCCAAGTCCTTTTTCCAAACGTGTCTAGTTACGTCAGTCTTTTTCCTCCGAACCGTAAACTCCGTCTCGACGTTATCCTTCCAATCGAAACTCTTGGCTTCCGTTATTTCGCTCTTATCAATTTTTAAGTTCGCATTTTCGTCCGTCCGAACTCCTGCGGGTAAACCCACCTTTGCGTCCAGACTTTCGACGTTGGTTTCCCTTAGGTCAAACTTCGTCTCATCTTCGGTGAGGGTGAATTCAGTATCGAACGATTCGCCGGATGACCCCTTCTGCTTTTTCAGAGTAAAATCCACCGACGTATTGTCGCTTTTTTTTATTTTGAAATTAACATGAACCTCGTTGCTCTCGTCAGGCTCGCTACAAGACCTCGAGACGCGTTCTTCACTATCGAATGTCTTGCCAGACTTGACCGTACTGTCACCAACAATCACCGTTGTGACATCCTCGTTGTTTTCCGAAACAGAAAATTTAAATCTCAAAGGTAAACTGACGCTGACTGTGGTGTTATCAATTTCATCAGGGGGATCCCCGGTCTCTTCAAACTGTTCGAGATTTTCCTTGAGACAGTCGAGCTTCCGAGATTCACTTTCCGTCTCGGTTTGTTCAGCATCTTCATAAATGACGCTCAACTGATGGGGAAGTATACAGTCATTGTTCAACGACTCTATCTGATACTCGTCATCAGCGTCAGAGTCGCAATCACTGCAGCTCAATTTGTCTGACGAGAGTCTTGAAGAGTGTTCAAAACCCTCCTCGGACAAAGTCGTACCAGACAAAGACTGAAGACAGTCTTTATCGGATTGTGACTTTGCGGGTTCTTCCGGAACCCTAATAGCCACTGGGACTTTCGGCTCGTTAGTAAAGGCGTGATATTCGCCTTCCGAATCACTGTCCGAACTTGAAGATGAAGATGAAGAATCCGAAGAGTCCTCCGATGAATCTGACTCGCTTGATTCACTGTCAGAGTCTGATGATTCAGAATCACTTTCTGAGGTAGGATCAGTGTCAGTTTTCGAGCTTAGAGTGAATCCTGATGAATCCTGGTCGCTACCAGCTATCTTACCAGGTTCAGCTGTGTTTTTCTTACTATCCTGAGGATCAACCTCGCCACTATTCCCACCATTGACAGAAAGTCTATTTTGATTCGTCCATTTCGGTACAGTTAAATATTTCGACTGGTTATTTATGACTTTATCATCTCCCGGAATGACCGTCACGTCGTTAACGCTACTCTCCGGTTCTTCCTTGGTATCTTTCGAAGGTATCGCAGAAGGGGTTTGTTGAAGTCCGTTTGAATATTGGTCGTATGTTTGTTGGTGGTAATTTTGATCGCCAGAATAAATTGGCATCGGTATGTAACCGTGAATTGGGTATGCTGAATCGATCTGTTGAACTTGGCTCGTTTCACAATTCGCTTGGCTTTCAACTTGCCCTTGTTCTTGAGCTTGAGCTTGAGCTTGAGCTTGATCTTGACTTTGAGATTGATTGGCATAATTCTGAGCATAATTCTGGGCATAATTTTGATCGTACATTGGATAATAAGCGAAAGAGTTCCCATCACCGTAACCACAATAAGCGTAAGGATTGTAAGCTACGTTTAGGGGTGGGATATTGTTCGGAGAATTTTGGGGTGCATATTGGTAGGGATAATAGCCCCACCAGCCACTTTCGGGGTTCCAGTACGGGGATGGACAGTTTGGATAAAATACACCTGATTGCTGATTGCCCGTTACGCTATTCTCTGTTCGAGAGGTGAAATCTTGTTGATGATTTTCTTGCGGAGCTACAACAAACAGCATATTGCATACAGACAAAAATCAACTCCATTTTCTTAAGGGTGTTTTTTTTTTTTTGCTCTTTGTGCATTTTTTTTTTTTTATTGACTTTTTATATTTTTGTTTCTTCCCTTCTTTACTCTGTCTATGTATAGTATATATATACTATATTTTTATGTTTCTTGATATATAATATATATAAAATAATATATCATCTAATTTAATTAGCTCTTCCGAAAATTTTGATATATTACGGTTTTAACTACATTTATACTCATAAGTATATAGTAATAATAATAATAATGTTTAATCCTGTGTTCAAAGGAAGCGATAATAAGGTATATATAGTATATATACCTATATGGCCAAAATATTAATCCATATAATATCGATGCAGCTGTGATGGACGAAAAATTCTTGAGAACATGCTAGTATATAGTATATAATTTTTAATTATATATAAATATATTATTAGAATTGTTTTTTTTTTTTACGTAGGTATAATCTGTTCGAAGAAAATATAGTTTTGAAAGAGAGAGAGAGAGAGAGAAAGAGAAAACTTAATACTTAAAGATCAAACATGCTTTACCTAGATACGAATAATAATTAGGATATGTATATTTTGGATTGTTTTATATACTCGTATAGAATTCTTCTCGATTGAATTGATTGATTTTGATCAATTTTTGTGGTTTTTTTTTTTTAAATTCTCCTTTCGTTTTTCCAACAGTCCAAAATATTATTTTATTGCTAATTTCTACCTAATTCTAATTGTCATATAATATATATATAGGTATAGGTATATGTATATTATATATGGGTGTATGATGTATAATTGTCATGCGATATAGACACAATTGCAATAATGATTATTTTTTTAAACTGTAAATATTTAATGCGGTGAATAATAAAAATAGTAAATAGTATAAACGACATGCAACATTCTCATCATAAATAAATAGTTATATTATATACGTATATAATGACGTTCAACGAGTGTATATATGCAGTGTATAGGTATAATAATTACTAGTATTATAGTATAAAATTGTATTAAAGCTCCACTGATAATGCGACCAGCGATAATTAAGGGGAGTACGAGAAGATGGGAAAAAAAAAAGACACAAAAATTGTTCGTAGAAAAAAAAAAACAACATATTCTTAAAAAATTAATCCCAAATCATTCACCACCACCAACTTCTACTATACCGTGAGGTTACGTGAAAAGAGCTGGTTCCAAGCGCGCAGGCGCTGATTTATTCGAATATCGTTGGCCGGCAGAATCGCACTACCAAATCCACCAACTTTTCAGTTATAATATCCCTAGTTCAGTCGTCTGCTAAATTCAGAACAAACATAATTTATTCCTGTCACGGTCAGCCGCTATTTGTATTCGACAACATCGGAAAAAAACAGCAGACGGACTCTAGGGATATTCGTGGCAAGTCTGAAATTGGCGGCCCTTGTAATATTGGAATAAATCAGCGCCAGCGCGCTCAGAACCAGCTCTTTCCACGTAACCTCACGGTATATTAGCTACTACTACTACCTTTCTTCCGATAATTATATGATTGACGGAATTTTTTACTTCAACATATATATATATATATATATAAATTTTTAGAAGAAAGATCAGATATTAAAAAAGAAAAAAAAAAATCGTAAATTTGATAAGTTTTTATTCGATGTGGTGTGAAAATCTTTTCGTAGAATAAATTCGTGATTCTTACTCCCTAGAATCATATTGTGATTAATGATTGATTCATTTATATAGTGTCTCTCATTGATCATGGGGTTTGGATTTTTCAATAAAAAATAGTTCCTTTCAGGTAGCCGCACAAGAAACGTAACGTAATTAATCACACTTTATTCGATACTATATATAGATATATTTTACCTCATAACTCAGCGAGATATTGAGCGGGCGATTTATTACGACGTATAAATTCTCTAACACGTAATAAATATGGCATATTATGTGTATAAGTATGAACAATAAATGAGTACGATAAATGAGAATTGAATAATGGCAATTTGTCAAATATCATTAAATGTGTTTATTGTAATGTAATGTAATGTATAATGTAATTGTATATCGTGTGTGAAAATGCTTTGCAACGCTATGCATATATAATATATGTATATGATTAGATCGCATATTTTTTTCATACGATTATTAATCAATTTTCAACTATTATATAAAAAATGTAAAATTTCAGTAATCTAGCTTTCTTATCACTTTTATTTCTGTATTTTACCTCGTTGTTTCTCGCCTGAAATCGTCCCGTACGTACGTACTGCATCAAATAATATTATACGTCTAGATACGTATATATGTATAAGTATACATAAATAATAAATATAATAATAATAATAATAATAATAATAATAGACAAAAGTGTGGAAATTCTCTAACGAATCTTTCATCATCACAATAATATTATTAATAATATGATATAACAATAATATACGAAAAATAAAAACAGTGACAAACTTATACAATCATATTATAATTTATACGCAGCAATAATAAATATCATTAATAAATGCTCTCGCGTTGTCAGTCTTTCTCATTATTAACTTGTTTTTCATTTTTTTTCATTTTTCATTTTTTTTTTTTTTTTTCATTCTTTATATGGGAATTTTTATTATTCCTGTGAACACAGGATTCGATAAAAAAAAGAAAAGAATACTTCCAAATTATGTCAATATATAATATATAATATGTGGAGTAGAACAAGAGAGAAAAAAAAAAAAAAATAAAATAAAATAAAATAAAAATAATAATAATTATATATTATTTAGTTAAAATTCATTAGAATGTCAGATAATGATATGGACATTGAACATTAATTTACAGAGGCGAAGAAGCTTTGTGTTTTTAATAATTAATTGTAAACGTATGATAAGTTTTATACGATTATTATTAATTGATATTAATAATAATTTTGCTAAATAAATAATCGAAATTGTATCACTCACCAATATTTTCAGGGGACGTCATAGCCTGTAATATCCTAAATGATCTTGACGGTATCGCACTTCCCATGTATTTTTTAGGCTCCTGTACCTGCTGCTCACTTGCTGGCAGATTGGCCTGAGCTTCTTCTGTTAAATTAATTTCATAATTAAAAATCGGCTAAAAAATTGTCCAACTCTAAGAAAGAAGGAGAGAAAATGAAAATGAAACTAGAAAAAAAAAAAAATAAAAAATAAAAAATCTCAACTCACCGAAGGATTTAGAATTTCTATTCTGCTTTTTGTTGATTGCGCTCGCAGGACGCGGTGCTGAAATAAATAAATAAAAAAAGAAAAAAAATTAATAAATTATACAAAATTAAACAGGAAAAATTTCACGAATCGACAAATCACATAGATGGTTATCTGAAAATTTTCTACCTCCAAATTACAGGTGATGATAATTATTTTAACTATGGTGTAAAGCGGCGTTAATAATTATTGAGTTTGAGAAATCATAATTTCATTAGGTATTATAGTTAGTTAGGATTTTTCTTATTATATATATATCGACACATGCATGTGTATATGCCAATGGGATCAAAGATGGGGAAAGGAAAAAGAATTTTTTCAAACGGTTAGTGTAGCTTGAGAAAATAGTTGAAGAAAATTTTTCTAAAAATTAGAAACTAGAAACACGAGAAAAAGAAAAAAAAAAACGTTCATCTAAGGAAAAATAAATACATTATTGACATAGATAACGATGAAACATGGGAGAAGACACAACGGATGATGACGAAAAATGTAAAAAAAAGGTAAAAATTGAAAATGGAAACTTTGGAGAAAACACACGCGCACGATGGGAGAAATACGATGATTATGGTAGTGACGGGATCTGCACGTAAGAAAGTAACAAACAATTCAAATATAGGAAAAAAAAAGAAACGTGAGTGAGTGAGATGCATTGAATACCATTTGAAGTCGACGGGACTTCCCCAGAATCTGTCATATTTTGTAGAAAACGAAATGCGCGCGAGGGAATCGCCGCACCACGGTATCGAGGATCTTCTTCTTGGTGGAGATAAGTTTCGCCGTCCACTATGTACAATATATTATTACTTAAGTTTTGGACCATCTAATTCAATATTGAAGTATGTATATAGAAATTCTTCCGGAAACTTCAAAATTTATCACTAATAAAATTATACCCAACGTAATGATTCGGAAAAGAAATTACACATATTTAGGGACAGCAGCGACTGGGATGGAAAAATGGTAAAGATTTAAAGTTCGATTAATATCACACCTGAATAAAGCAAAATAATAATAATTAACGGTAATTGGTTCCTAATTGATGATATCTCAATCGCGAAATAATTTTCCTGCGGGTTTATCAACTGATTAGTTATAAACGCGAAACGGTACTTTACCGAAGATATACACGAATAAAAAAGCTTGTATTCCTCACCTTGTTCTTTGAATTTATTCATCAGGACTTTGTCGTCTTCGGTAAGTTGCAGTTTCCGTATTTGTTCCGAATTCCCGTCAACATCAGTGTCGGAATCGGTGTCAGTTATCTTCTGGAGAACCCTGAACGATCTTGATTGCACTGGGCCTGGTTCTGCCTGATTAGCTGGTCCAGGAGCAGGACCTCGTTGAACGATCCTAAAATCGGTATTTTTTTTACACCGGAACATATCTTCAGCAGTAAAATTCCGATAATCGATAATAAAATCGATATGAAAAAAATTAGAAAAAAAAAAGGAACCAAAAACTCACAGTTTAGGCCCCTGAACATCGATAGGGATCGTTCTAGTTTGTTGTTGACCATTGTCCTCGACCATAATCGGTATTATGCGAGTCCCTCCGGTTTGTTGAATCTGTTGCTGAATTTGCGGTTGAGTTTGCGGCTGGCCCCACCGCTGTTGCTGATTTGGTGATTGTTTGAACTGATGATGACCTGCGGGTTCATTTTTTACCGAAAAAACCGATGGCCTATCCTCCACCTGCAGGTCAAAGAAGCGAAATGAAATCGGTAGGTATTAAAAAACTGAAGAATTTTTGTATTTCTGAATGGTAAGAGGCCCGAATTTGAATAATACGAATTCGGAATGTTGACCGATCGGAAGTTTGAAAATTCGAAACTTAAACCTTTCATACTTACGCGAACCGGTATGACCCGATCTTGTTGTCGAGGCTGAGAAGCAGCGACCTGCTGAATTGGAGGCTGCCTTTGCACCATCTGAGGTTGCGGTGACGGAGATTGAACGTAAGATTGTTGATAGATCGGTGAAACCGGTGAATCATCGACCGGCACCGATTCCCCCTGCTTATTAGCGTTGGCTCTTTTCGCCCATTCCGGAAGTTCTTCCTGTTGTTTAGGTTTATTTTGAAGCCAGGGTGTCGGCGCTTTGGCCAATGTTATTTGCGGTGGTGACGTCGGACTCTGAGGCGCCGATGGGATGCTGGGTACGATCGTAATCGGCGTAACCTTTCCCTCGTTTCGACCTACGCTTCTCGGCAGTTCGATTTGGCTGTTCGATACTGGAAAAAAAAAGAGGCAAATTTACTTACCGATTTACGTACCCCTTGCCGATTTTTTGAAACTTTATCTCACCGTTTGAAGGTACGCGGTTAACGTGAGAACTAGGAGTTCTATTTAGGGTTTGAGTGGGTAAATTTGTTGGAAAAACCGGCACAGCGACCTGGGGTTGAACATAGATGTTTCCCCCAGTCGTCGAAGGCACCGGTCTCGGTTCGAGGGATTTAGGGGGTCCTTCTATCCCCTCATCGTTTGCATTCTTTGCCACGCGACGCGCCATCCTAGGACTTCGTATTTGTGATAAATCCAGCTTACCCCCCATTCCAGGGGTGTAAGTAAACGGTTTTTTGTCTTTGGTCATCATCGCGTTTTGAATTGCAGCTGGTGGTTCATATGGGTCGTTGTTGTTATTTTGTGCTCGCCTTGGTCTCGGGGCCTAAACAGGGAATCAACCAGATTCAAAATGGGTATAAATATGGTTAAAAAATCGGTTCGAGCGATCAACTTCTAATTCCAAATATTTCAGATGACGAGAACTGCTATAGTTCCTATATAGTGAAACGATCGTTGTATACGAGGATACGAGGTGTACTTAGTTCTCGCATTTCGTCTCGACTTTCAAGCCGAGTGACTCCAAACTCAGCAATAAACTGTGTGGAAAGAATCCACGCGATTAAACGAGCCGATGTAATCATTATTTCATTCCCTCTTCCTCTTCATTAGAAAAAAAAAAATAAAATAAAATAGAAAATAAACGTTAGTCAGACCGTGACCGAGGCACAAAACAGGCCTGTCGAAGTTAAGGCTATTATTACACTCGACGTCTGACCGCTAGATGCTTATAATAATCAAAAAATATTATGCTTAATAATTCATTAGAAAATCTGACAGAAAAAATATTAAAAAAAAATTACAAATTTTAGTTCTTGCTATTCAAACTTCACTCACCATTCCTGCCATTGAAAAGCTGCGTGTTGAATTAATCCAATTTATTACGTAATTAATTTATGAACTTTGTGGTTCGGTTACTATGAGATGAATAAATTATGACCAATAAAAATTTCCGATCATTCTCTTATCTCTTAATGTCGATTAAAGATCTTTTTTTTTTTTAATATGAACCATGAATCAGGATACTCGTAGACTTGGTTGTAGAACCTCGACTGGAGCTAAAGAATTTTCATCTTACCTCTGCAGTGTTAATCCTTAAGGCTGGCGCCTGTCCAGGAGTTGGTGGGGGCGGTGGGGGCGGGGGTGGGGCAGGAGAGAATCCTGAAATGGCAAAATATTTATGAAGACGTTGCCATATTTGTCTCGATGCGGCAGGAAATTATCAAGACATGTATACCTAATCCAATGCTATTGATTTTTCAATTTTTGATTTCTAATTTTTATTTTTCTGATTTTTCAATACTTTCTAAAAACGTTTTTGGTTTTTTATTTATACATTATTGCATTCTTCTTGAATGGTGGATTCAAAAACCGCAAAGCTAATACACGTAGCTCCTATATCTTGAAAGTTTCTGCACGCTTGTATAGGACTTTCTAATGTTTCGAATGGTCACTCGAAAAATATTGACCATAACTAAGGTCTGAGACCGGAAATTCCACGGGTATTTATTCTTACACGAAAACCTAAAGCAGGTCAGTTTCTATGAGTATTTGGGTATGATATGAAGATTATAAAGGGGTATGACCCTTACCTGTCGTTGCAGAGTCTGGATTCCTGTAAAATAACAAATTTCCAATTATTAAACGTGAAATGAATGAATAAATCTAGTCTTTTTCTGATCGGTTATTGATTTCTTTTTTTTTTTTTTTTTTTTTCGCCAATAATTCTGAGCATCAATCGAACTCCAATACATATACGATTTCAATTATAAAAAAAAAAATATAATATAGTATATAAAAATTCTAGTTTTTTTATCGGTGTATATATAACGTCGACGAAGACCTCAATACCGCGCTTAAAACAATAAGTTTATGTCATCGGTTAGAATATTATCAGTTTATCAGTCACTAGGAATGCTAATTCAGCTAACCGCTCCGTTTCTCGTATACAACTAACTCAGACTTTTCGTCTTCTTTCTAGCGTTTAATTAAATACATAATATAATATAATATTATATTGTACGAATATACACATATATATTTGTAATATATCTACATTTTTATATACTGATCATATATGTATAGCCTATTATCTGACAACGATTTAAACAACGAGACTGTTCGCCGACGAAGAACGTCTCCGAGTGAATCACTTCGGGCAAATTCATTTGTATATGCGTACATACTACATAAATACTATATATATGTATACGTCTATGTCATACGTCTTCTTCTTCTTCTTCTTATTTTTATTTTTTATTTTTTTCCTCTCCTCCTGTCTTTTCAATTTTCATCAGTACGTCAGTTTGCTATTTGCTCAATATGTAAGTAAGACGTCGTTCGTACATCGATATATCTGTGGCATGTTTTGGCATAGTGTTTATGCATTATTACACGTATCGTATGTGTGTACTACACACATATTTATATAATAGTATATACACATAGTCTATGAGCACTTGACTTGCCCACAATCGCTATAGTCACAGCAAAGCGACTATGGATCAGAGAAATGGAAAGAAGCGGTCTCTCCATCGCGGAATTTGAACCGAGTTGCGGTTCCTTATCATTAAATCCGAATGAATGGATGTATATGAATGTACAGTTTTTTATTTTTAATAAAAATAAAAATTACCTCAATTTCATTCAGCTAATTTTATTCACTTTTTCATTTCTTCACAACGAATTGCACACGGGTATAAATAAACGTAAGACACGTATTATAGGCGCGAAAAATGTCGATTTAAATTAACAACAAATGTATAGAATAGTTGACGACTTTACTGCGATGTATAACCGTATAGGAATTATAACAGAAATAGTAAGCTACCGCTCGCTGTAACCAGCAACGAGTAACTGAAGTAACCCATATTTGTTCGCGTTCTGAAGTCTCTTGCTTATGTTTATCCTTTTAGGGAGAGACGTGTAGAGCGAGTGTTATGAAGGCCGTTTCAATATCCATCTACGTTATACTGTGCAAATAAATATATACATACACTAAAGTGAAGCTATGATGATTGATGTGTAATGGTATGAGTAATTGGGCCCTTGAAATCTGAGCGAAAGTATAAAAAACGAAAAGACTTGAGGCTATATAGAATCGTTCAAAGTGAACGCGAAATCTTGTTCTTTATATTAAAGCCGCGGCTCTATAATAACGTTTTGAACTCCGTTTTTTTAACTCATAATTTTTTTTTTTCTCTTAGAGCTTCTCGAAAAACTTTTTATTAACCGAGAAAAGAAAAAAGAGAGAAAAAACTAAACTGCTCTTAGCTTGTCGTCACAATGTTATTATTCATCGTTCTTAACGATGACACAATTATAGATCCACGTGCTGACCTTGGATCGATTCTATATTAATTCAACACCCACGATGGGTACAGCGACCATCCGCTTCTACTCTTCTTCGTAATCTTCATCTTATTTTTCTTCTTGTTCTGATCGCGCTTCTGTATCTCTGGTTGCCTATACACATGCGGTTGGGTCCATAATTCTGGGCCGGAATTGCCTCGTGCGAATCGGAAGAGAGCAGGTGGTAGATGGATGCGTAGATATACAGGTACTCGCACACATCCTTAATAATAATTTTATCTTTAGCTCGGCTAGAGTTTACGGTTTACCTTATCTTAGACTGAGCGCCTAGACGGAATAGCGTGCGTAGATATATGGAGACGAATGTATATACGTGTTACTTTCGGACAGTAAAGTTCGTTGAGTCGGTGAAAATTTAGTTATTGGCATTTGGCCAGGTGCGAAATGGTAGGATTATTATTTTCTCTCTTTTTATATCAATTTATGTCAGTCCATTTACTCTTCCTTTTCCTTTTCCTGACACAACGATATAGGCGTATACCTACGTGCGAAAATCTACCTATAACACAGCTAAAACCTAGGAAAAAAATACCGGAAAAGCGATCGCTAAATACAATGAATAAATCCGCGGGATATAAACACAAATTTTGAAACTCTGGGTGATGAGGTCATCGGGAAACATACCTGAGAATTCACATACGTATCTATATATCAGCGTTATAAATGGACCGGGAAAAGCACGTGTCTTGGCTCCGGTTTATCCGGATTTTATATCTGTTTAGTCCAGAGCAATCAACGGATCGGAGAATTATGCCAATAAATGCGAATGCTGGTCAGTTTTTTTTTGGAAAATCGGAGTCTTCTTTTATTCTCATCACTCGAAACGATCCTATGCGATTCGGTAACCTGCTGATATTCCGAAATTGTGGCCGGTTCGAAGTTCCGAATTTTCCGAAAAATTCAGAATTTCGATATTACCGATTCTCGGAGTTTCAAGCTGCCCGGATAATTCTCGATCCGTGGTTCGAAACTCTTCAACATTTCTGAAAATTCTGAACCGTCTCAATTTTGGAAATTCGGAACTTTCCGTGTTCTAAAATTTTCAACACGTGGTCTAAGCCCGACAAGCCAGTATAGATAAATGCGCATTGTATGTACCTATGACCACAACGTAGAGAATTGGCAACTCATTTCTGTTTACAGTTTTCTAGATTCAGCAACTAACAGTAACAGAAATATTGTGCATGACAATAAGTCGGGGTAAAAAAAAAAAAAGTTTGCATACATATGTGGATATTTTTGGACCGTTTTTTCCCCTGTTATCATACGATCCGATTTTCTATACAGTCGATTGCTACGTATAGCAGATGATCAGATTTACATATAGGATAAAAATCGCGGGTGAATCGCGATCGGATTTTTACTCGCGGATTATTTAAAGGGGATGATAAATCGCGGTCTGTTTTGTGCGTACACGTGTAATTATGGTGATCGATAATTTTACTTGGAAGTGTGTCCGATGAGACGTCGCTGGGGTTTCGGGATCCCAGCCAAGAAGAAGCCTATAGTATAGAAATGTATTTAGGTAGTCGTGCAAAGCATGGTTAATTTTAGCTTCGGCTGACCTGCGCGTTACCAACGAGTATAAAATGCTTCCGATTATATTATTTTTAGTCAATGCCTCGGATCCTTTTAACTAGAAATGCTTTCCATCAACCTATTTCATTAAATGACTATATTTGCCCACTAATCGGGAAGATTGAATCGCTCCAAAAATCCCACCTCGATATCGTTTCAGCAACTAGTGAAAATCGCCTTTCTCATTATACCAGACCTACACCTACACCAGTATAAAAATCAATTGAAACACCCACACTGCTACTGCGGTTTATAAATACTCTTTTTTTCTAGCCGGACAAATCTCGCAGCACGTGGCAATAATTCATTTTATTATATATCGAATTCAAAGGTCATTGACGCCGTGGGATTCAGATGCATGGAAAATTACAAATTTTTTTTAATCATATTTTTAACATCGTTTTTCCCCGATTATAGATCATAAGATTATTGATAACTGATTTCCAGCTGTTAATTATTGCCAGTGTTTTTTTTTTTTTCTCAAATCTCGATTTTTTTACTCGAAATACCTTATTTTTTTTTTATATCACTTTGATCCAATTCGCGGAAGTCTAAATTGCAACTATTTCCACTTGAGGGCAATGAACCTAAGCCAGTATTTGTAAATTGAGCTTGTGCCATTCGTCCGATGACGATTTTTCATTTCAGACGATTATAATAGCGTATGAGATAATATTTTTAGAATTTTAATATAACCGCGAAGAAAAATATTGCACTATTGCAATAAAATCACAATAAATTTATTGGAGGTGACCCTCTGCGAGATTTTTTTCTCTTCTCGAATTTTTTCGTCACAATATATAATAGGAGAAAAAAAAAGAAAAAACTATATCTCAAAATGAGAATCGGCCTACATACATTTTTGAATTAGACTCTCTGACTATTTTTTTTTTTGTATTTTTTTTTCTTTTTTTTTCTGGGTTACCGGAATTGGGTCAACCATAATACCGCAGACTCTGAAAGTATGAATTAGGCGATGGGTCAGCCGCCCACGCGTATCCTAAATCCTTATTCTCTGGTATTTAAAACTCAGAATCAATTAGTGGCACGAAATTTCCGAAGAACCTTATCAGCTAATTAGAAAAAGAAAAAAAATACAAAAAAATACAAAAAAGAAAAGAGTATCGGGAGTATGTAGAAACGGAGATCGACTCTTACTCATCAGAGATAATCGTGAGGGCGATGAGAGACGGGGAATTTTTTTTTTCTTTTCTTTTTTTCCTTTTCGTTTTATTTTGGGAAACCCGGTTATCTTGCAATCATATGAGGACACCTACGCGTGACCGGCTTTTTCTCTTTTACTAAAGGCATGAAATATGGAGAAAGAAATTAATTAAGGACTATCTATAGAAATGAATAATGAGATCTTCGTCTAGTTGTCCAACACCGTTTTTTATTTTATTTTATTTTATTTTATTTTTTTGTTTTAAGAACAATTACACTCATTAGCCGTGAAATAAGTAACGATATGCATACACACACACACACACACACACACACATGTCTATCTATACGACGTAAGAGAGTGTAGCTTATCATTTTTATTCGACCACTTCCTCAATTTTTCTTTACACATAAAAGATACAAGCATTGTGATTAAAAAAATTAAGATTCAGATCCTCGACTAAGTATATAGTATATATGCTATGACATGGTATATCAAATCCGGGAAAACTCACCCTGCGTAACTCATGGCTTTATCCAACGTTTGTTCGATTTTTATGTTTTTTGTTTAAATTTTAGATTCTTTCCTTATCTCCGGAAACTTATGATGGACCCCCAAACAGCTTCTGGTTCAGGTTTCTATTCGATTCGATTCGATTCGATTGAATTTTATTTTATTTGATTTGATTCCTTTTTTTTTTTTTTTTTCTTTCTTTCTTTCTTTTTTTCTTAATTATAATATGTGTATATATTCGAATACCGGCGAACACTGGTGCCAGCGAGACCGACCACGCGTTTGCCGCAACTGGTCACCGACGTCGTGGACCCTCGCCGTAACCGCGCGCGCGCCTTTGCACTTATTTGCTCTCGTTCGGTCTCCCGTCTCGGTCTCGGATCTCGCGCTTTCGCTGGACCGCGACGCGAGTTAGCGACGCGAGGATCGACGGACCAAGCGAATCATACCATACCTCTACCTACCTACCTACACCAACCAACCATACCATATCATATGGGGGGGAAAATTCGGACGAAACTAACAAACTACCAACTCGCAACTCGCAACTCGCAGCTCGCAGCTCGCCACGCTATAGCATACGCGAACAGCTATTCCAGCCCGTACAAGAACAACGATTCTGAAACCGGTCGACCCGACGCGATGCTACGCGACGCGACGCCCGGCGTTATCCCACTGTCTCAGTCTGCTCAACGGTTAATAAGATCTTTCATTTCATTTGGAAAGTTTATTTATTTGAAAAAAAAACAAGAAAAAAAAAAAAATTAGGAAGTTTTTAGATACTTTGCAAATTTCTATCGTCATCGAAAGTATGCATCTTGTTTCCAGTCGATATGACGATTTTCGCTAACTGTCGGACGAACAATTAGAATGATCTTAGAAACAGCGAGATGGAAGTATACCTCAAATTTACAGGATTTGAATAAAAAATGGCAATCTTTCGTTAAATTAAAAAAAAAAAAAAATTACGTTTATTAATTACTTCCGGTAATTGAATCGGCTTTTATGTAAGTTCCAGCGTCCTTTGTATTTCCATCTATTTCCTTATATACAATTGAAAATTTTTGCGCAATCCGCCCACGACGATGTACCCATATCTCTTTAGCTATTTATAGTTATGCGGATTACATGCGACCAGACATGATGTAAATACAGAGGTACTTAACACTTGTACATATCTATACCCGAAGCGTGTATAAATGGCACGGAATAATGGTAAAACCAGTTCGCGGTCTGACAAGTTTGATATTTATTTCTTGGATATTAGTTGAACCTACTTCAAACGTTGCTAACAATAAATTCGAATTATCAATGGCCTTCTATACCTATAGCATATATCACGAAATTTATTTATGATCATTATACGTGTTATGAATAAAATTATAATAGTCACACGTGTAAAGAAGATTTCTTCACGTTTAAGGAATCGCTTTTTTGCTGCTACGCTCTTCTACAGTACACTGTGCAAAACGAGTCACAAACCTGTTACACAGCGATGCACTCTCGATAAATGTCGGCTAAAATGTTTCAATTAAGTCATTTAAAGGAGAGAAGTTTACCGGAGAAACGTGAAACGGTATTCCCACTGAGATGTGTGCGGAATAGATACGTGCGTTTATTTTATCCCAGTTCTTCATCTTTTTCTGAAAAACGTGGATGTCTCGTATGCACATGTGTCAAACGAGCTTTTTGAAGAACGACGAACTCGACGTCTACACTTAATCGAAGTTACACCTAGTAATTTCATTCGTCATTCGTCAAATTGACACATTTTTTTTTGTATCACATTTTCCCTCCGTTTATTTGCACAAGATATTACGTCGACTTGATGGATATGAATACGGACAGAGTCAACCTAAGCCTGTCAAAAAATCAAAGATTCATCAAGGCAGCATGTGGCTTATAATATTCCGATATTTATTGCCGCGGAGAGAGAAGTTTCTATAAAGCTCGAGGAGCTTTCTTCCTGCGTACTGCAGTCCTTACTCAACCGTTTTTTAACATCCGTTTCTGGAAAAAATTCGCGAAGAAGAACTGCACAGATTTAAAGTGAAATCCGGGCAAATATGAAGCTTTGAAATTCGTGATATGCATTTCCCGAAGGGGATAATGATTTATCTCCTGGTGTACCACAGCGGCATAACGACCGAAGCGTCGGTTTTTAGAGATGAAATATTTCCAAACGAAGAAAACATCATCGAACAATTATTTGCGGAGACCAAAATTCAGTTGGAAAAACACAATCCGAGGCAAGTGACGATCGTAGGGGCATCAAACGATCAGCTTCGTCAAACCAAATCGCTATTAGAAGCCTTTCCTTGCTTTGTCGGTAGAGGAGCTCAGGAATTTTGCACATCAAGAGAGTTTGGCCCGCAATCTATAACGATATACTTTTTAGCCAGCTTGGATGAAGAATACGTGATGAAAGTGGTGGAAAGTCTTTTTAACTGCAAGAAAAATGGAATAATGTTTATATTCGAAGGAATGACAGTGGATAACGATGATATCGACTCGGTGCTTCGCACCACTTACGAGAAGATCGCGAAGCAAGCATTTTTCGTACATCACAGCGGGAAATCTCTGAAGTTGTACGGATTTTCCATGACAGCAGAATGCTCTGTGAAAGCTGAACTGTTCGGTGATTGGATACCGTGGGAAAATATAGACCGGCTAGAAATTTGGCACAATGGTTTTACACGTGTAAAATGTCCCGTAACCGTAGGCACAATGAATCACCCACCATGGATGAATCTTGCCGAGGATGCGAATGGGGATGTGAGAATTATCAACGGATTCGAGGGTGAAATAATTTCAACTATTTCTCAAAAGTTGAACTTTACTCCTGTCCTAAAAATGATCAAAACAGCACGAAATCTGGACAGACTTGGCAAAACAGAGGCGATAGTTGAGAGCTGTGCAACCGGACAAACGGCAATTGGCATCGGACATGTACGTCCGACAGAAGACGTCGTCGAGGCCGTTGATATATCACGAAGCTACGCTCAAGAATGTATAGTTTGGTGTGTACCTAAAATCACTCGTCGTAAGAACAACATCATGATTTCTGAATTTTCCTGGATGACATGGGTTCTGATTGGTCTGACATTCCTCGCCAGTTTCGTGCTAGAAAAAATCGTCCGAAGTACGCCCAACCTGAACAGAGGTGAGAAAATTTGTCAACTTTTGGTGTAATAGAAGGGCTATCTAGTCTGAGCATAAAAATGGTTAAAAACTTTAATCGACGAGAACTGCGTTAATCATGCATAAAATTTTCACCGGTTGAAAATCCGAAAATTGTAATATTGATACTTAGAACAAAAAAAAATTTGCAACGTGAGGCAGAAATATGTGCACCCCAGGGGGCTATGAATCCAGAAAAAATATTTCTGCAGTTTTTGATTGAACTAGTTTTATAAGAATCCTGAAAATTTTTACAGTCGACTGTCTGATACTCACAATTACGGCTTTTTCTTATCCGCAGGAAACGCTGATGATTCGGGATACTGCCGCATAATCCTCGACTTGATTGGATCGACCCTTGGGAATCCAATAGTCTATCGACCACTTTCGATAGGGGGCAAGGTTCTGCTGATGATCTACATCTGTTATTCGGTGGTAATAACAACGGCGTACAAAACTTCGTTGTCATCAATGTTCACGATCGACAACCATGAGTCTTCAATCGTCGACATTGAGGGAATAATCAAAGCGAATCTTACGACTGGGGGTAGTATGTTCAAACTGGCGATCCTCGAGGATCAAATAGGAGAAAATGAATTGATCCGGGAACTCATAAAACGATTTGTAAACGAGCCAGATACTTCGAAAGCTCTACGCCGAATATCACAAGAGAAAGATTTTGCATGCCTGACTTCACTTACTGATCTGACTTATCACAAGAATTTATTGATGAAAGCAGGGGAGCTCGTGTCGTTTGATGTACTCACTGGATGTGTGCTAACTCACAGCGTTGTAATGGTTCTTCCAAAATCATCGCACTGTGCTGAGCAGATGAATCAGGTCACGCAGCGTTTGGCTAATGGTGGATTTCTAGCCTATTGGCTAAAAAATAACTTGGGATTGGATCGGGGGGGTTCTAGGTCGACCCGATCGTCAGAAATAATCAATACCGTAGAAAAGTTGCACAGATTAACTCGGAATAAGTTTCACGAGATATTTTACACTTACTGTCTAGCTTTGATTTTCTGCATCCTCGTTTTCTTGGGGGAATTTCTTGTCCACAAGTTTAAGTCCGCGGGTGATCGGGTCCGACGATTCAAAAGTTGAAATAATTTGGAAAACTTCAAGAACATCAGTCCTCTGAATTGATCGATTTGTACTTTGCAGTGTGTCGCGTTGCATATAATTAAAAAACCAATAAATTCATCGGTGGCATTGTCATCTCCGTTCTGAGATAATTCTCAACAGCTCAACATGTTCATGAAGGATAGGGCAGAGTCGGACTCTTACCTTATTTTCTCTTTGATTTCTCGTTCCCTAGCGAACCACGATTTTTTATGGATAAGAAACTCGACGTTTGGAGTTGATCGAGACTGATTGAAGGATCATTTGCCAGGATAATACATTTCCCTTATTTATTTATCTGTCCTTATATTTGCGCACGATATGATGCCAACTCGAAATACGTGAGTATGTGTCAAAACGCGGGACGAGGTTGACCGGAACCCGTCAAAAACCCTGATTTATTGAAGCTATACTTTACCGATGATAATCCGATATTTTTGCCACAGAGAAACAAGACGTGTATCTATAAAGCTGAAAGAGCCTTCTTTCCACGAAGTATATTCGTCGTTGTGTCCACTCACGCGGTTCGTTCGAAGACCGAAGAGATTCCAATGGCTCACCATGGAAATGCTCGTCAACTGGGCAACAATTTTTTCCTTATCAGATAAGGTCACACCTTTTCTGGTGATAAAGTGGTTTTTGCAAGAACAATATGTAATTTAAGAATCATGATAAAATAAATAGCAGTTCAGTACTGGTCTTAAGTATAATGTATTGGAAAGTGGAACGTGGTGAGTAGACAGCACAGTAGTATTCAGATTCTTGAAAAAGATACTCGTTCACGAAACACTGCCGAGTCGTCGGATGAGATCTGGATGAATGTCGAACTGAAAGTATACCTGCAAACCTGAGAATCTGTACCATGCATTTTTCGAGTGCAGTAATATTGACTCTCCTTTTTTGCTACCGCGTGAATTACTGCGGAGGTTCGTTTTTGAAAGACGAAATTTCGTTCGACGAAGAGAACATCTTTGAACAATTCATTGCGGAGGTCAAACTTTATTTGAACAAACATGATTTGCGGCACGTGACGGTCGTAGGGGCATCAGACGATCAGCTCCGTCAAACCAAATTGTTGTTAGAAGTTTTTCCTTACTTTGTCGGGACAGATGCCAAAAAAATTTGCACATGTAGCGAACTCGCCCCAGATACTCTGATCATATACTTCTTGGCAAACTTGGATGAAGATTATGTGAAAAAAGTAATCGACAGTCTGTTCCATTGCAACAAGAATAACATCTATTTCGTATTCGAAGGAATGGAAGTGAACGACGTTGGAATCGACTTGACGCTTCGCCTCGCATTCAAGAAGACAGCTAAACGACCCGTTTTTATACATCACGGAAAAAAGTCTCTGAAGTTGTATGGTTACAAGGTAACAACGGATTGCTACATGAAAGCTGAGCTGTTTGCAGATTGGCTGCCCCGAGCAAATGTGAATTGGCAGGAAAAGTACATGCGGCTTGGACGTGTCAGATGTCCTATATCCGTGGGTACAAAGAATCGCCTACCGTGGATGGGTCTCGCAAAGGATGCAAACGGGGCATCGATAATCGTCGGCGGAATTGCGGGTAACATAATTTCAACGATTTCTCAGAAGATGAGCTTCATTCCTGTCGTGCGAGACTTTCAATTCTCCGATAGATTGAAGGCTGACTACAATACAATGCCGATAATTTCGAGCTGTGCTGCTGGAAAAACGGATATTGGTATCGCGCATATACGTCCGACAGAAAAAGTCGTGGAGGCTGTTGATATATCATACAGCTATGCGCAAGAATGTGTTGTTTGGTGCGTCCCGCGAATCACTCATTGGAAGAACAACATAATTACTTCTGAATTTTGCTGGAGCACATGGGTTCTGATTGGTCTGACGTTCCTCGCGAGCTTCGTGCTGAAGAAAATCGTCCGAAGTACGCCCGACCTGAACAGAGGTGAGAAAATTTGTCAACTTTTGGTGTAATTGAAGGGCTGAACGACTATCTAGTCTGAGCATAAAAATGGTTAAAAACTTTAATCGACGAGAACTGCGTTAATCATGCATAAAATTTTCACCGGTTGAAAATCCGAAAATTTTAATGTTGATACTTAGAACGAAAAAAAATTTGCAACGTGAGGCAGAGATATGTGTACCCCAGGGGGCTATGAATCCAGAAAAAATATTTCTGCAGTTTTTGATTGAACTAGTTTTATAAGAATCCTGAAAATTTTTACAGTCGACTGTCTGATACTAATAATTACGGCTTTTTCTTATCCGCAGGAAACGCTGATGATTCAGGATACTGCCGGATAATCCTCGACTTGATTGGATCGACCCTTGGGAATCCAATAGTCTATCGACCACTTTCGATAGGAGGCAAGGTTTTGCTGATGATCTACATCTGTTATTCGGTGGTAATAACAACTGCCTACAAAACTTCTTTGTCATCATTGCTAACGGTTGACAACAGCGTATCATCGATTGTAGATCCGGAGGGAATTATCAAGGCGAATCTCACAACTGGAGGTGATGCTCACAGACTGGCGATTCTCAAGGATCAATCAAAAGACAATGATTTCACGCCGGAACTGATAAGACGATATCAAATCGAACCAAATATTTCGAAAGCTCTGCGTCGAGTATTGTTTGACAAAAATTTCGCTTACCTGACTTCGCTTACTGATCTGAGTTATTATAAACATATATTTGCCCAAGCTGGGGAACCGGTGTCATTCGACGTGTTCAACGAATGTGTGCTAACTCACAGCGTTGTAATTATATTTCCAAAATTATCGCGTTTTATCGACGGATCAAATTACATGATACAGCGCTTGGTTGATAGTGGACTGATAGAATATTGGATCAAAAATATTTCCAAGTCGTATCGGACCGATCCCGGGACAGGTCGATTACCAGCGATGAAAAATACGATTAATGAGTTGCACGGATCAACCCGGGATAAATTTCGCCTTATATCTTACATCCACTGTCTAGCCTTGGTCTTTTGTACACTCGTTTTCTTCGGAGAACTTTTTGTCCATAAGTTATCAACTCGCGAATAGTTAAAAAATCTTAAGCACCTTAAAGGTTGCCTGGCGGACTTTAGGTCACTCGTATTAATCGGTTCGTACTTTGCAGTGTCTCGTGTTCGTGTGTTCGGCCTGCAGTGTACTTTTTATTTTTTTTCTGCCTAATGTTACCCATATTTTTTATTTCGAAATTGATCGTAATTATTTATTGCAAGTGATTGTATGACGCGAATATCTGTTGATTAATCTTCACGATAATGTATTTCAACTTAGATCGAATGAAGGTACTCTGTGAGAAATTTTAAGTTTATTTATGCAAACCTGGGAATATCCTTTCTCCGCAATTTCAAACTCGGCTGGATTTTTCAGAAACTAGGTGACAGCATTAAAAAGCTTTCAGATCGATCGGAAGGGACCTTCGTAATTAGCAGGCAAGTAACAGGAAAAAATGTAAGGCGAATGGTAAAAGAGTGGCAATTTTAGAGTCATAAAAAGCAAATAATTACCAGTACAGGTCGTAAAAGCATAATG
Source organism: Tenthredo scrophulariae (assembly GCA_963978835.1). Taxonomy (NCBI): domain Eukaryota; kingdom Metazoa; phylum Arthropoda; class Insecta; order Hymenoptera; family Tenthredinidae; genus Tenthredo; species Tenthredo scrophulariae. The sequence continues at coordinate 16,469,748 of OZ022234.1, forward strand.
CATCGATAACTAGGAGGTGATGAGCAGAAAGCATAGTCACGGTTCGATTTTTGAATAAGACGCTCGTTCGCATATCGACTTGCAAATATATCTGCAGTAAAGACTAAGACCGGTGTCATGCATTTCTCGGGCGCATTGATAATTTCTCTTCTATTTTATCACCGCGTCGTTTCGTCGGAGGATGGTACGTTTTTGCGAGAGAAAATTTTGTTGGACGAGGAAACAATGCTCGGAAAATTTTCAACTGAGACTAATATTATTTTCAACAAATACAAGCCGTGGCACGTGACGGTCCTAGGGGTAACAGTTGATCAGTTCCGTAAAATCAAATCGCTGTTAGAATCCTTTCAATTTTTTTTCGTCGGAAAAGATGGAAAGAAATTTTGCTCGTCTAGAGAGTTTAGCTCCGAGACTCCCATCATATACTTCTTAGCAAGCTTGGAAAAAGAATATATAACAAAAGTGATGGAAAGTCTATCTAACTGTAAAAAGAATCACATGTATTTTATATATGATGAAATTGATGCGAACGACGTTGATATTGAGTTGGTGCTCCGCGTTGCTTTCGAGAAGATCCACAAGCTGCCAATTTTCATACATGACACCAAAAAATCTCTAAAGTTTTACGGCTACGGAATAACACCAGAATGTTCGAGAAAAGCTCATCTGATCGTTGATTGGAAGCCCGGAGTTGACATGGAGAGATTGACCGTCTGGCAGTTCCGATCTACATATTCCGGTTGCCCTATATCAGTAGGCACAATGCATAACCCACCGTGGATGGATCTTGTTGAGGATTCGGATGGGGTGGTGAGAAATATCGGTGGATTAGAGGGTAAAATAATTTCGACGATTGCTCAGAAGATGAACTTTACTCCTGTCGTAGAAAATTTCAAACTCTTAGGCAAGGTAGAAACCCTCAAGACACCTTCGATAGTTTCGAGCTGTGCTGCTAGGAAAACGGCTATTGGCATCGCTCAGTTGCGACCGAAAGAAAAAGTTATCGAAGATGTTGACATGTCGAGAAGCTACGCTCAAGAATGTACAGTTTGGTGCGTCCCCAGAATAATCAAGTGGAAAAGGAACATCATGATTTCTGAATTTTCTTGGAGGACATGGGTTCTAATTGGTCTGACATTCCTCGCCAGTTTCGTGCTGGAAAAAATCGTCCGAAGTATGCCCAACCTGAACAGAGGTGAGAAAATTTGTCAACTTTTGATGTAATTGAAGGGCTGAACGACTATCTAGTCTGAGCATAAAAATGGTGAAGAACGTTAATCGACGAGAACTGCGTTAATCATGCATACAATTTTCACCGGTTGAAAATCCGAAAACTTTAATGTTGATACTTAAAACGAAAAAAAATTTGCAACGTGAGGCATGAATATGTGTACCCCAGGGGGCTATGAATCCAGAAAAAATATTTCTGCAGTTTTTGATTGAACTAGTTTTATAAGAATCCTGAAAATTTTTACAGTCGACTGTCTGATACTCATAATTACGGCTTTTTCTTATCCGCAGGGAACGCTAATAATTCAGGATGCTGCCGCATAATCCTTGACTTGATTGGATCGACCCTTGGGAATCCAATAGTCTATCGACCACTTTCGATGGGGGGCAAGGTTCTGCTGATCATCTACATCTGTTATTCGACGGTGATAACAACGGCCTACAAAACTTCTTTATCGTCAATATTGACGGCAGACAACACCGAGTCGTCACTTGTCGATATCGAGGGGATAATCAAAGCGAATCTTACGATCGGAGGCAATCACCGCAGACTGTCGATTCTCATGGATCAAATAGAAGACAATGAATTCACGCCGGAACTAATAAAACGATATGTTTTTGAGGCAAATATATCGAAAGCTCTGCGCCGAATATCGTATGAGAAAAATTTTGCTTACCTGACTTCACTCGTGGATCTTAATTATCATAAGCACTTATTGGCAGAAGCTGGGGAGCACGTCTCATTACACGTTATTGATAAATGTATACTAACTCACAGCAATGTCATTTTTCTTCCGAATCCATCGCCCTTTGCTGAGCAGATAAATCAAGTCTTAAAGCGTTTGGCTAGTGGCGGATTTCTAGACTATTGGATCAGAAATAATTCCATACATACTCGGGTAAATCCCGGGTTAACCCAGTCTTTCGATATGATAAATACCGAAGAAGATCTGCATACTTCTCCTCGGTACGAGTTTTACATGACATTTTACATTTACGGTATAGCTTTAACCTTTTGTATCCTAATTTTCTTGGGCGAACTTATTGTCCATAAGTATAAACTCGCGGGCGGCTTTTAGCGGTCGAAGAATTTTAAACGCTTCAAAATTAGGCGCTGCATTCCCCCTCAATCCACTATAAAATAACTCGGAATGATCTATTTGTAATTGGCTGTATCCCGCGTTTCACTATAATTTTATCCAATTTATCACGAAGAATTCATAGTAGATATTCTATCTATTACGATGAACTTTTATCACCTTAGGTAGATAAGGCTTCTTGTTCTTCTTCTTCTTCTTTTTATTCTTCTTTTTCTTCTTCTTCTCTCTGCTGCATAGAGCCCGAAGCGAAGTTGCCACTTAGGTAACTAAGTGTCTTGAGCTGATGCACTAATCAATAAATTGTAATTATAACTGTGAGTGAATGTACCCTATACCATTTAGGATATTGATTGATGTTCACGAAGAAGTATTTCAACCAATCAAAAATAAAGGCACCTTGTGACAAAATCAATATTTCAGATTCTATATGATAGTTTTCAACCCTATAAGATTTTCAAAAAAGTAGTAATTTCACAAAAACGTATACTTATATATTTTTAGCGATTTTCTGAAACGAAAAAATGTGCTCTTTCAGAGCGTCAAATGCCTGACACCGTTTTTCTATCATTATTCGTTGTTCGAATTGTAGAGAAAGGTTGGTATTTTCAAATTGTTGTAAAAATTTCAGCCCTTCATAATTCGCGCAAGCTTAATGTGAGTAAATTTGTAAAATGATGTTCTACGAATCCACCTCATACATCGCACGACTCTGCAATATTTTGAGATTTCGTCTCCACTTTCCTTAATTCTTGAAATTTTACCATTCATTGTGTTTGAAAATGTTCGTGTCGAGTACAGGATTTCGACGATACGAAAAAGGGAGAGAATATATTTTAGGAAAATTCCAAACAAACGTGTACCATTAGCTGTATATAGAATTGTCGAAAGAAAAGTGCAACGCACGAAAACCATATGACATGCAAAATCAGACCATCTCTTCCTTTCCTTTCCTTTTCTTTCTTTCCGATCGGTAGCAAGCGATCAGTTACGTCGCATTGTCATCAAACAAGCTTTTCGATGGGTAAGTATACAGCGAATGATCAATAACTCGATGTCAGAAGTTAATCGAAGCTGACATTTTTCCTTTCGCAACGTTCTGTCTATTTGTTTTCACGCGGGGTTCGAGTCATATACCTTGTCGTATATTATGATCACAAACTGAAACGTAGGACTGACGTCAACGTCGAGTCTGTTGAACCTGTCAAACAACGGCAATTTATTGAAGTAGGTATTCCCGCGGCTTATCATATCCCGATATTTATTGCTGCAGAAGAACGAGACACATCTCCAAAGCTCGTGCAGCTTGACTATACCTGTGAGGTATATCAAATAAGAATTGACTAGTGTGTAAGTTTCCAGGCAAGGATGTGTGCCCTCTCCAAGAGAAATCGGTTGTTTCTGTCACGAAGATTTCAGCTCGTGATTGCAAACCTGATTCCTGAAGTTTTCAGTTGCAAAGTAACGGTAATAAAAGCTTGCGGATCAATAGCATAAACCTATTTTTGCATGGTGTGTAGCCAGCTGTAAAAGGCGGAGGTAAATTGGGAGAAGGTTGCAATTCCGAGGTCATAAAATACTGAATGGCAATGCAAGTCGTAAATCTAATGCACGGTAGACTGGAACGTCACGATTCAAAGGCACGGTTACAGCCTGATCTTTGACGAACTTTGATAGATACTGCACAAGGGTAGATCAATATTTCGACAAATATCGGTCTTAAAATCTATCTGAGAACTCAAAAACTACTGTGATGCATTCCTCGATCGTCACGATAATTTCTCTTCTCCTTTGCCACGGGGTCATGTCCTCCGGAAGTACGGCTCTGCAAAAAAAAAGGACTTTATCGAAGGGAGGAGACAAAGGCAAAGAAGAGAATTAATCGTGATTAAAATCGCTGGAAGAATCGATAAACGTGCATTTCCATGATAGGAAATGTCTTTTTTTTGCGAGGTTGATACCAACCCGCGATTTGAAATTTCTCTACAATTTTTAACCGCGTTAGAACGCTTTCCGATCGATCAAAGCGTAACTATTCGTGTACGGTGGTTAGGTGCTGGCAAATGGGTTGCGAAAAAAGTTGCGGATTGATAATCATTAAATAATGAATGACAGTGCAATTCGTTAACATAATTCCTTTTAAACAGGGATATGGGCGAGCAGGAAGCGCAGTCGCGCTTAAATTCGTGAGCAAATAGCTTGTTCACGGAATACTGCAGAGTTGCGAATTAAAATTTGGAGAAATATCGGTCTGAGATTATAATTGCAAGCCTGAAAACCTGCGTCATGCATTTCTCACACGGGGTAATAATTTATGTCCTTTTTTACCACCACGCCGTAATCTCCAGAGGTTCATTGTTGATTAGGGAAACTTTGTTAAACGAAGATAAGATCCTTCCAAAATTTTTCTCGGAGTGCAAATCGCGCTTGGAGAAACACAATCTGCGGCATGTGGCTATCTTAGGAGCATCCGACGACCAGATTGATCAGACCAAATCGCTGTTAGAAGCCTTTCCTCACATCGTCGGTACAGATGCCAAGAAATTTTGCGCATCCAGAGACTTTGGCCCGAATACCCTCATCGTATACTTTTTGGCTAGTTTGGAAGAAGAGTGTCTTAAGAAAGTTGTCGGGAGTCTGTTCAGGTGTAAAAAAAATCGAATATATTTTGTGTTCGAAGGAATCGAAGTGGGCTACGTTGACATTGGATTGTTGCTTCGCTTTGCTTCCGAGAATATCAGTGAACGTGCTATTTTTATAAATGACAGAAAAAAATCTCTGAAGTTATACGGACATGAGATAACAGCGGATTGCTCCAGGAAAGTTGCGCTGCTCGTTGACTGGATGCCCGGAGTTGATTTGGAAAGGCTTGATGACTTGGCTGGCCGTTTCATCCGTAACGAATGCCCTATATCCATCGGCACAATGAATCATCTACCGTGGATAAATGTTGCCGAAGATGCGAAAGGGGCGATGAAAATCGTCGGGGGATCAGAGGGTAGAATTATTTCAACGATCGCTCAGAAGATGAACTTTACTCCGCTCATGAAAACGTTCCAGATATCAGACGAGGTCAAAAACCACAAGACAATACAGGTGGTCTCAAGCAGTGCTGATAAAAATACGGCTATTAGCATTGCTCAGATACGTCCGACAGAAAACGTCATCGAGGTCGTTGATATAACACAAGTCTACGCCTACGAGTGCATAGTCTGGTGTGTCCCTAGAATCATTCAGTGGCAAGATGACATTACAATATGTGAATTTAGCTCGACTACATGGGTTCTGATCGGTCTGACTTTCCTCGCAACCTTTACGGTCGAAAAAATCGTTAGAAATACCCATCACTCAAATAAAGGTGAGGAAGATGTACCAGGATTAACTCACGGGTTGTATTTTTACAATTTGAATATTTTTTGGCATTTAATTCATCATTGAACCATCAATTTCAATGTTCAATTGATCTCAAATTTGTTTTATCAATTTTATGACAGTTTTTTTTTTTTTGTTATGAAACAGCGAAAAATGATTTTCCTTGTCCGTAGAAAACGAAAATAAGTCGGAATCCTGCAGTCTAATCCTTGACTTGATCGAATTGACGATTGGGAACCCAATAGTCTATCATCCATTCTCGATTGGAGGCAAGGTCTTGCTGATTGTCTACCTCTGTTATTCTACGATAATAACAACGGCCTACAAGACTTCTTTATCATCATTATTGACGGTCGAAAACAGCGAGTCATCAATCATCGACGTTGAGGGGATAATCAAGGCGAATTTCACGACTGGAGGCGATATCTACAGACTGGCAATTCTCGAGGATCAAATAGGGGAGAACGAATTGATACCGGAACTGATAAAACGATATGTAATCGAGCCAAATATGACGAAAGCTCTGCGCCAAATATCGTATGAGAAAAATTTTGCCTACCTAACTCCACTTTCTAGTCTTATCTATCATGAGAATCTATTGGCAAAAGCTGGGGAGCCCATGTCATTCGAGGTTCTCGATGCATATGTGTTAACTCACGGCATTGTGATGGTTTTTCCAAAATCATCACACTTGACTGACCGGATAAATCAGATCACACTTTGCCTGATTGAAAGTGGACTTATAAACTATTGGACGAAAAGTCACACCAAACGAAGTCCGATCTATTCCAATTCGGCAAAATATTTAAAGCTAATGACTAGACAGGAAGAATTGTATGAGCATACTTGGTACAAGTTGTACCAAGTATTTTGTACTTACTGTATAGCTTTGGCTTTTTGTACTTTCACTTTCTTGGGTGAACTAATTTTCCACAAGTTTAGATTTTCGAGTAAAGTTCAACGATTTAGACATTCGGAACGGTCCAAAGCTGGACGTTTCACGCCTCTCTTATCTACTTCGTAGAACTAAAAACTTATCAGTTTGTGCTGTTTGGCATTGTGCGCCGTTGCACATGAATCAATTCTTAAAATTCACATATTTTCACCTCGAATATTGGCGACTTTTTTTCTTCATAATTTCACGATAAATTCGTCGGGTCTATACCGTGCTTTGCAACTTTGAAAAAGCTTTGAATAATCTTATCGACTGAATCAATTAATTATCGGGAACTCAGACTGAGCTTTGATCGTATAACTAAACGCGTCGAATCTAACTCCGCGTTTGCTCGTTCTCGAGTGGTTCGGGAAATTCCATTAATTGAGTAAACATGCCGTAAATATCCTACTGGTACTTCAAACTTGTCAAATATTTCGCTTTGTGTCGAGTAAGCCGCAAGCTCGGATCAATTCAATCAACAGCACAGTTCGCGTCGAGACATGATTGCGGAAAGTAATGCAGACGTAAGCGTGTTTAATTAAATTAAACTCGTTCTGGACGAATTCGGTATGCTTCTCTTAAAACTAATCCTACTGTCTCTAATTTTCGAGATTGATCGTCTGGGAGCCCTTAGAACCGACTCTTTGCTAATCAGCAACAGTGATGAAATAAAACTGGAAAATATGTTGATCGAATTTATGACTGATCTTAAAAATTTCGTATTTGACAGATTAAATCCTTCCCGGTTAATAGTTCTGGGAAAAAAGGAAAATTTTTTACAGACAGCTAAAATACTGCTAGAAAGTGGTACGCCTTATCTCATCAGCAATGAGGTAAGGGCTATCATCCCTCCTCTAAACTTTGGTGCAGATAGTGTCGTGCTGTTTTTCATCGATGGTTACAGCGACTTTGAGATGAACTCGGCTTTTGCTGTATTACCCAGCGATTACAAATGCAAAGCTTTACTAATCTCGATGGAAGATAACGAAACGGATGCATCGATAAACGCGATAGTGTCTGCAGCTGTAAAAATGAAGCTGAGAAACGTGATGGTCGCACGTACCGATGGTCAGATGATCAAAATTTATGAACGACTTCACGTCGTGAGCTGTGAGTGGAAAATTACGTTGATGAACACGTGGATGCCAGAAAAAGGATTTGAAAAAATGCAAAATATCTTTGAGCGTGAGATACCGATATTCAATGCACACGGATGTCCGAAGTTCGTCAGTACTTTCGAATTGCAGCCGACTATGAGACTGCAGAGGAATGAAAATGAGACCTTGCGTGTAACAGGCGGCCTCGAAGGACGCCTAGTTGAAACTGTAGCAGAACTTCTGAACATGGTATTACTCGTAAAAGTGCCAGATGTGGCAGACAAATTGTGGACTACCCCTAACGGCACACTCGAAGGCATTGTCGGAGACGTTGCCAGAGAGGTGACAACTTTTGGAATCGGACAGATCAGACCCACGCTAGAGAGGGCGAAGATAGTAGATTTTACGACCCCCTACTATCAGGAATGTATCGTCTGGACGGTCCCACTCAGCACTAAATGGACCCACGGTGTTGTGATCGCTGAATTTTCAACCACAATTTGGATTCTGGTTATTCTTTCAGTTTTACTATTTTCCGGCCTCGTCTATATAATTCCAAAGTTGAACCTAGGTGAGAAATAACGTTCACACATTATCCATAATTTCCAGATTATTATAAACACTAATTGGCCGACTCATTCGATTTACAGGCCACACATTATCCGTCACACCTTTCGACGTAATCGCTATGAGCCTAAACTATGCGATTTCACGCAACCCATCCGGTGTTATTTGTAAAATATTGTTCCTGCTCTACCTTAACTATTCACGGATAATATCTACCGCCTATTCCACATCGCTGTCATCGATTTTAACAGCGGAAGCACTGGAGCCTACAATCGTTGATGAGACTGGGATAATCACCGCGGGTCTTCGTACTGCAGGATCGCAGGCTAGCCTCGAGATGCTAGGTTGTCAGATATCTGCTAATAGTACGAGATCCGAGCTGATCAATCGATACGAAGTGATGACGTCAGCCATAGCAGCTCTGAACAGAATAGTGGAACATCGCGATATCGCGTACCTTCGTCATCGTTCCACGATCACCCACATTGCGAACAAGCTTGCAATGGCAGGGAAACCGGTGACATTTCACTCTTTACCCAACTGCGTGATTTCGTACTATTCGGTGATGGTGACTCAGAAAGGATCGCGTCTGACTAGCCGGATCAATCAAATCATACTTCGATTACGCGAGGCGGGGATTCACAATTACTGGTTGAGCTTAGACCGCGCATCTGACTCTGAGATCAAACTAATGGAGGCCAATAATGATTCGTTATTTCGACTAAAATCCATATTTGTTCTATATTTCTACTGCTTAATTCCAGCTTTCTTGGCTTTCGGTGCAGAGCTGATTGCTTTCAAGCTGAAACTAAAGCTCAATTGGTTCACGTGTTGAAGGAAATCGTTTGTTGCACATTTGATACCCCACTTCGATACAGCTCACGATAATATATTACAGATTACTGATAGAGAACGAGACACTTTCGTGTAAAGTTTCCAGCAAGAATCGGCTGATTCAACACATACTCGTTTTTCTTGGTACAGAATAGGTGTCGATTCAATGTATTTAGGAATAGATCGTTATTCTATTGCAAGTGATTGTGTGGAATGGATATCAAGTCAACTATGCACGTAATGATGTATTACAACAAAGTTAAAATAAAGGCACTCCGTGGGGAATTCGATGATTCAGAATCCCCAAAAGATCTTGAAAATCGTTGATAACTTATTTTCCTCATAATGAACAGATGATGATGTTCTCAAAACTTATTTCGAACTTTATTTAGATTGATTAAAAATATGGGATTAGTCTCTTGCTTCCTCTTCGGTCTCTCATTCAATCGGGAAGTCGCGTTGTCGGCGAGGAAGATTTTCGAAAAATAAGGAACCTATGGTGTCTGGAGTTTATCGAGGCTAATCGAAATTCAATTTCCGAGGTAATATATATTCTCCTTTTTTCACTTTCTGTCCATTTATTTGATCAAGATTTGACCTCAAGTTGACGGATACAAATACGGCATCACCCGTCGACCACAGTCCACCGAAACCTGTCAAAAACGTAAAATATTACTCAAGATATTTATACCAGCTAAGGGACGAGAGACCTTTCTCAAACTCAAAAAACTTATTTCCTGCAAGGTATTCGCTCTTGTCCGTATCAAACAGACCTATCCATCTATTCGCGTTGAGTTTAAAAAACGAACTTCTCGATAGTTGATACCATAAATAATTGTCAACTCGGTGACTGAATTGTAAAACGTGAGTTTTATCATAAATGCAAAACTGAATCGGTGTCTCATTATCATTTTCTACAGTGGCAATAAATTTTTCATCGGTCTAGATTATAGATACACCAGATCTTGGTGCTATTGCGATTGCGCCAGAGAGGTAAAACCGAATTATTATCAAAATTTCAGGAAATATCATCTGGCATTTATTTCCTAAATAGGAAATTTCGTTTTTCTACAAAGGATCGCATATTCTCTCCACGTTGAAAAACTTCAGGATCAATACCGACCGGTAACTACGTATGTTGGTCAGCTAGCTGAAGAAAATTCAGTCGAAGGTTGCGATTTGAAAAGCCATAAATAAAATGCATTAGCAGTGCAGGTCGTAAATTTGAGGCGTTGGAAACCGAAGCCTAACGACCAGAAGGCACAGTTGAAGCCCAGTATTCGAAACAGAAGCTATTGCACGAGATACTGCAGAGTTTTCTTTATAGAGCGTTGAAAAAAATATCGTTCCGAAAATATATTAAACCATGAATTTTTCAACCGCAATAACAATTTCTCTTCTGCTTTACCACCGAGTCATTTTCTCCAGCGGTTCCGTTCTGAGTGATACGACTTTGTTAAACGGCGATAACATCCTTGAGCAATTTTTTACGGAGGTGAAACTCGATCTTGAGAAAAATGACCCATGGCACGTGGCAGTCGTAGGAGCATCAACGGATCAACTTGCTCAAACCGAACCGCTGTTAAAAGCCTTTCCTTATTTCATCACTCAAGACATGAAGGGATTTTGCGAATCTAGAGAGTTTGTCTCGCATAGTCTCATGGTATATTTTTTGGACAGCTTGACGAAAGAATACTTGAGAAAAGTGGTGGAAGGTTTATTGAACTGCAAAGAAAGTAGCAAGATTTTTGTATACGAAGGAATAGCTGCAGTGAACGAAGTCGATATTGACTTGGTGTGGCGCGGTGCTTTTGAGGGGGCCACCATAGCTCCGATTTTATTGCATCACAGCAAAAAATTTCTGAAGATATACAATTCCCGGATAAAATCCGATTGCTCCAGAAAATTTGAAGTTTTCGCTGATTGGATCCCCGGGTTTGACATGGGGATGCTGGCAAATGACTGGTTTAATGTTCAAGCCTGCCCTGTATCCGTAAGCACAAAGCATCGCCCACCTTGGATGAATCTAGCCAAAGATGCGAACGGGGTGGTGAGGATTATCAGCGGAGCAGAGGGTAACGTAATTTCAACGATTGCTCAAGAAATGAATTTCACCCCTCTCGTACAAATCTTCAAAGCATCAGACGACGAAATAGGTCACGGAACAAAGGGGATAGTTTTGAGCTGTGCTACTGGAAACGCAGATATTGGCATCACTGAGATACGTCCGACAGAAAAAGTTGTCAGTTTAGTTGACATATCGCAACCCTACTGCCAGAAACAGATAGTCTGGTGTGTCCCGCGGATACTACGTTGGAAAAGCAACATCATAACGTCGGAATTTACCTGGCAAACGTGGGTTCTAATTGATCTGACGTTTCTCGCGAGCTTCACAGTCGAAAAGATCCTTCGAAATACGCGATACCTGAACAGAAGTGAGCAAATTCATCAAGATGCTTTTGTGTGAAATAATTATTGTATGTATACTTTTTTGGCATGAGAACGTATCTTTCGTGGGTCATGATCACATCAATGTACTGAGCGAATCTGATTTCACTATGATTTTTAAAAAATGTATCTCAGCCCTATCATAGAATCTTGAAAACGTCGATTTCTGTTCCGCAGGAAAGGCTAATAGGTCAGAATCCTCTGGCATAATTCTTGATTTGATTGGATCGACCATTGGAAACCCGATAATCTATCGACCACTTTCAATTGGAGGTAAGGCGATGCTGATCATCTACATCTGTTATTCGACGGTGATAACAACGGCCTACAAAACTTCGCTGTCATCAATGTTGGCGACAGAACACAGTGAGTCGTCAATTGTCGACGTCGAGGGGATAGTCAAGGCAAATCTCACGACTGGAGGTGATTTATTGGATCTGAGAGTTCTCGAGGATCAAAAAGGAGAAAATGATCTTACTATGGAATTGATAAAACGATATGTAATCGAGCCAAATGTCTCTAAAGCTCTGCGCCGCGTATCGTACGATAAAAATTTTGCCTATCTGACTACAGTTCCTGATCTTGCCTATCATACGTACCTACTACAAAAATCTGGTGAGCATATGTCATACGAGGTGCTTAGTGAACCTGTGCTCACTCACAGCATCGTCATGATTTTCCAAAAGTCATCGTACATGACCATAGTGATAAATAATGTCATACAACGCTTGACTGAGAGTGGACTTCTACAGTATTGGATGGATAATGATTCGATGATGAGTCGGGTCGATTTCGAGTTGGCCAAATCTTCAAGGCTGATGAATGCCGAGGAGGAATTATACAAAATCAATAAAAATAAGTTCCAGTACATATTTATAATTTATTCTGTAGCTATGATTTTCTGCATACTCATTTTTCTGGGAGAACTTATTGTGCACAAATTCAATCTCACGGATAGATTTTCCCAAAATAATTAAATCAGACGCTTCTAATTTCGGCGTCGCATGTCTCTTGCTTAAAGTCACGTTGCACATAAATAAATCTGGATCACTCGTAATCGGTAAAATATTTTTGACTCGATAATCGGTGATCATTTTTCTTCATCGCCTTACAATACACCTCTCACTTCCGCCTTGTATAAGCATCGAAACAAACGCGAGAAATACTTGCGAAGAGTAGAAATTTCGTACCAATTATTTTATGTCAGTTTTTATCAAACATGATAAAATTTCAATGACATACGCTTTTCTGGTTTTTTTTTTTATAGAAAACCAGTGTAATTTAATGCTTTTTAATATAGTCGTAATTTCATTGCCAATGATTGTATAACATGGATATCAATTGATCCGCACAATGATGTATTCTATAACCAATTTGAAATAAAAGCACTTTGTGACAAATTCGACGTTTCAGATTCGTCCTTGGTTCTCAAAAAATCCTGTTAACTTCAATGACTTCATACTGCGATACAGTATAGCATTGAGAATCTAGATACATTCATAAATTCTAATCATCTAGAGTAAAACGGCGGGAGTCTAATGCAGACGACAAAAATCCGCAAAACAAAAAAAAAAAACGATTTCTCAAAAATGCTTATGGCCAACGAATATGCATCTTTTCAACAGGCCAATATTACGAAAAAGAAAAATCACGTCAATTCGATTATGATGATTCCAAATAATATCATTTTGAAGATGTAGAGGCAACGACTTGTGTTGGAATTATCTTTCTTTCATTCCGTTCTCTAGCTCGATAATTGCATGAGCTCGATGTCCAGGGAAATAATTTCTTCAAAAATGACTTTTCGTGGAACTTTATGAACTTTTGTAGCATTTGTATGACGATGTAGCTTAATTTAGACAATTGCGTTGTTCACCCAATTGTGGAATATGTCAGTAAGAAGTTCGCGAGAATGATACGACTTTATCGAAAGTTTCGAGTACGAATCGGTTGAGCGTGAACCGTAGGCGATTTCACAAGACGTTGGTGAAAAAAATTTGGTTAAAAAAAAATTCCACTCAAGCGTTAACACTACGTGTTTCATTTAGCGTTAAGAAATGGTGAAAACCGATTGCACAAAGTCAGTATCGCAGGTGACTAAAAATAAGTTCTCATACTCAGGCTAGCAATTATCGCCATTATATAGATTCGCAGTCTTCATTCCGACAAAAAAAAAATTAAAATTATCTACAGCAACCGATAGACCGAAAAAATACAATTTTATACATATTTTCCGTTTTTACAGTTTCATATTTGTATATTTCAAGTAAGAATATTTTCTCTTAGAGTTTCAATTCTTTCGCCCAGCAGTTAAGGCTATCTAGTACTATTCTTCCTCTTTCCAGGACGCAGCGAAGGGCTGATAACAGCTATTTCATTACAAACTGAATAACAATTAATTATATACTATAAGATTTTACAAACTAAATAACAACAGTGGTCATAATTGGGTTCCAACAGTTTATGATTCAAGATTTTCTTCACAAGTCAAAATTTCGCCATTATGTCATCCAATTTTCAATTTTTTTTTCTCTCCTATATTAATATACACTCCTGTTTCTGTTGATATAGAATAAGTGTCGATTTGATGCATTCAAAAATATATTGCAATTTTATTGCAAATGGTTGTGTAACTCAATTTTCACGATTTTGTATTAAAACCAATTTCAACGACAAATTCAAGCATTTACATTTCCCCAAAGTTTTCAAGTAATCTTTTTAACTCCAACGAATTTATCTTCTGACAAAATAGCGTTGAAAAAAAAATAAAAATAAAAAAAAAAAACAAATACACCGATGCCCGAGGGATTTCATCGAATTATAGTTAAACTGCAGGTAATAAGTAAATTGGTAAAAGCAGAGTAATAATTGTCTTAAAAAATAAAGGACCTTGCATAATACTCGCGTGACTTTTAGAACCTAAATAAAGGTTCGAGCTCGGCACAATCTATAATAATAAATTATATTTTACTTGATGCAACGACCTCATCGAATTCAATTTCGTGTTCAGAAGTCGTCAACATATAACGGGGCAGAGTAAGTCCCAGAACTTTGTCATAGGTCGGTTTAGTGGCTGCTGCATAATCGTACGGTTCCGATTCAGCGTCGTCTTCCTCTTTCCTAATCTCCGAGTCTTCGTCAGCCTCTCTTCTCTGCTCCTCATTTTCACTTGCCGACAGTATGGCATCCGGGTAGAAATTCGCAGGCGATGTCTTCTTGGTCTTTCTTTTCTGCTTCTTGCTGACAACTGGCTTTCTAGCCTCGCCAACGAAGCCCCCTGTGCTGCTGCGATACTGATCTGGTATTCTGGTCTCTTCACCTTCCGCAGGGTCTCGTTGATATTCTTTAACTTCGCGATAAGCGACTCTGTCCTTCATCGGTTCTTGGGCAGCAACAAAAATGCACTCTTCTTTCTGCACCCCGTCTTGACCAGGGCATTGGAAACAGGTAAGTTTGTTCCTGATAACTTTCTTGCACTTGGATCTATCCTCCTGCTGGAATTCGCTCAGGACCTTTTCAATCTCTTTCTTCTTTTCCGCGGTGCTGAAGAATTCGGTGTCCACTTTTTCCGGGTCTTGTATCCCACTCGAAGCCTTATCGCCACCAGAAATCGCCTCTTCACTAGCTACGTAAGGCTTGTTGTCCGAAGCCAACCCGTAACTTCCACTGTCCCCGTAATCAGAGCCAGAATTTTCACCGGTTCCGGTGTAGCTCCCCTTTTCCTCCGCTTCCGGAGAGCCAAACGATTTTGCTCTAGTGAATGAAAACACCTTGTCATTAGGCTCATACGCGTAAGAACACTGCTCGTAATTACCACCAGTCTTCGGGTCCTTGCAGACCATGCATGTCATCGTATCCTTCTTAACCTTTTTGCAATTCCCATCCTTAATCTCCTCGGATATCTTCTCTGACTCTGACTTAACGTCTTCAGCGGAGGGTCCTTCGCCGGCTAATTTGTAAGGGACGTACTCCTGGCTTTCCTGATTTTCCGTAGGCTGATCATACTCGTATTTGCTGTTAGCCTCTTCATCGGCCTCGTAATTATCATTACCTGATTTTTTTTTCGGTTCATAATAGCTGGCCGCCGCACCTTCATACCCCTTGTAATTATCACTCGGTCTTGTGCCGGCCTCGGTATAAGACGGAGCTTCATATTCAGCGGGCTTTTTTCCCTCAAAATTCTTACCCGCTTCTTCAGGGTAGCCAAAGGTCTTTTGCCTGCTAAATTGATACACCTTATCGCTAGGATTATGAGCATACGCACATTGCTCGTAGTTACCGCCGGTTTTCGGATCCTTGCAAATGGTGCATACCATCGTATCCTTAACCACCTTCTTGCAGCTTCCGTCCTTTACGTTTTCGGAACCAGATTCAAGCCTCGCGCTTTCCTCCGACTCTTCGTACCTCTTATATTTAGGAGTTCGCGATTTTATCGCCGCAGTTTGCTCGTCGAAATACTTGTCCACTTCGGGATGAGATCCTTCGAACTCACCGCTGCTTTCAGGCGCTGTTTCAGCTTCTTTTCTGCTGTAAGCTCGCTTGGCTTGTTTACCCGAAGCCCTGGATTCTTCCGGCTTCTTTTCCCCCTGCGGAAGCCCGAAGGAACTGGACTTGCTATAAGCATAGGCTTTGTCAGTCGGCTGATTAGTGTACGAACACTGTTCGTACTTCCCGTTCGTAATCGGGTCCTTGCAGACCATACAGACCATCGAATCCTTCACAACTTTGTCGCAGTTTTCCATCTTCTTTTTATACTCAGCAGGTACTTCTTGGGAAGCAGCAGGGGCGAAGTACTCTTCGCCAAATCTATAATCTGCCGGAATTACCTTCGCAGTTTTTTCCGCTTGACCATTAGCGTTCGAACGACGATATCTAAGGCTCTGTGGGAGCGGGACGTACTCGTTTACTCGCACAGTTTCCTGTGGTTCGGAAGTGTAAGAGCACTGTTCATAAGTGGCTCCATTTTTCGGATCTTTGCACTTGTAGCACGTCATAGCGTCTCTCCTGTACCTTTTCTTAGGAACTTTGCTCTTTATTTCCTGGCAGTAAGGAGCTCCAGACTTCAATATTATCGACTTGTATTTCTCGTTGTCGGAATCGGTGAGAGTGTAAAACGGGGAAATCGCCTTCTTGAAGCTCTTATCTTCGTTTGGTACGCGCTTTGTACTTGCAACGAAGTAACCTTCTGCAGGGTTTTCGTACACTTCAGGTGACTTCTGTTCCGCTACAGACTCGAAGGCTTCACCACCGTGTAATCCTGCGTAATTACTGCCTCCGTTCTTCTGATTATAAGGGCTGGAGTACTCCTCGAAGAACCATGGCTTCCGGGAGGGTTCCTCGTCTCCGTCAAAATTGTAAATTTTGTAATTTTCAAAGTGGTAATTTCCGTTCGTCAGAGGAACGAACACCGCGATGAAAGCACACGTCTGTAAGAAGCACACCATCACGAATAGTTGTTGTTTAAAATTATCAAAAACGAGGAAAATTTTGGGATCAATTAATCAGGGGTTACTCACCGTGTAGAATCCCATCTTGGAGGGTACTGCGGACGTTAGTATCATTTTTATAAACCACGAATTGTTACAACGTTCTATAGTAAACTTGTTCGATGATCCATATCACTTCTCACCAAATGGCTAGCCTGCATTGTTGAATGGCCTTATATTGACTCAATGCTAAATAATCCCCACCATTTAACCGGCGGGAAAAGTGGGTACGAATTAATACACCTACCCACCTTCCTATCTACGTCTCGGTTTAAAAGACCCGCCACCATCTCAGCCATGAAGAATTAAAATTACGGTGCAATCGAGCGCTGTTACCTAAACTCGATAACGTTTTATATAATCTCAACACGCGGGATGTAGAAAATTTTTAGAATTTTTTTCGAATAATTTCATTCGTTCAGTTTTTTCTCCTTCTTCTTCTTCTTCTTCTTCATGTGACATCATCCGATTTTTATACCGATACACAGTCACTCGGAGTTTCTTCTTAATTATTACTTCCCCCGTTTAGTATATGAAATAATGCTAATCACGTTCGTAGAAAGAGACAACTGGGGGTATAATTCTCACGGGAATATTTTATGTTTCCTACGAGCTGCGAATACAAACCAGGTACATAGGTAGATATAGGAATCGGTTTGGCTCGTGATGTGAAACGGCGTTTTCAATCGAGGAGAATAATTCTTTAAGAAGAATAAGAAAAACTATACGTAGGTCGTAACCATTGTTACGTATAGATGATAGAGTCTTTATTATTTTAACATTCACACACATAGAAACTAGTGTGTATACATACATATACTTTTAGTTTTACGCATGACTATCATTTCCGCTTCGATCACCCATAAATTCTAACAATTTTCTGTCTATTCTCCGTATATTTCTTTTATTCTATTATATTTTTACCTTAATTTTTTTTTTTTTTTTTGGTCTTAGTCTTTTTATTCCACAGGCAGAATTTTCACCTCGTTAAATAAATTTTCCCACTTATACTGCGGGTCGTTATCTTATGATTTAATTTCTTCATCGTTGAAAATCTACGATTTATTTTCCTACTCCAACTCGTGCACAACCATATAATAACTCTGATTATATTATTATACCGTTGAATTGACCATTCCATTAAATTACACAACAAATTTAACGATTTGTGGGCAAGGCTTGATTGACTACGTACAGATATTTGCCCAAACTATCTCGCTGCAGTTTAGTTTATACGCTATCTTATACCAATTCGTATAAAAAGGGCGAAGCTAACAGTGAACAAAGTTTATCCTTACTTACACTATACGGACAGCTATACCTCGCAGTATAACAAATCGTTTGTGCAATAGTTTATCTCTTCGTGGGAAAATTCGCTCTATTATCTCATGCATACCTAATAAATGAATAAATATCTTAATGCTACGTGATTTGATCAGAAAAAATCAAATAAACATTTTGTATTTCCAGATTTGATCATAACTGAGTTATGAACAATTGAGGGTTGAAGGTGGCGAAAAATAGTAGTTATGAATACAGTTTTTCTGCTTTTATCATTTGCCAATAATATTGAACTCTTACATCGAGTTCAATAACTCTGTCGAATTATTTTGCGCGTATTTCAACTCCCGGTTATTCTAGGTATAAGAAAAGCGAAACACAATGCAAGGTAGGTAGGTAGGTAGGTGAAAGCGTCGAGAGAGCATTGGCCTTTAACCAACATCCATCGCGTACTGTCTACCGCAAAAAGCAGAAAAAAAAAAACAAAAAAATCGAAACGCAAAAGCAAAAAAATAAAATAAAGGTGCGAAACTGTCAATCAATAAGGTATCTGTACTATACAGTATATAATTCAAACGGTTATTAGTCAGAGAAAAAATAATGTTTAACTAAAACTTGAAAGGAATAATAACTCAGAATTATAATACAGACGTATTTTCTATGACTCAATTTATTATTGAAGCAATTATACAGATTTTATATAAGGTATAGAAATTATCGATGAATAATCACTCTGTTTGAATGAAAGTGATGCACAGTTTTCGAGAAATGTTTGAATCAAATTTTGAGAAAAAAAATCTACTAATGGTAATTTCACAGATAACTAATTATCACTACTCGATTTTAGAACACTTACAGGGTATATACATTAGAGTGGTCCTCAGAAGGGTGATTTTGAAAATATCCAAGGTCCACCTCTCAATTTTATCTCTTAATTTCAAGGGGAGCACGACTCTATACATATACGTAATACATCAAACACATTCAATATTATGCCTTCGGAAACGTATAATTCCCCGAACATGTTGTGTAGCTAAATCTACGAAAAACCGATAATAGAAAGAGTGAAATTTAACTTTACGGTAAATATTTTATTTGTAAACGGTAAATGCACGATTCGTGATCGATTTGTATCACGACTAATTGCTGCTGTCACCGTTTGAGTATGAAATGATCATTAAATGAAATTAGTCACAATTATAAGATCGTGTAGTTATACAGTCATGATTATAAGTCCTGTATGTTATACAGTTTCAGGTAATCCTGGATCCGGTTAATCCTAGTCCTTGAAAGCAAAATTTCTCGGATAAACTGAAATGTGAGAAACTCTCGGCTGCATATTCTTCATTGGTCTATCAACGAGGGAAACTACCGGAGCTGGTTTCATCGTTAGGGTTGGCATTTCCCTAATATTTGAACCAGGCATTTCCTTACGCGAAGTTTTTCGCTTCCGATAATAAATCACTTCACCGGCCAGAGTGATCATGGCCAAAGCCAAGCCGAATAAAGTAGCTATGAAAACCCCTCCTGTAAATACGAATGAAATAAATTTAACACCAGTTGCAGTTGTGATTTTGAATTTATTTTCCAAAACTCACCTAAACTCTCCAACGTAATCCCTTCGCTGTCGTCAGAATTTGCGCAAGTTCCTCGTAAAGATTGATTCCAATATCTTGATGTTAACGTTTCGAAGTATCTGTCTTTTTGGAGGTCTAAGATTCTGGAAATTTTCATATCAGTTCACCATTTATTTAAACTTTGGATTAAAAGCTCATCGTACTTTTGGCAGATGGACATTTTCGCTAGTTTATAATTCCTCGATTTGAAAAACTCTTTTCAAATCTCGTAAATGATTAGTAAAACCAATTTTCTACATCGTGAGAAGCCGCGAATTTGCGCATTTCTCCTTTTTTTTTTTGATACCTTTTGCTGAGCTCCTCCTGCAAATGACTCCCCTGTTGAACAGCAATTGCGTAGGGTTGCTCAGCAAAAACCTCCCCCACTTCGGTAAGGTTACAATTTCTCGTTACCTCATACCTTATCTCACCGGAATCGTGGATGAATGCGAATTCGGCATTTTCGCTGTCGATTACCTAAACCAACCAATTTTTCATTCCATCAACTGTTATTAATTTTTTTTTGTCTTTGTTCCTAATCGTAGTGCAGATTTTCAAGCGATAACTATACGTGCCAATAATTTTTCGATCGATCGTAAACCAGATAAAAAAAATCTTCGATTTCTATAAAAAGATAATAGCTTCATTCTTGAATCTATGAATTGGGGCCGGGTTGAAGTTCCGAATTTGAATAGGTATCACTGATTCACATCTTTCAGAAAAGCTTTTACTCCGAAGAGTCTACTTAGCCGATTTAAAAAACTTTTTAACGAAGAAGACCGAAGAACATGAAGTAGATGAATTGGCTCTTGGGGGTTTGGACTTTTGGAGTTTTGATATTCTAAACTTCAAAGTTTCCAAGAATTCTAAATCGTCTAAAACAATGTCCGAACTTTTAAACTCCGAGACTTCAACCCAGCTCCTATAAATTGACCTTTTTAAATCCAGCATGAACACTATCGACTGGGCCAGCCTGTACAATGGCCTGTAATATGTGTCCGTATTGTTCCTTTATCGGATAATCCCATACTCTATATTCTATCTGTTCGCTAGTGCTGTTCAGCGTTATCTCTTTCCAAACTCTAAAAAGATATTGCACATACGAATTAGGCCAAATATTATATCATTCGAGACAACTTACTGAGGTCGTTCACAACCAGTTACACAGACAAACTGAGTATAGTTTATACTTTCTCTAATAAAATCCGCTAGTTAAATCACAGCTTTTTTATTTATATCTGCGTCTATTTGCAAGTGAGTCGTGAAATTCGCTGTAAAACTAATTGTCATAGAAAAAAAAAAGAGCGAAGAACGAATAGTCACGAAAACGAATAACTCTATACAGGGTGAGTTTTCTCCGGGGTCCGGAGAGGGTGTGGCTTAAATCGTCTGAGACTCCGCCTCCTCCTATTCATACTTGTTAGTATCAGGGGAATGATTGCCTTCGGATAATAAACGATCCATTCAAAAATTAGGGCAAATAGTATAGTGTCTCATTGTTTCGACAAGGCTACATTAATTCTCGTCTATTATGTAGATAACACGGCAAGAGGCAAATGAACAATAGCTGACAATGAGTGAGAATTGTTATTCTAAAAATTACAGGTGTGAATCGGAAGAGGCGGAGTCTCAATCGATTTAAGCCACACCCTCTCCGGACCTCGGAGGAAACTCAGCCTGTATAGTGTATTCAGACAACGTATTTTAGGCTTATTGCATCGATTGGGAGTTTTATTTGCTTCGTATAATTTTGCTAAAATTTTCCTACCCCTTTTTATCGCATTTTTATTCATCTAAACCGGCGTTATTTATTACCCAATTATCTCAGTGTTGATCTTTAGTTGATTATTCATATTTAAAAATGTCCATAAGTATAATTATGAATACTTAAGTATACTTAGCACTTATATATGACGATTAAAACACGCTACGGTACGGTCATTATACTCACGTGTAAAGTTTATCCTCGGCGTTTTTCATGTTTGTAAAATATTGATGGATATGAGAACCCTGGAGAACCGTATAATTTATACGCGACTGTCTCGCAAGTTGTTCCAATGACTGAACCGGCGACTATATAAATAAAAACAAAAAAATAATAAATTTATTCAATACTCACACTATCGGCTAAATTATCCGTTCGATATTATACTATAGGTCTTAGCCTAAATTACTACAACCCGCATTGCGCCAGCGTATTGCGAATTGCATTATTGATCGTCAGCTCTAGGTTCTGCAGGGATGCACGTTAGACGATAAATTATTTCTGACCTCAATAATAATCGTTACAAGTCAATTGAATCGAGGAATAAGAAAAAGAAAATTTTTAAATAAAATCAAAAATCTACTTTTTTTTTCTCTCTCTCTCTCATTGCTCACCTGCATTCTTTCCACCGTTAAAAAAGCAGCCAAATTTGCGGTGAAAGTGGCGAGCATTAATACAACAAAGAGCCAATATGCAGCGACTAAAGTTCTGCCAGAAAGAGCTTTGGGAGCTTCGCCTCCGCCTTGTGGAGTGAAAGAAGTTAAAGCGAACCAGAAACTTTCCTTCAATGTAAATTCCCTGGAAGAATAAAAATCGCGATTGGGAATCTCGCTGGTTTTTTATTTATTTATTTTTTTT
The DNA here is from genome assembly GCA_963978835.1 of Tenthredo scrophulariae. Classification (NCBI taxonomy): domain Eukaryota; kingdom Metazoa; phylum Arthropoda; class Insecta; order Hymenoptera; family Tenthredinidae; genus Tenthredo; species Tenthredo scrophulariae. The sequence continues at coordinate 16,492,336 of OZ022234.1, forward strand.
ATTTTTTATTATTTTTGTTTCATCGCGAAAGATTATTACCTGCACGGATAAGGATAAAGGCTTTTATTATTCCTGGCACTGTATGGCGAGTACTTATCCAAAAGCCAAATCATTATTCCAGTTACTGTTAAGGCCCCAACTATGCTCAACCAAACTTCGAGTCTCAATACAGTCATGAATTTAAACAACGATGTCTTTCGCACAGGTTTTCGAATCGCTAAACATTCAAATTAAAGGAGAGATACTATATAAGAATTTATGATTCTCATTGTGGCCGGGCTGTGCCTCCGAATTCGTTTCAGACGATTCAGAATTTTTAAAAACGTTTAAATTCAGAATATTAAAATTCCGAAATTCCAAAAATCCAAAAGTTGTGGTCTACTTCCCGGGATGTGGGGACCCAAAATATTTTAGACTTTATGGAAAAACTAATCTTTTCGAAAACTCTGCGTCGGAAATATTCAAATTCGGAATGATTACCGGTCGAGACTTTCAAAACTCTATCTCATAGCTCTGTTAACAAAAAATAAAAAATCAAAACGCGCTGAGGTATCGTATATTCATTGGGTAGATACGTAACGCACAATGTGCCACGCATTCGCGTTCTTCAGTTCACCTTATTCTCGATTTTAGTCTAATTCTAGGAAACTATTTTCTATAGAAAGCCTGTGAAACTTACTATTAGTCAAATTTTTTTCCCAGAGTCTAGGTGGTCAGTAAATTCTACGAAAGCTCTAATCCTTTCACAAGGCGAATGTGAATCAATGTTTTGCGTCAATTCAGTAAATAATATTCGATATAAATTGAAATCGATTGATATAATTCTCTGGTCTAATACTTGCCTATCAGGATTCCTGACTGTTCGTAATACGGTGCAACGAAATCTATCACTTCCTCACGTTCCGAAGTCATCGTAAGCGCAGCTACTGCGATGTCAGTTTCCTATATGAGTTATATATTATAATAAATGAAAAAGAGCTTCGAATTTCTGTTCCTCTCTTCATTTTTCATCTGAATTCATTGCTTCACTTATATCGAAATTTTATCGCAGCAAATTTTATTCTTATCTTCATTTCCATCCCGCTACCGAGTATGCGGTTAAGTACGAGTATTTTTATTTAGGTACGACTCTTTGAATTTTGTTTAATTGAATCCCATGCCAATTGCCAAGATAATGTGTACATCCTAATTTGTCGCGCTGTCTGACCAGCCCAGTTTATATACTTACGTTAAACTTCGTCCTACACAATAAACTATGCAGGTCAGGGGAAACGGTTGAAAAAATTCCATGATTTAAAAATAACGTCGTTTTCTCACATGTACCGAAGGAAAACCGAGCTCCAATTTCGAAAATGATATAGCAATGAGAAGGAATTCGAAAAAAAAAAAAATGATGCAAACCGCATTCTAAGATTTTCGCTACTTCATCCGATCGGAAATTTTCTACGAAGTATTCATTCGATCTTCAAACTCACCCCGCGAAGTAGATCTCCTACGATTCCGGTCCATTTTCCGTTCGGTAATCTTTTGCCAAAGTCTGTTCTATCCGATGGAATCACAAGTTCGTAATCAAAGTCCATACTGTGGGCGAACTTTTCTATTAAATCTACGCAATATCCTTCCCAAACGAAATTTCCCTCTGCATTTAAGATCGGCTCGTTAGTTTCCGCATCCCTCTTTACATAAGACCAAGGAACTGCCTGACGATCAAAGAGCAAATGAAATGAAAAAAAGGAAAGGAGGAAATGTCCAATGGCAATTTCGATTGTGTGACATCCTAATCGAGAGAATAACATTTTTTGTTAATTATATATTCGTACCTCGGCGGTACCAACGCGGAAAAATCTTCTCGCCGGACGTATTTCCATTCCATTTTCCGTCGTTATTTTACCACGACGATTCCATTCTCCTAATTTTTCAACGCGGCCCTGACTTAGGATTTTTATTTCCACCTCGGCCTGAAGATGAATTACATTTCGTTCGGGCAAGTACTCGAAAGTACCGTTAGAATTTAATTTCTGTTAATATAAAGAAGTGGAAATAAACGGTGAGATTATTCTTATCTGTGATAGGTCATTTTTATACACGGGAAAAATATCATTTTACTTTATGGTAAAAGCTTTACCGTTAACAAGTTCTTCTTGAATGCCTGCACCGTCGTGTTCTCACTTGAAACATCGTCTTTATTGTTACAATTAATTACTCTCGGCTCGATGGTGACCCCGGATTTCTGTACCTCGGCCATCACGCTGACCAACAATCCGATCAAGCGTTTAAAGTATCGTGGAAGAATCTGAAATTAACAATTTTAAAGAAAATAAGAGGAAAACCAAGGGAGTCCTAAGATTTCTTTTTCTTCTTCTTCTTTTACTGATGCAAATCCGGTATGGATTTTGAATAAATTTTTATCAAATTTGGGGTATATTGAAGCCTCCCGATGAAGGGATGCTATTATAGTATTGTGCCTGAGGTTTCGGTCAGTGATTTAAGCCACTTGCCTGAAAGTCATTCGGGCAGGTGCATGGTGACTCTTCGATGAGACGGCAGCAGACCTCGTTTTTCATTGTCAGGATATTGATGGAAACGTTTAATTCCAAATCACCAGCTATGTATCGAAAATCTTTATAATTATAGTCGGTGAATACCAGGTTCCAAGTACCGTCTCTTTTCACCAAACCGCCGTCGATTGCCTAGGAAGGTATGTGAGTTGGATGAATTTCTTTCACTTTTATTCAAAATTTGCTAAAAATACGATTTTACTTCAAAATTTATATGCACAGCGATAAATTACCGCCTTAAATATCGTCTCCATGTTCGAGGTCGAGGCGTAAATTACATAGTACGAAGGCGAGGGACGCATCGCTCTTATTTTCATCGTAGACGCTTCGGTCAGTTCGTCCAAGACCACAACGCGTATGATAGAGTGACCGATAAGATAGTAAAGCGTTTGGTTTAATTCTGAAAGAAAATTCTAATTTTTACGAGGTCGAAGAGTTGGTCGATTTTTTTCTTTTTTTTTTTTTTTTCTCTCATTTTCTTTTTTTAACGCCGCGATTCACGAATTGCGATTTTGCCTTCGATATAATGAAGCGTGAAAACGCGGAGAATATGAATCGTGATTGATTCACTTCATCCTTGACTATATTAAGGGTAATTTCATGGAAGGCTGACCATCGATTAGATCATTCACGTCGTATAAGAAACGTTGGAAATCAGGTTTTTCTCATTATTTATACGACCGCATGTGTAAGGATCACGCAGTTTATTGCGTTAATCAATTAATGAATGAATGCAAATGTGCGAGATTTTCTCAGGAAATAAATCGGACTTTACTTTCGTTGCAAAGATTATTTCCGAATGAATCAGAACCGTATACGACAATCGGTGTTGTAATTACGGGGAAGTATTATGCAGCTGTAATGTGATTATTGGAATCCTGATTTTCCTTATTTCTTAGTATGAATAAATGTAAGGATGTATTAGGTATGGAATAAAAAAATGTTAAATCCTGGAAACGCGGGATTATCAAATCTCACCTTTTTCCGTTTCGAAAATCAACGCTGCATCCGTGCCGTTTTTCAGCATCAATAAATCGTCCATCGCTTGCAGTAACGGATTTAAAACACTGTCGCTTCGCACATACGCGATTCCTGAGTCTGTCGCTATTTCACGAAGCCGATTCCACCCCGTCCACGTCATGTCAAGGATCAAACTCACCCCTCGATAAAGCGATGCGCATGCTGAAGATTCATGACGATGACGGAATGTTATCGAATGTCATTAAAAATTGAGAACTCACTGATTTTTAAATATGAAAAATTATCATTTTTGAGATCGAAGTGAAGCGAAACGTAAATCATTGAATATCTTTCCTTGTAGGTATAGATTTTAGTCGGAAAGAAAATTGAAAGTGAATTATTTCCGATAAATTTTTTCCAAAAATCTTGAAAGAAGAATAGAAAGAGTTGAAAAATCGAATTTGGTTTAATGATTCAAAAATAATCTTGTCGATGGGTGACCTGCTTCGTAACTTTCGTCTTCGTACTCTCTGAGGACCTCAATGGTAGAAACTTCGACGTTAATAGTTCCCTTAGCAAAGTCTCTCTCGGCGGAAGAGACAGCGTCGTTGACCAAACCGTTGATGGACGAGTCTGCTTCTTCGACGACGATCACTGGAGCAAGTAATACAAGATAAAAATAAAGGAAGAAATGAATAAATATTGAAACGCTTTTGAGAGAGAGGATATTTCGTGTTTAAGAATTTTGACCAAAAGTCAAAAATCAATTTCATTTATTCATTCACGTACGTTCTGTACATACATATGCATTAATACTTACTCATCTTGACGAGAGTTTGAGAATTAGCTAACGCGTATAAAAACGGAAAAAGTATAAAAACAATCATTTCAAAAAAATGATTATATACAGATATTATAATTTGAGGACGTCGACGCGCGGGAGTCGATTTGTCTATACGAATATGTTTCTTCTGTAGGCACGAACTCACCCCTGAATTTATACAGACGCCTGCGCTCTAGTCTCTAGTCGTTCTAGATCTTTGAATAATAGATCTTTAATTCAGCCTTCGATGTATCATATCCTTTTCAAGAAATTTGATTGAACGTTGGTTAGGAAAATTCGTTGATTAATTATTTTCCTTATTGAATATTATTGTCATTCGGTGACTTGGAAAAGCAAAATCATCCTCTTTGACGTAAAATCGATGTAGTAGGGCGTTTGGCCGTGCGACAGATAAAGGTTCTTTCAGAAATTTCATTCCCTGATTCGCCACGCCTATACATACGAAAATATAAAAACAAAATAAGAAAAACGAGTTGAAATTCTTCGCTCTATATGTATGTAGGCGTAAAGATGAATGCGTGTATAACTGCAATCAAGGGATTTTATACTCTGTATATTTATATCGGCGCTATCGCGAGGCTCTGGACATTAGAGTTATCTCTTTGTCGTATCGTTTCATGTTGTAAAACTGTACAAAGATCTATTAACATTATTGGAGATGGCGATCGTAGATAGTAGTTAATAATCGAGGAGTAATGCCGTAATAAGAACAACCGATCTTCTCATTACGAGTCGACCGAATGCATGAATTAAACGACTAAGTCTATTGATATTTTCATTCTATTTACCAAAATAAAAAACGAAAGAAATTAGAACGTCAATCCCCCTGGCTGTGTCGTTTTATTATTCATAAATTCTGTAAGAATTACATATATATATATATATATATATATATATATATATATATGATAATCCGAATCTTATCGCAGACTTTGATTACATTATACCTCTGTGTACTTATGCCAGTGATATATTATTCCAAATTATAGCCGTCCGCAAAAGCGAGGGTGAGTTCTCTTCGCAGATACCTATAGATTCATTCTGGGTAGGACAGGTTGCCGATAACGTGTCTCTAATGGCTAAACCACACATTATACAGGGGACTTTATAACAACAATAGCAAATATGTTCGATATTGATTATAGTTAGTCGGAATATGAGTTTCGACTTCTCTGATTCTCTATACACAGAATATATCGGTATATTAAAGTTAGAGCTACCAAATAATTGCTTCCATATCTCATAAAGAATAATTTTATTATTATCATTATTATCATGGTTGAAAAGCGAGATCCGATCGAGGTTGATTAATTTCCATGGTTGAGAAAACAGTGAGTGATCGGTGATGCGCGGTCAAGAAACAAGTAAGCCACAGTCTAGGAGATTGCAGTGCAGATGTTCCGAGTCCGAGTCAGCGAGGAGCAGGTGAACCGAAATGGTTCAATAATTTCATCTATATGATGATATTTGTAGAATTTCACTTCGGAAATTGTTCCTATTACATTTTTACTTTCTTTATTTCATCAAATTAATCATTTATTACATTTTATTATCTTAACAAATAAACATCAACGTACGTGTGTATATGGATTATTATTTATACACATAAGGATCTATTTTATAAAATAATATATCTATAGATTATAATAGTAAATTGTGGCGGTGATGCGGCATAGTATAACGCAAAGAGCCTGCGCGTTGGTGCGATTAGATCCGTCATGGTCGTACGACTGGCTTAATTAGAAAATTCACGACGCCATGAAAGTAGAACAATTTATTACTATCTACGTGACTAGTATTCCGCGCGTTACTATGTACTATGTACTACCGCTTCTATCCTTGCGGCAGCCTACGAAAAATACACCGCCGCGGTAGAACCAATTGCGTTAATCTGTCCAGTGACGTGAATTTCGTACAATTATTTCATCTCAATCTTCCTAGCGTTGTCCTAATAAATGATAATCGCAAAATACACCTAAGTACGTGTTAAATTTCGTCACTCTAATAAGCGCAGACCATTCATTGGTACTTTACTCTCCTCTTCTCTTTTCTATCTGTAAGAAAAGGTGATTTCGTATTCTTATTCAACATTGAGCAAAGCACGAACAATATCATTCAAATATCCTATAGCCCGCCTTACTTTTTACCGCTATTATACATTTTTACCGACGTATGCTTGTTTATCTGCGTAGGAGTTCCGGTATTACAGCAAAGGTCGCGCCACGGTCACCAGGTGGAGGTAATGATGAGATATACAACAGCGCCAAGGTAGAATGCGGTCTTACGCGAGCGCGCGTGGTTAGAAAATATCGCTGATGAATTTTCGTATTGTTATAATAACTGAAGAAGCGAGTAACGAGATTCCGAACAGTAGCCAAAGGATCATTCTGTCTCTATCTATCAATCTCTCAAAGTATTGTAATGTAAGGGTCAAGTCTGGCTCGTTGACTAATTCCCAGAGTTCTGTCTTAGATTATGTTATTAAGAAGCCTTAAAGTAACATCGCACAAAAAAGAGTGTATAGAAGAAATACACTCGGGAGGGGCGTGGAGGGTGTGATTGAGGAGAGATGGAAACCTCTAAACCGTTTATATGTATTTATCCGGCAACTCTTTTCCCTTGCAATTTTCTACACCGCGGCTAGCCGCTTTGGGATTATTCCATTCAATTCTAACGTCATTAACTTTGTCCGGTTTCATTGATAAGTAACAATATAGAGATGTATCTACATTCCGCAATCCCGTTTCCCATGTATATTATAATTAGCTATCCTCATTTCCGTCCGCATATCGTATCGTCCCCTTTCCTAATACGGAAAATAATAACACCTTATGTTATACTGATAGACTAACGATTAAGTAAGAAACGATATAACTAATATCTATTATCTCTATATACATATGTATATAGTATATCTAACCATGTAGGTATGCAAAGACTACAGGTAAGATAAATAAGTTCGGTTCGACGCTCGGCTAGGTAGGATAAGGTTCGTACGAGTTCGTGCATCGTCGTGAGTTTCCGGCAATGGCCTCAGAGCCATTCATTCGAGTCAACGAGGCTCGAGCAATCGAGGCAAATCGGCAGATGTGGCCAGTTGGTTTAGTGGCGTGTGCCCGAGTAGATGATAGTAGCGAAGTTGGATCTGTACCATCGGCTAACAGTATTATCATCAGCACGGTCGGTTCAATTAACGATGTGAGCCGAGGTAAAATAGTTGACAAGTGCAGGTGGACGCCGACGAGTAAGCGGTGGGTAACAACGACAAGGAGAACAATAACTAAGACTACGATAAAGAGAAGGAAGAAGAAAAAGAAGAAGAAGAAGAAAAAGAAAAAGAGTAGAGATCGGTGTTGGTTGACGACGTTACTGTTGCCTGTCGTCTGTCGCTCTCGCGTTATTAGTCCCTACGAAAAAGGTCGGAACGTGAAAATCGTAATGCAGCAAAAGCAGGAGGAGGAGCAAGAGCAGCAGCAGCCGCAGCAACAACAACAGCAACAGCAACAGCAGCAGCAGTGATTGTGAACGTGGTTAATAGTAATGGCGCTTGTTCCACGTAAAAGAACGACCCTCGGATATTCGGCGATACTAGTTTGTGTTTGACAGTGTTGTGTGACGTGCGATTGGCGTGTTAACGGGGCCAAGAAGGCCCCAACAACCCCCGCTGATTATAATTATAATAACAATAATTAATACACGAGACAGAGGAGACGTCAAATAAATAAATTAAAAAGGAAAGAAAAATACCGAACGGGGGGGGGGATTAAAAAAGAATAACAAAACGTATTTTTATTCATTCATTCATTCATTCATTCAATTCATTCAATTCATTCATTCATTCATTTAATAATTAATTCGTTTTCTTTATTTATTACATTATTATTTATTATTTATATTATATAAAAAGAAAGAAAGAAAAAATAAAGAAATCATAACAGGACCCGATGATAATGAATTCGGTCCGTAAATTCGTCTGCTCTCGCGAAGTTTGTAGACTTTAACAACTGATACGCTTCATTATAACGTTAAACAAAAAAGAAGAAGAAAAAAAAAGAAAAGATAACTCTTATCATATTATTATCGTACGCGATCCTCTTTTCCTTCCTTCCTTCCTTCCTTCCTTCCTTCCTTCCTTATTTCCTTATTTCCTTTCCTTTCAGTTGCACCGAACATTATTCTCTCTCTCTTCCTCGCCACACGTTACACTCGTCGCTGCTCGCCTCAACTTCCTTCCTGTACACTCGTTCACGATATTATCTCCAGTGAAAATAATCATCAATAATTTATTGAATCATCATCAAGATTGAAAGGAAGAAAGAAAAAAAAAAGATTTAAATTAAATTAAAAAAAAAACAAAAAGGAAAGACTTTTTAATTACCAGTACCGTCACGGACCGAGTTTTCGGTACTATAGAGTGAACTAGACAACGATCAAAAAATGAGAAGAGAAGAGAAAAATAAATAAATTCTCTCACACGCGTGATATTTGTCGCATTCGTTCCGTCGGTGTTTCCGTTTTGTCGATTTTTTTTACATACTATAAATTATATATTCTTCTCTTCTTTCGTTCGAGGTTATAAAACCGGCAGTCGTGATAAAAGAAAGAAAGAAAGAGACATTCGAACGTGTGCGAAGAGGGGGATAAACAAAAAAAAAAAAGGCTTAACACCGTAGCGCTTTTTTGGTGCCTTTTCTTTTGACTTTTTTTTTTTTTTTTATTAATTTATTTATTTAATATAATATAATATAATATAATATAATATAATATAATATAACATAAAATATATACATATATATATATATTTTTTTTAATATAAACAAGAAAAAAAGAAGAAGAAGAAGAAGAAATTTCTCGGTGCCTTCATCGTCCGGGTCCGGGGCTGTGTGTTTGTGTGCGTGTGTGTGTGCGCGCCTTTCTCCTACATAGGTGTGGTACGCAGTCTACGTTAAAAGGAGAGAAAAAATATAATACACAAGGTAGTGTGTACCTCTGTGTGCGTGTGTTTGTGTGTGCGTGTGTGTGTGTGCGTGCTTCAAATCGTGTGCGCGGAGTTAACTTCTCTCTCTCGGGCATGTTGTCCGAGGAAAAGTCGATGGCAATCAAGAGAGGAAACCTCCTTGTCGCGCCTGGCGCATCGGGATATATCTCCGCTGGTGGCACGAAGCGATTCCTCGCCAGACTTTCAGGTTAGAATTCTATCACACATATCTTCAAAATAAAAATAAAAATGAAAACAAAAAAAAAAAATGAAAAAAAAGAAAGAAAAAAAAATTACTTCCGTGGTACTTTTGTCATATCCAGTGAGTAATAAGCTTGTTCAGACAGATTTGAAAATTTTTGAAACAAAAAAAAAAAAAAAAAAAAGAAATAAAAAAACTAAAAAATCAAATCTTTTTTTTCTTTTTTTTTTCTTTCCCTTTTCTATACGGTTATCTTTTTCATCGAAATGTTTAACTAACACTCACGCCAACGACGAACCATAGTACCATACCTTATCTTTCTAAGTAACAAATCCCATATTGACATACTTTAACAACGATAAAAGGTGTGTCGAAACTAAAACTCTTACAGTCCGGATAATATCCGTGTGTTTTATTAGATACAACTTGTTATACAATATATTATAGGGTATATTATGTTACTCATGTGTCAACTATAGGTATAAATTAATATCGATTCATACACGTTATGAATATAATAACTATTATGTAATAATATGATGATAGATTAAGAAATTGAGAGTTCATTATTTTATGTAGACCTTTTTGGGTTGCGGGTTATTTGGCCATTGGTATAAAACGTTCGTAAGTATAAGATACGTACGTGTATACGTGTATACTTATGTTACACACGTGCAGTCGTGGTAACTGGTAGGGATACTCGATCGACAATTATATTCTCGTTAACTCTAAAGGTGTATTAGAGTTAAATTTTATCTTTAGAAACTACACAGACAGTAGTTTCACAGGTTTTGTTAGTCTTAACGGAAATAGCTATCATTCTATGGAGTATAGGATGTACTGAGCGATGTTTCACAAAATTTATTTTCGTAACTCCGCGCACTCTTTTTCTCTCTCTCTCTCTCTCTCTCTCTTTCTTTCGGGGCTGTGGTGTCTCCCGTGACAAAATTGTCCGAGTAGTAGCAGTGGTAGTAGTAGTAGTAACTACTATACTGCAGCTAGACAGGTATAATTATAGTTACGCGCGGTTTATCAATTACCTAATTATCATTAAATTTTCATTACCTATATATATATATATATGTTGAGAAAGAAGAAGAAAAAAAAAACGAATTTTGATCATCGTGAATATTTGAATGTTGAAAAAAAGCTCTTCTTTCCAATTTTTTTTTCTATATACTATATGGGTCACGAATCTACTAGATATGTATTTAGTACATACGTTATACCTACGTATAAATACGTATTATAATCGTTACATAAAAATCGAACTTTCTAGATTTTCAAGGTGATCCCTGCACCGAATGCGAAGAAAAAAAAATATATATATTACGTATACGCACATCGCAGTATACTATACCTACACAGCGCGACAAAGTTGATTATTATAAAAATGACGTAAATCAGAAAAGAAATAGAAAAATAATAGACAGTGGAATGTCTATATAGCGTGTGTTAATTTTATAAGGTGTGTCTCTCTGCGGAAGATTAAACGCGTTGATAAATTCTTCTTTAATTTTTTTTTCTTTTTTTTTCTTTTTTTATATCATCCATCAATAATATATACGATTTTCTGGTATATTGAAGGTTGAAGGAAATTTATAGATTATTATTTTTCCCATTGACATATAACACAGAATTGAATATCGTTTTTTTCTTTTTTCTTCCATTTCCCCTATTCTCTTCTCTCCTCTCCTCTTTCCTCGTCGTTCAAGCGAACGGTATTGTTGTAGCTTCTTCTATATTCCAACCGACGCTATACCTATAACGCGACGCAGAAAACGAGGCACGAAATGATACGGGATTAGTTAGACACGGAGCTGAAAACTAACTCCGCTACTCCAATACCCCCGCACACACGTCTACCCAAGTTTCTTTAGTTTTCACCATGGACTAACGTATACACACATCGTAGCATACGTAGTACCTAAAGATATGTAATGAACACTTGCGGACACGTGCCCCCTCGTATAGGATCGTAGCAGGCTATAAGGTCTGATATATCGAACTCGTGTGTCGTACGATAGGAGAGAGAAACTGCGTAATGGCTTCAAACAACCAAATTAGGAATCTAATCTAATCGAATCGAATCCAGTCCCGCGTGACAATGTGGAGTTTATATTTAAAACTTCAACGCGGGGTCAGCGCACATTATATACCCGTATATAATAAAAATCGATAACCATAATAAAAAATAAGTTATACTTATTCATTTATTGGTATCTTCTTTCTTAGGTTGGATATACGTATAGAATAACAGGGCAACTCTGAAGATCGAAGATTCTTTAAATTCTTGACTTTATAGTATACCTAGCTGTATGTCTCGAGGCGCGAATAACAACTCTAGTATATCTAAACGTCACAGACCTTTGGTCCCTGAGCTACTATTTTCCTCTCGTTATCTGTCCGCGTTAATCTCACCTGGGAACGCGACAGTATGACAATTAGGACACACTATGCGGTTTCCCAACAGTTTTATACAGCTTTCTTATGAAATTGCTTTTTAGTAGGCACTGCAGGCAGGAAGAAGAACAAGAACTTGCGTATGTGTATGTGTATATGTATGTGTGCGTATTGAATGTATAATATTTTCAAACTCACTGCATTATATCTACATTCAAAATATTATCTTTGAGGGGAAAAAAAAAAAAGGATTAGACTCCCTAATTGCAGTATGAGACTTGGCTATAATACATAGTATATATAGTACGACGCGTTGAAAATTCTTCGGAATGTTTGAATGGCGTGAAAAAAGAAAAAAAAATGGAATTTAAAGGTCTGCATTACTTAGGGTCACAGGTTTAAAGCCTCCGAAGCACGTTCTAGTATACCTGTGTACACACAAATAGGGCGAGAGCGTAAAACCGTTTGTTTGCTTACAGTTCAGGGGGGATATTTTCTTTCGGCTTACCAAAGCTAGCCGCTTATACTTTTACTTCTTCTTCTTCTTCTTCTTCTTCTTCTTTTTCTTCGTATTCGTATTCGTATTCCTCGTCTTCTTCTTCTTCTTACTCGGTATATAGTCTAATGTCTGTGCTGCTGCAGTAGTTGTTGCAGCAGCAGCAGCAGCAGCAGCAGCAGCAGCAGCATTTTCCTCCTAAGAAACGTTACCGTTGCCAAAAATATCGTAGACACACTCTATAGACGTTCGTTAGTTCGTATCTCATTTTTCTACCTCTTTTCTTTCTCTCTCTCTTTACACTTTACTGTACAGGTTCAACACCGCTAGGGGCGAATACGACATTTTTATAGATAGACATATAGGTATACCTATAACATTGGTCGAAAATTCTCAAGACTTAAGTAAAAATGAATGAAAATGAAAAACTGATAGTATAATATTTGTTAAAATAATTTGACATAAACTATAAGTATTATACGATATTATTACTGTTGTCATTATTTTTTTTACCCCTTTATATTACACATATACATATATAATATTTATATTCATTATCCATACATTAACTGCTATGAGTTTTAATGTATGCGATTAAACGTGTAGATATAACCGCAGGAGTTAGTATAACTCGAGCCCATAGTTCGAGTCAATATATCTTTCGCCCCGCGTGCCACAGCACAAACTACTAGTAAGGTGTGTATCTGTATACACACCGAGTTGTAATTAATCTCTCTTTTTCGTGCCGTTAGAAATCTCAAATCACGATAGGTGTATTTCACCAATTCTATATACTATACCTATATATACATATATACATGTTTGTATTGTACAGCATATAGTATATACTGCAGTGCACGAACTAACCACAACTAACGAACGGCGTGGCGTTAGCTACCTATATCTTCACATACAATACATAGGTATAAATATATATGTATATATTTTTGTGAAATATACATGTAGAAAATTTATCCGCAACGCTATATAGCGCCAAAGTAGGTTATATATATATATATAGTATATACTATATCGATGCATAAATTAAGAAGGTACAGGGTGTGGTGAATATAATAGGCATATATATATATATGCGATATAAACACTTCCCGAAGACTTTATATTGCCCTGATGATAAGTGAAGCTTAACACATGATAATTAATTAAATCTCGCTGCGATGTGTTATAATACTATACTGCCAATTAAAACCTCACTGCAGCTATATATATATATATGTATGTATAATAGTATCTTAATTTAACTATTTCTGTATTTAATTATGTCATTTAGACAATATTTTTACGGAAAATTATTAGGAATATAAACATTGGTTTTTTTTTTTTATCTTTTTCTTTTCGGAACGGATTGAATAACTTCCGAATGATCAAAATTCCCAATTTGTTTGAGACGATGTCGAATTTTTAAAAAATTTTTAAGTTCAGAATCTTAAAATTCGTGAATACGTCGGGATGCGCAGACAGCTAAAAAATTCGAGAATACAAAAATTTTTAAATTTTCAGTCTATTCGTCAGGATGTAAAGACGAAGAATAGTTTATTCTAATCCCAACTCTTCTTTTGCGGAAACCCACTTTCATCTATTTTAATTGATAATTATTTCGATGTCATAATTGCAATTGATACGATTTTTGAAATTTTTGTTTTTTTTTCCGAAAAGTAAATCTCAATATGATTGATTTGACTAATTATTCGTTTTGATACGACCAATACAGTCCGGGATATTATACACTGAATTAATACATTCGCAAATTTCAAATTCCGGAGTCTTAGCTCGTCGGATTTCTAACTTTCGGAATTTTTAACCAACTGTGTTCTTTTCGTTTCGAAGTTTTTCAAATCGGCTATCTAGACTTCCGGTGAAATACCCTTTCTAAAAACTGTTGAACGGTAATATTAAAATTCTGAACTTCTATACCCGCGCCTTTTTATTTCATTCGGAAAGAGAAGAGAGAATAAAAGTTTTACGTTGCAATTATGAAAGAATTAATAAGAATCGTTATTGATCCTCCAGAGAGAGAGTGCAGAAATGAGGAGTCATATACTAGTATATATACTATGATACGCGTATGAGATAATAAATGGGTATAAAATTGTATGAAAAAGTTTAAACCCTAATCGGGTTTAAATTCCGGCGTCGCGTTACCCAAATAAGAATGTCAATGCCCTTGTTTCCGGATTTAAATAAAGTTCTATTAATACTACATTTCCACAGACTATGTTTTAGTTCCCATAACACAGTGAAGACGAAGAAGAAGTTAAGTTAAGTTAAGCTAAGCTAAGCTAAGATCTCGTCGTAGTCGTAGTCTCAGTTTCAGTTTCAGTCGTCGGCGTCAGCATCAGAGCTATCGTCCTCGTCGCCTTCTCGACTTCGGTATAAGTAAGACGTCGACGACGTCTGCCCCACGTCGCGGTAGTATAGTATTATATAGGTATGTGAATATACACGTACATGGGTATATCTATACCTATATACATTATATATACGTATACATCCATATATCTTCTCTCTTCTCTCTTCTCTCTTCTTCCAAGCTCATTTCCAGGAAGTGACGTCACCGAGGCTTCGCGACAATACTTTATAGGAATTAATTTGCGGAAATCAAACTTCTCTTTCCATTTTCGCGGTCATCATTTTATTCGTCACGATGCCGAGTATCAAGTATATACGCATATAGACGCGAGGGACACGCGCCTCGCCTGATAAATTCCACAACGTATAGTATACCGGATATAACCGATCGTATATATATATATATATATAAGATCCGGTAAAGAGAAGAGTATTATAGGTACCCGAAAAACTGTTGCCAGAAATAATTCGAAATCTAATTGAAAAAAAAATATCATCTTGATTTTTTCTTTTTTCTTTTTTTCTTTAATCTTTCTACTCGTATCGTATATAATTATTATATTAATTCCGTGATTAACACGATTACGAAAATGCAACATATATAATCTTGTTTTTAATATATATCACATACATTTTTCTTCTTCATCTTCTTATTACACCTCTTTATACGCACTTACGTACGTCTTATAGCTGCAACAACGGCATAAGGGAATTAGAAAGATGTTCGATGTGAAATTTGATATCGTTTAACACCTGTCTTGCAGGTATAAAAGCGTCGATATAATACCGTGCGGTAAACGCCTCACGCATGGCGCGTGCTATGCGAAATATATATAGATATATAAATATCTATATACATATTATATATACATTCATATTGAGTATAATAAAGAAAAAGTCTACGAGGCTCGTCCTGCAGACAAGACGATGCATTTCTTTTCTCCAAAAATTCCGTTTCGTATACTATATATCATACATATATATACATACCTACATATATAATATCTCTTTTGCATTTTAAATTTATAATAATGTATATATATACGAAAGGAGGAGTATGAGGTAGTTTATCACTTACTAAAACGACGTCTTGAAAAAGGAAAAAATAAAATAAAATCGGAGTAAATGGTATAAATACATTTCCAGTCGATGTATGAAATAGGTATAGATCTGAGTCAGTGATCAATAATTGTAACTTTATCATCGAAGTGCAAAGAGAGACATATCGGGTATATATGCGAGAGATAAATAGGTATATGTAGTATAAAAAGACTGAGAAATATGACTAAATCATGTAAAAAATATTATATGAAACCGATTTCGATTTCATGTTTGAATGATATATTACAAAATTACGTATATAGGTATACGGTAAGGTATATAGAGAAAGAAAAGCCCAAGACGTTCCGCGAAGTCGAGTAAAAAGAAACTTGTATATATACTTTTTCATCATCTTCTTCACCTTAAACTTCTCTTCTTTACAAATCCCCGCCGCGTTTAGTATATATATATATATAGTCAGATCTTCTAACCGCCTAAGTATATACAGGTAAAATATAAAGAATAAGAAAGAGGAGCGATAATTTCCAGGACAATTTCAAATGATTACTTCTATACCGAAGCTTGCGGAGGGTATAGAATACACAGAGCCATGGATCGTAGTTTGTGGTTGTATGGTCGTCGCGCGGTAGTAATGGTAGCTATAAACCATATACCTATACATCTATCTATCTATCGACTGATCACTTCTGCAGCCGTGAATGATGGATACAGACATTTTCTCAACGACTAGACTGCAGGGTATAACCAACACAGTGCAGTTTCTATACCTAATAGTATAGAAGTTAACGCGATGTGCCTGGCGGTCGGCAAACCCGAACGATAAAAAAAATAAATAAAAAAAAAAAAAAAGCGAATTGTGGTGGCAGCCAGCGACGGACGAAGGGAGGAGGCAATATAGTTTAGGATAATATGACGGGAGTCGAGGGCATGAGGCAGGCGGACGACAGACGCAGCCCACACAAATATACGAGCATTATATATATATCTATATGTACACATTATTATATATATATATATATATATATGTATGTATAGGGAATATAAGAGGCAGGAGGGGGCCAGGTGTTTCTTTCACGAGGAACCAAAGAGCCGAACAGCGAACAGCGAACAACCCTGCGAAGAGAGAGAAAGAGGAGTAGGTACGACGGTGGTTCTGCGCACCGCGGAGGGCAACTTTACTTCTTATTTTCTTTCCTTTTCTTTTCTTTTCTTTTCTTTTCTTTTCTTTTTTCCAAAGTTTAGTTTAGCTAGGTTAGTTTCCGACTCGTTATACGATTAGCTTTATACGTTATGGGGGCTTAGCTTATAGCTTAGCTCATAGCTTAGCTTAGCTTAGCTTAGCTTTACGCGGTCTTATATAGCTTTTATTTCTTTATTGTACTATATTCGATATAAGATATAGTATACGATTCTTTGATAATACGGGAGCGATTGATATACTATATTCAGATCTATGTACACCGATACTGTTAAGAATGAGAAAAAACTAAATGCATTCTATAAGTATGATGTATAGATTTATAGAAAAATTGAAAAAATTTTATTATTGCGTTAAAAACGATAATACGTCATCTCTAACAAATATATTCTTGTTTTTTTATTTTTATTTTTATTCTTTTATAATAATTGGCTATATATATATATCTATATATATATATATATATACTTATAATGTAGGTATATACTATAAGTATTTATAGTAGAATCTCGCGTAGCTTGGCTTAGCGGCTATTTTAAACGGGGTAATTACATAGCCAATTGACCGAAGACCCATGGTTCGAATTGATCACCCCGTATCTATATGTAGAGAACGGAGTGTGGCCCATACGAAAGAAGGGAAGTAGAGTTGAAAAAAAAAAATAAGATAAAAAAAAAAAAAAAAGAAGGAAAAGTATGGAATAAAAAAGAAAAAAAAAAAAAAAAAAAAAAAGACAATGAAAAGAAGAAGAAAAAAAAAATGAATGGAACAACGAATAATATAACCCGGGAGTAGACTTGACTGAGCCCTGTAATATTATATCCTCGCCGGCGGCCTCCCATATAGGTACGCCGCACGCCGCACGCCGCACGCCGTACGCCGTACTCTGTTCTTCTTCTTGGTGCTTGCTGCTCGCCGTTTGCTGCTTGCTGCTTGCTGCTTGTGCTCTGCCTTATGTGCTCTCCCCCTTCCCGCCTATAGGCGAGTAGTTTGTGTCGGTACAGCCTGACCCTATCTGAGATTCACTACAATCTTAAACGCCTTGCATCTAAAGCATATATAGGTATATACGTATATACATCTATACGAGTATTGTACGCATGTATATATATACATGTATATTTAGGTGGGGTGAACCTATGTACCTATTAAATTATACACGCGATCGTCTTATGAAGTTTAAACCCGTAGTATATATGCATATTATTATATATTTCTTGGATAAAATATAATATAACATTTTTACGTACAATTTTATATATATATATTATTTATTTTGAAGTCATTTATTTAAAAAAATTTTTTTTTTTTTTTTTTCTTGCTCCTTGTCGAAAGTTCAGCGAATTTAATTATTATTATTATTATTATTATTATTATCATTATCATCATTATTGTTATCTAATATTTCATATTGTATTTGGTAGAAAAAACCACCATTAGAAGAGAAGAAAATTCCTATATATACAGTCTTTACTCAGGCTTCGCATATCCATTTCGAGTTAAATAAGTAATCGATATATCGGTGGCGAGAAGTTAGTTGTTCAGCCCTTAATATATATATATATATATATATATACTATATACCTACATTATTCTATAGAATAAAATAACGAGAAAACCAGAACTTTTCTAAAGGCTATAGAAATTCTTCTAATGTGGGGGGGGGGGGTTATTTTATTTTATTTTATTTCATTTCATTTCATTTTACTTAACTTGACTTTTTTTTTTTATTTTCGTCAGACAATGCAGAAGTCTATACCTATATATTCTGTTATACGTTGAATTATATATATATATATATATGTATAGAACTGACTACTCTCTACGTATATAATTTATACGCTTCTCGATATATCAGCGCGCGTAACGTTTACTACACAGCAGTTCATATAGTATAGGCACTGGAAGTAGTATCCGCGGTTAAAGTTAATTGTTTACTATACGTAGTACAAAGTCTGTTTCATTATTTTTCTTACCTCTTCTTCTTCTTTTTTTTTTCTTCTTTTTTTTTTTACTGGAATAATAAACGTGTGCAGGTTCTCATTATTTCACGAAAGGTGTAATATCCACGTCTGTAATACGATGTCGCTCAACGTGTTCTATATATATATATAATAATATACAAGAGATAAAATAATTATAAACTATACGTATACGTATACGTATTGTTAAATTCACCTACCATCAACTATAAAATTTATTTATTCATATATCATTCATGCATTCATTTATACATATATATATATGTATAACTGGGTACATAGCATACGTTATACAATTATTATTATTATCATTATTATTATTATTATTCTTGTTAACAAGGATCAATGAAAATTGGGTCATCGGTCAAGCACACCGACCTGAAATTATTGACTTCATTCAGAAAGTTAATTGGCGAAAATTGATTACATTATGTAATATCCTTTATTATATACTGTAGAGACGAAAGAGTAGAGTAGGTATAATATAATATAATATAATATAATATAATATAGTATAGAGTAGGTACTATATGCGTAAATATATTGTCGTCGTATAGTATATAGGGACAGAGAAAGAGAGCATGAGCAACAGAAACGTCAGCCAGCATCAACCACGTCAAATAGATTAAGTTATTTGTTGGGGTTTTTTTTTTACGGTACAATGCACGATAATAAACCCGACAAAGCACCAAGCCGGTAATCGTGAAATGAAACGAAATAAGAAGATTGGACGGTGTGTTTGATCGTGTTGGTGAGAACCCCACGGCGGCTATACCAGTATATAGTATATATATATATATTTAGGTATATATTCAGTAAATTGGGGAATGGGGACGTACATCCTCGCCCTTCTACCCTGCAATTCCAATGGGACAGAATTTTATGAAAAAAAAAAAAGAAAAAAAACAAATTAAATTGAAAAAAAGAGAGAAGAGGGTCTCTGTATGGTAGGAGAAAGTGCAGCTATATATATAGATGTATATATAGAGATCGAAGAATGACTATAGACTTTTTGTGTAAGGTTTGAGCACAGAAACTGCCGCATAATCTGCGAATTATTGGAAAAAGGAAAATAGGAAGTAAAAAAAGAGAAGCGAAATTTTTATCTATTAGGTCGATTATCTATGGGATGAATTCCGCTCACTTGTATATATATATACATATGTGATCGTTTTATTCATTCTATTCTTTCTGTAGTTTGTTTTATTTTTTCTTTTTCCCTCTTTTTTGCTTCAATTTTGCATCATAAAACAATGCGACAGTACGTTTCAAAGGCCGGGCTACCTATAACTGCAACACGGATCACTGTTATAATACGTATGTATCTATATGTATAGGTATAAGGCATAAGGTAGTATACCTATAGGCGTACATGAGTACGTTAAACAATTCCTAGCTCTCACCCAGTTTGAAATAATATACAGGAAACGCGAAGTACCTATATACCGCGAGCTTTCTCTGTTATTGTTGACTATTTGTTTTTCCTTTTTTTTTTCGTTTTTATCGTTCGCAATTTAGCATACCTATAATACCGCATGCGTTTAGCATATATGCCTTATACGCAATATATAGGTTTATTGTATACAACCTAGATCTGGTACACGGTCTCCTGATTTGAAAAAATCGCGTATAGATGTAAAAATAAGTGAAGAGAGAGAGAGAGAGAGAGATAGAGAGAAAAGAAATAAATCGACAATTTCCATATTCAATTTATTTTACTCATTTTCTTCATTTCTCGTTTCGTTTCAAAGAAGATTATACAGTATACGCACCTATATATTATATTTATGCGGTATTTACACGGTATATAACGCCTATAGGTATATATATACATATATATATACTTCGCGCTTTATCACCTATATGCAATCATTTAGCCTGGTGCCGAAACAGGTGATTACGTACATACATACATACCTATATAAACATATACCTATATCTACGTATGTATACCTTTGCTCGAGAGTTGACACGTATTTTACCTCAAGGCATATACTTACATAAATAATTACGTACAGAGATATCCTATATATTGTTCCACTTTGCTGCTATAACAGTTTTTTTCGCAAGATAAACGCAGATATATGTGGTATACATACACAACATACATTAATTTTTTTTTTTTATTTAGTTACTTCATTCAATGTTTTATATAAAATCGTTATATATGTACCAAATAATTTTCAATTTTATTTTTACGGTTTATTTTTATTTCGTTTACAAAAATTGTATTTTATTACGTATTATATACATTAGGGTAGTCCTTAATTCAGAAATATTCGAATTCAAATGCTCCAATGGACCAGAAGGTCTCCAAATATATACAAAAAAAATTTAGTCAAACCCCAGGTTCCTATTTCAATTCTAAGTACTGCCCCAAAGACTTCGAACTTTCAAATTTAAATAACACACGATTTTTAATACTTCGTGGTTATTTTTTACTTCCTATCGCATTATCGCTTCGAATAATCTGAAACTCCGCACACTTCTTGCCTATAGCAGTAAGTATCCGTGAAAAATTTACAGATTTTTAACGACGAAATTTTATTCATCACAATTTGGAGATGAGAAATTTTTTTGGTGTCTTGTAGCCTCGGAAATTATATCGTTGAAAATCTGTCGAATTTTCATGAGGTACTTAGTGCTACAGGTGAGGAGGGTACCAAGTTTCAGATGTTTCGGAGCTGTTCTGCGATAGGAAGAAAATAAATCAACCGCGAAATGTCAGAAATCGTGCTTTATTAAAATGGGAAAATTCGAAGACTTTGGGGCGGTAGTTAGAATCGAGATAGAAACCTGGGGTATTGGATACATTTTTTTTTGTATATATTTGAAGACCTCGTGGCCCATGGAAGCATTGAAATTCGAAAATGATCAAATTAAGGACCACCCTAATATACATATATCTATATAGGTATTTCATACGGTATTCATAATAGATATATGTATATACATGGATCATAGGTATACCTAAGCGGTCACATACGAACCGCAAAAAAGAAATATATATATATATATATATATATAACATGTATATTGTATATACATGTAGTAGATATATACGCGTTCCGAAACCATCTGCGGCTTCCGACGCCTCCGACGCTCTGATGCGGAGCATGTGTGGCTGCCATGGATACCCTGGGTTGGGTGCCTTGTCCCTTGTGCCTGGCGCCCGCGGTTTATATGTACTACGGTTGGGTTGGGTTAGGTTATCCACGCGCCCACGATCGCCTCCGTTATGGATAATTCCTACGTAAGAAAACATCGATAAAAACAATAGATAAAATATACACCTAATTTTTAAATTTTCTTTTTTTTTTTTTTCGTTATTTTATTGAATCATAACTCTTTATCAATCTGATACAAGAATATACGTATCTGCTTATAATATAAAAAATTGTCGATCTCTTTATACGGCGTTAAGTTAATACAGGCTGATTGTGAACTTGTATACTTACATATCCGTATAAGTACATAGGCGCACTATCTACTATAATACTATATACGAGATTAGTGGACGGGAACAATTCTCTTATGTTAGCTATGTACGAAGCCAGGTACACGTAGTTTGTAAGGTGCGAGAAAAGGACAGAGATAGAGAGAGGGGCCTTGGCCAACCTTCCGCAGTTAACTACTTTCCAATCGATTCTTGTTTCGTCGATACATCTTTTCTCTTCAGACCGTGTTTTATGCATTACGGGGTATACCTATATACCGACCAGCGTTTAGATACTCACTTTCCGAGGGAGGAGAGGTTTGAAAAAAAAAAAAAAAAATAAATAAATAAAAAGAGATGAAAGAAACTGAACAGGAAGAAAAAAACAAAATTACTAATATAATTGCGAGTTATAAAATTTCGATGCATGTAGCTAAGTAATTTTAGAGATCAAAAAATAAGATCAAAATAAGATTTCCTTACATCCGACTTTACATATCCATATCTCTATTTTTTTTTCAGAGATGTGACGTTACTTAATTTCCCACGATAAATATCATGTATCGTGTTAAAACACTGTTTAATGTCTATTGTCTAACTAGATATGTTATGTTATGGAATAAGACATTAACCTTGTCGAGTTTTTTGGTCGTTTGATAAATATCTCGGTATACGTAATTAATTATTAGGATATGTACTACAGCGAGGTGAAGTTACTGTATAAAAAAAAAAAAAAAAAAGAGTAAATGAAAAAATTAAAATCCTGATACATTATAGACTATGGAGTAAAAATGATTTCAGTGAAGAAGAGCGCGATTTATTTACATATACCTATATACCATGTCTACGGTATTTTGGAAACAGGTAATGGAGTAGGTATACATAAACTATAAGTTTGGCAGCTGTATAGGGCATGCGAGAACATTATATTACATATATATATACCGCGGCGTGCACCTTTGGGAGTAGACACGCGACATGTGTGAATACATATATAGGTATATCAACACGCTACGGTACGTTATGCGTGTAAAGAGAAAGATAGAAAGAAAGAACTAGTCAGTAAGTAAGGAAGGAAGGAAGGACGGAGAGAGAAAGAGACGACCGAGTGCTGAAGCCCCCGCGTGCCAAGGGATCGGCGAAGTAGCGAGGAGGACACGACTGCAGCAACAGCAGCAGAGTATAAGCCTCGAGGCTGAAGGTTTACAAAAATATGTGCAGCCGACGCGACGAGACGCGACGCGACGTTAGTACGACACGGGGTGCAGCGACGATTGTGTGTTTGTGGGAGAGCTGCTACGAGACCGCTCAGAGGCTCGTTCCTCTCTTTTCTACACTATACGAATACGCATTACTGTATGAATACTCGGATGTATGTATAATCTTCACGTCCAACGCCGGTCGTCGCCTCTCTCCCGCCTCCGCCTCCGCCCCCGCCCCCGTCACCGTCCTCTCTTCCTTCCCGCTCCTCTTCCTACAAGAGACCGCTGCATCCGGATACGGTGTCTACGTTTTCTAGTTTCAGCTGGTGGTTGACGATCCGAGAGGGGAAAACGAGGAAGAGCCTGCACCAGAGACTGGCGGCTGCTGCAGTGCGCAACGCGCGAGGGTCGCAGGGGGGAAGAGCCACGCGCGATTCATATGCTTATATGCCGGCAATTTAAGGCTTTAGGTTAGGGTGGTACACAGGGGGGATTTAGGGACTAGAAATATCAGGAGGACGGGGCTCTCACTCGTTGAGACATTTTCTTAAATACGAAACGACTGCATATTTCGACCTACTATATATGAATTTCCGTGTTTAGAAAAGAGACGCGCTTGCATGCAGCTGCAATAAGATATGCTGCGTCGTCGTTATCCCTCAGACGGTTTTTTTTCTTT
Organism: Tenthredo scrophulariae; assembly: GCA_963978835.1. Classification (NCBI taxonomy): domain Eukaryota; kingdom Metazoa; phylum Arthropoda; class Insecta; order Hymenoptera; family Tenthredinidae; genus Tenthredo; species Tenthredo scrophulariae. The sequence continues at coordinate 16,516,706 of OZ022234.1, forward strand.
CTCTACATCTTTGCTCCCTTCATTCGAATACCTTTTACTTTTTATCTTCTAGATCGAATTTTTACCAGTATAAATCACATGATTCATAATTCGTCCAATTTTTTAATGACGTATACATAGTACCCATATATACCTACCGGAATAACCGAATATTTAAGGTCGGTTCGCGATTCGAGTTAATTACGTAAGTAAGCGAGAGAGAGCGAATAACGACGTGTTTCGTTAGTCCCGAGATAAGTGGTCGGATCTCATAGTCATACTTATACTTATACATTATATCTATATCTATATACGTGCGTGAAAAAATGACACGCGTATCAAGGATAGGAGGGAAATAGCCAATTATTAATCCCAGTCTAGTACGCGTGGGCGAAAAGAGCGCCGAGGCTCGCGATATCCCCGGTGGCACATATATATATATACGTATATATTCTTACCAAGAACACTTAGGGTACATTTACACACGTTACGGTATATAGCAGTTTGTCGCTTAGTGTGTCACCTACCGTTCTAAATCCTAATAGATCGCTATTCCTCCTTATCATCTCACGCGTATGAATGTAATAGCTGTCGTCTCCGCCTCTTTTACCTACCTACATCTATACCTATAGTAGGTAGATACTCGATGAATCGCGATTTATATCGAACCTTATACCACGTGTATATATGCGGGCATATTAAATTCTCTATAACGTATACGCGTCTCGTTAATATATATAATAGGGATGATATTAAGTTTCTGGGTCATCATCTCCTCCCTTCTTTTCCTTTTCTCTTCTTTTTTATCTGATATTCAAAATTCTATATATATATATACTATATAAACATACGTAGAAAATATCTTTCCACTTAATATTTGTATATCTGACACGTGTGTTGTAACATTATTGTACTATAATGACGTCAGTAAGTTTGTGAAATACCTTAGTTAAATAATATCCGCGTTATCATCGTCGGAGGGAATGTTTTTTTTTTTTTTTTTCTTTTTCACTCTCTATTCCTCTCTTTTCTTTATATTTTTCTTTATCTTTTTATCGACAGACGACGACGTATGTACGTAAAGCGCCGCGGTAAATAACAGATACCAGATACGAGATACGCGAAGATATCTATCTTCCTTTATATCCAATGTACTATAGGTAACTACCTATACCTTACATGTTTGAATTATGATTCATCGTACCTACGTGTTATAGATAGTATTAATACCTATCAGAGTCCGCGTAATTTATTTATATATTTATGTATATGTATATACGAAAGCGTGTAATTGATAAATGATTCAAATTATTATTATTCAAATATGACGAAAATTTCATCATATATGATATTCGATTTTAGAGGTATTCTAAGACCGTGCGTCTAAACTACTCAATATATACGTATGGATAATAGGTAGGTATACACATAAACGCGCGGTGAGAAACTTTACAAGATATCGCCGCACACCCACGTGGATGACGTAACTTCGTCGCGATGTGTTATACGTGTTAAGATCGTGATTAAAGTAGGTGTATTAAAGATGAAAAAAATAACAATAGTATAAGAATTAGAAGAAGTTTCGTTGGGTACTTGAAATATATGAATAACAAAAAGAACAAAAAAAAAAAAAATTAAAAAATTCTGTACATTTTCGATGATTCTTTCTATTATAATCTTTTTTTTTTTTTTTTTCTTTCTTTTCGCTCTAATTTGGGACGTGCGTAGGTATATACAAAACCCGTGTATCTATACCTATCTATATACTATACCTTATGATGGATAAATTCATATATGCAACTCGAGCAATATGGCAGCAGATGGTTGCGAGGGTAAGTATAAAAATGGTTAAAACTTGAAAAGGCTTCCCTGCTGCAAGAGCAGAGCACCAGCAAGCAACACCACCAACGTTTCTCCTCTTCGACTATACATATAGATATAAACTCACACTATATGTATAAAATTTTATATGTAAACGGTATATTATTGATACATATAAATAATATTAACATAATTAACACATAATAAGTAAATATACATTAAGATATTGAATTGTTTATGTAAAAATTAAAAAAAAAAAGTCATAATTTATATCGTAAAGTTAAAAAAAAAAACGGAAGAGTAATTTATTCCCATATTATTCGGTGAAAAAAAGGAAATAACAAGAAAAATAACATATTAAGACTCTTGTTCAGTATATGTGAAGAGATAGATAGAGAGAGAGAGGAAGAGGAAAAGTGAGAGTGAGAGGAAACGCGAACGAGAACGAGGTGTAGATCACCCGGTTGATATAGGATATTATTACTACGCACGGTGTCACATGTGCAGCGTGAGATTCTCCCCGACGTAAGAAAGATTAGACGTGTTTTACCGGCGTGCGAATGAGGATCATGATGATGATGATGATGATGATGATGACGATGAAAAAGAAATATATATAAAGCAAAGAAGAAAAAAAAAACACTATGTTGAGGCTAGGTATATACGAAGTGGACGGTCGCTTTATGCACACTTTGGTATTTGGTTACAGGGAGGCGACGGCACGTGCGGAGGACGTCAGGAACACCCGCCGCTGTAGCCGACGCCGGTGGCGTAGACGACGCCTGCTGCAATAGCAGCAGCAGGAGCAACAGCAGCAGCCAGAAATTGAGCGAAGATGAGACACAGCCGACCCCGCAATACCGGAGGACCATCATCCCTCCTTCTACTCCAGAACCTCAACCTCAACCTTCACCTCCACCTCAACCTCATTCTACTTCTTATTTTTTACCCTCAACAAACTCAGATACCACAGATGCTAAAGCTAACACCGAAACAGCCGCGACGACGGCATCTTCTTCTTCGAGAAGAAGAAGACGGATACCACCTTATATAGCTACGATACTAATCATCACCTACACGCTTTTTGGCATCGCAGGTTAGTCACTTTGATTATATCTAAATTTAGATTTATATTAGTAGGTATGACGAACAACTGTTTTCGATAAATATTTTATATGATTTAAGTAATCGAGTAATAACAATGATATCGCGACGCGTTTACGATAATCTTATAGCTATAGGTATATATAGTATATAGTTGCATATGCGTTATATATACATATACGTATGTATACACCGAGTTTATATACGCGAGACGGCAGATTGTAAAATTTGAACAGGTGACAAATAGCCGCGTTTCGACGGGGCACAGAGGGCAGATGCAATGCAGCAGTTTTGTGCACTGCAGCCAGTAGTGCAGCCTGTAAGGACCTCTCACAGCCTTCATTCATAGTGTAGAGTATACGTCGCGTCGACAACACGCGGTATGGCATGCACGACGATACGATGCAGGCATAGGACAGAGGTAGAGAAACAGGGTAGAGAGAGAGAGCAGAGAGTGAGAGAGAAATAAAGAGTGAGACGAGTACAGAACAGAACAGAACAGGGCAGGGCACGGTAGGGTAGGGTAGGGTAGGGTAGGGTAGGGTAGGGAGGGCATCGCGACGCATGGCATCGTAGCAAGCGAGCCAAGCAGGCAGGCAGACACTCCCCTGGGGCATAGAATATCGCCTCTTTTATGTTTGACCAAAACTAGAACCATTCGGAGTTTCTAAAGCACCTATATTTGACAAACGATCGCTGCACCGCACAGTCTACATATTATTCATATACCTATATCCATATATACGTATATACACACAGATATATATTTATATTTATATATATATATATATATATATATATATATATATATGCCTCTAGTACCTACCTACCTACCTACCTTCCTTCCTTCCTTCCTTCCTTCCTTCGTACCCCTCTGCGGTGTATTATGTGCGCGGGGTAATGGGATAAGTGAGTTTTGCCGGTAAACTTGTTAGCCAACTTAATTGACGTATAGTAGTTTGACGTAGGTATATGCAGGTATACATACGCATACCCCAGACGATTTAGTCACGGATCGAATCGGCTCCTTTTCACGTATTAATTGATTGTTGTTCCCCCCTCCCTCCCTAATTTTTCTCTTTTTTTCGCGTATCGAAATACGTTATGTATTGTGTTTTTGCGGATATGCAGTTATTTGTACTTATATTATTATATTATCCGTTAAGGTATTTATATATACCTACCTATGTACTACGTTCACGTACACATACGTAAAATGTATACTAATTCTTTTCTATACTATATCGCGTTATGTTCTATTGCTAAACATGGTAATTAGTGAAAGTATACGTATACATATACGCCGATCTATTTACGGTGCATTATATGACACCGTTCAATACGTCGAAGAAAAAATACTATCTTTACACCAATTAAAATATAAAATTATTTTTCGCCCTTTTTTAAGATTCAATTAACTTTAAGTCGAAAAGAGAAAAAGATACGTTTCTTTTTTTTTTTTCTTTCACGAATTTTATTTCATACTGCACGAGTTTGATCGAGTCAGAGTTTATCAAGATCGGCTTTTCCCGCAAGACTGCGGAGTTATTCTTAAGCTGTGATTTATCGATCATACAATTAGTCGCAAAGTTCTGTTTTTTTTTTTTTTTTTTTTTTTTTTTTTTTTTTATGCCCTGATTTATATACCCTGCAATGATATAATTATTATAATTAAAATAGGGAAAGCTATAAATTGGGGAAATGATGAAATTTTTGAATAAAAATATATATATATATCTCGTAACGAATTTCTATTTTATTTATTTTTTACATTTCTAGATGCATGTTCGTCACGGTCGACGCCAAAGCCACGACCACCGACGCCGACGCCTCGACCTAATATCACATTCCACATGTATACGTGTCCGCCCGACTACGCGGAATGGTATTGTTTGAACGGCGCGACTTGTTTCACAGTTAAAATCGCAGAGTCGCTTCTCTACAATTGTTTGTAAGTATGATAATGCGGATTGAAAATTATAGATAAGACAAATCTGTAAGGTGACTATAAATTAAAAAACAAATTTAAACCACTATATCTATACCTATATAATATACTTATACTACGAACTACAGAAAAACTTGATTAAAGAACGAAAAGAAATTCAGCGAAACCCTTTTTATTTCGGTTGTCGGGATATGATCAAAGAAAAAGAGAAATAAAAAAAGAAAAAAAAAGGTAAAGAGGGAAAAAAAACGGTAAAGGAAAAAGGAAAAAGGAAAAATCGTCGTAGCTTAATACCGAGACTTTGACGGTGGTCAGGAAAGCAGTAATTACCGTGGGAAAGTTAAGCTGTCTTTGTCGAACGAACGTTGATCGCTCTGCACCGCCGCTTTAGCTTCTGCTGCAGCACAGCGAACAGTATTACTCTTTGTAATAAAAATAAATAAATGTAAAAGGTGAAAAAGATCTTCTCGATATCTATATATTATAATACTCGGCATAGCGCGACCCGACGCGACGTGGACGGTTATAATTCGCGGAAGAAAATACGGTATAAGAAGATCAATGATAGAATAATAGTAGCAATTATAATAAGAGGTCGATGCAACTTTTAACAATAATAATAATAATAATAATAATGACAATGAAAAGATGCTAACTCAAATTCGATGCAGTTGTTTTAGAGTATATTAGGGTGGTCCTTAATTTGATCATTTTCGAATTTCAATGCTCTCATGGGCCACGAGGTCTTCAAATATATACAAAAAAAAATGTATCCAATACCCCAGGTTTCTATCTCGATTCTAACTACCGCCCCAAAGTCTTCGAATTTTCCCATTTTAATAAAGCACGATTTCTGACATTTCGCGGTTAATTTATTTTCTTCCTATCGCAGTATAGCTCCGAAAAATCTGAAACTTGGTACCCTCCTTACCTGTAGCAGTAAGTACCTCATGAAAATTCGACAGATTTTCAACGATATAATTTCCGAGGCTACAAGACACCAAAAAAATTTCTCATCTCCAAATTGTGATGAATAAAATTTCGTCGTTAAAAATCTGTAAATTTTTCACGGATACTTACTGCTATAGGTAAGAAGTGTGCGGAGTTTCAGATTATTCGAAGCCATAATGCGATAGGAAGTAAAAAATAACCACGAAGTATTAAAAATCGTGTGTTATTTAAATTTGAAAGTTCGAAGACTTTGGGGCAGTACTTAGAATTGAAATAGGAACCTGGGGTTTGACTAAATTTTTTTTGTATATATTTGGAGACCTTCTGGTCCATTGGAGCATTTGAATTCGAATATGACCGAATCAAGGACCACCCTAATATATATACATCGCTTTTCATTTTCGTCTTCTTCTTCTTCGAATAAATTCCTAAATCGTCTTTACGCACGTACTCAATATATAGGTATATAGTTATAACGCGAAGGAAATTTTCGGCGGCTGTTTGAAAAGCGCCGCAAGAAACACGTTGAATTGTCTGCCAGTTCGAATAAGGCGAAGACGAATAATAATAAGAAGAAGAAGATGAAGAAGATGAAGAAAAAAAAAGGAAAAGGAATAGGAATGGAATAATTTCAATCGTAGGTTTGGTGTAGGCCGTGTTAGCCGAACGTTATTGTCCGTTGCGACGGTTAATCCTTACCCTCTTCAAGGTAACACGTCTGCCAAAATTCCTCGATAGTATAGCATAGTAGTTATGCCCCATAGCGAGTGAGACAAAACGAGATAGAAAGAGATCGATGCGAGGTAAGGAGGTGCAGGTTTTCTGGGACCTCCCAGACGTGCGAAGCACTGAATCATTCATATATAATACAATAAAGAGGCAAAAGATCAACGCATTCCGACTACCGTCGTGCTCACTCCTCTTCCTTTTCTAATACCTCTTCTTACGTGTATATTATGTACTTTTTTTTTTTCAAAAAGAAACCTTTTTACTTACCTCCTAAATGCAAGGGCGCGCCGTACATTTTCAACCCCTACCGCCTCGTGTGATTCACCAAAACCGAGAATTTTTCGGTTGTAACTATACTTTGAACTCACTTTCTCAAAGAATTTTTTCCTTTTTTCTCTCCTTTTTTTTTTTTTTTTTTTTTGCTATTTTATGTTACAACGACCGAAAAGATAACGTGGGACAGATTTTTTACGAAGATAAATAGGGTAAAAAAAAGGAGGAATTTTGTATACATACCTACGAATTTTTTTAAAGAATTTCTATTATAACTTCTATCTGTCTGTATTCTAGGATTTTAATTAGTCCAAAAAATATAAGAAATAAATTTAAGAAAGTAGAATATGTTTTCACGTATTAAAAGAGAAATTTACAACATTGCACGTGAATATAGATGATGATATAGTTTAGTATTTTAGTTACTGAGTATTTTTCAGTACTTTTAAGTCAATCAATCGAGAAATATCACTGCGATAATAAGAGATTGATTTTTTTTTCAAATTTTTCAGATGCGCTAATGGATACATAGGTCAGAGATGCGAATTCAAGGATCTAGACGGTTCCTATTTACGTGAGTATACTTTCTCATCTTTTTTTATTAAAAGAAAATGAAAAAAATGATAAAACAAAAAAAGAAATTCGGTATTAATCAAGTAAATTCATCCCTTGGCAATAAATCAAGCCGTTTAATCTTTGTAAGGTTGATAATATATAAGACTCCCTCGTCTTTAAATAAATTATAATTAATATGTTTATTTTATTTACAGCTTCTCGGCAACGTGTGATGTTGGAAACAGCCAGCATAGCAGGAGGTGCCACCATAGCAGTATTTTTGGTTGTTATTATATGCATAGCAGCGTACATCCACTGTAAACGCAAACAAAAGGAGTTACGTACTAGGTATATAGTTATTTTATTTATTTTATTTATCTAAATTTAACAATAAACATTTGGGATAATATATAAACGATTATAAATATTCTATTAATATTCTAGCAGTAACTGTGTCGACACCGTTGATGGACCTGGCCGAGATCCTGAACTAAGGCCATTCAGTAATCATGGTCGATCGTTGAGGATCTTTATGGCTAAAAATTCCAACAACCCTGTAAGTAAAATTTCCTTTTAATTGAATTGTAGGAAAGGGTCTAAAAGTCATTAGAAAATATTTATTCTCTTATCTGTTATTTTATATGTGTGAATTTTTCATATCTTTCAGACTCTGAGTCCGTCGATAGAACAGACCAGAATGCCAGGGTGGAATAATTACCCTTTACCAGAATCAACGAGGATGGCTTCGATAAGCGAAGGGAAGAGATCAAATCAGTAGAAAAACTATAGAGTAAAAATGATGGAGTTTCATTTGTGCAGCTGGATAGAATAGACGAAGTTTAAATAAGAGTCGATTAAGCTGAATAATAATATGAAGAAGACGAAAGAAATATGTGTGACCTGCACCAATGTCCTTCAGCAGCGTTGGTGAATAAACGAAGAAATTAAAATTGATATAAAGCTCTTGGTAATTTGAGATGAACAAGATTAAGAAGAATGTGTACATTTAATCGAGGTGGCGTAAAAAGTATAAAAGACTAACTTATACTAATAGAGGAAATAATGAAAATATATAATATGATGGTTTGATAAGAGATTAAGTTATTGATTAAGCTGATTAGAAAATGAATTTATTTTTACCTAATAAAGGTATCCGAAAGTAAGAGTGAAAAACGAGAGAGGGAGACAAAAAGAGAGAGAAAGAGAGATTATGCCTTGAGCTAGTAACTGCGACGAATGGATATAAAATTAGGCATAAATCGTTGAATACCGATAATATAACTGACCAATAGATATCAACCAATAATAATTGTCGAAACATTCCCAACGTGCAGTTTATTAATATCGATAGATATTTCAAAGTATAATTAAACAAAAAAATAAAAATAAAAATAAAGGAAAGAGAATGAAATAAGAATAAATAATAATATTAATGGCACTTCGTAATCGTGGCTTAACCTGCATAAATTTAAGCCTCTTGTTTATTATTTCTTTATCATTTTAATTATTCTTTCTTTTTTTTTTTTTTAAACAAACAAAATAAATAAATAAATAGATCAATCGGGAAGCCGGTAGGGATCGTAATACGCTGAGTATGTAAAGTGTAACTTATTGCCGACAATGTATTTTTTTAGGTTCTTTATTATAATAATAATAATAATGAAAAGAGAAGAGAAGGAAGAAAAATGAACAAAAAAAAAAGAAAAAACTCACACACACAATTAATTATTATCAATATAGAAGAAGATAAAGGTAAGAATAAGAAGAAGAAGAAATAAACAATTATAATTCCTGTTAGAAAAAAAAAAAAAAATGGTTGGGAGAAACTATAATTATGATAATTTGAAGAGAAAGAGAAACCATGAATTTAAAAAATAAAAATTTTTTAACAACTCAAATATTAATTACCCTTGATTTAAAATGTAGCTACTTAAAGTTTAGTCCCCTCCCCCCCCCCCCCCCCTCCTCTCGATACAATTGGATTTTTTATAATTTTAAAATTACAAAATTATTATCGGTGCCTATATAATTAATGAATTTACTTGTATAAAAAAGAAAGAAAGAAAGAAGGAAAAAAAATACAAAAAAAAAAAAAGATTAAAAAAAAAAACAAGTAGGAAAATAATATCGCTTTAATTATTTAAGCGTAATTAATAAAGCGAGTGAGGCGGGCCTCTTATGTAAATAGTAAATTATCCTTAGGGCTGCCCACGTGCCTAATTTATTTAGGTAGTATTTACGCAAAAAAAAAAAAAAAAAAAAAAAACGAACAAAATGTCGAGTCTGTTATTATTATATTGCTATTACTATAAATCAATTTGCGAATAAAAAAAAATAAAATAAAAATAAAAATAAGATACAAACAAAGAAACGAAGGAGAAAAAGAAAAGAAACAAACAAATAAGTAACAAAAAGTGATTATTATCCGGGAACACCAATCCATTGTTGTGTTTCGTATTACGAAATCTATAATATAATAAACGATAATTTAATTTAGATAACGTATAATATTATTATTATTATTATTATTAATATTATTATTATTATTATTTCTAATTATAAGAGTAACACAAGAACATTAAAAAAATATCCAATTGATAATTTGTATATTTGTAGATAACTATCACTACTACTACTACTACTACTACTACTACTAGTACTACTACTACTATTGTTTGGAACAATTATTATATTTCCAATATCTCGTATTCTTTCAATCTTATTTTCTTCCTCTTTTCGTCATCGTCATGTAATACAAAAATACACCTATTGTATATTATATATTTGTATACTATATTCGTATGAATCAATATACAATATAAATATATAATATGATAGTCAGATTTAATTTTTTTTTTTCTAATATTTATACGTAGATAAAATAAATTTATAATCCGTCACGATTTCACCAGTATTTAAATTCGAATTAATTAAACGAATCGCGACGAAAAGAATAAAAGAACAAACAACAAAAATATAAAAGAAGGAAAGAAAGAATGATCGAAAGAAGAAAAGTGAATTAAATTGAATTAAATTAAATTAAATTAAATTAAATTAAATTAAATTAAAAGAAACTAAATAAACTATGTAGTACCACATCACAGACCCGCGTGTACTCACCTATCTTTTCTGTTGTTGTTTTTTTTTTTTTTTTCTTTCTCTTTCTTTTTTGTATATAGATATTCGTACGATAGAAATAAAAAAAAAAAAAAGATAACAAAACAAAACGAAAAAAAAACAAAAGAAAAATTTATAAATAGTAATAAGAAAACGTAAATATTCTACTTCTTATTTAAAACTTTTCACATTATACTTTATTATATTGTACTTGGTTCCTAATTTATTATTATTATTATTAATATTAATATTATTATTATTATTATTAATATTATTATTATTATTATTATTATAACTGTAATAACTTTTTATAAGGACATGTTTGATATATATATGTGAGATAAAGAGCGAATGAACAGATGTATGAGTGTGAAGAGTGTATGCGACGTGCAGAGCCAGCGGTGGCCTTTGTTTTTCTACTATTTTTCCTATAATAACTCTCTTGTCTAACTACTAAACAAACATTCGACTATGAGACAGATTAAAAAAAAAAAAAAAAAAGAAGAAATGAAATGAAATAAAATGAATTAAAAAAAAAAAACAAAAGGAAATAAAACTAAAAACTATGATAGGTAGATCGTTAGTAGATAAATATCTCGACTAGTAATGTACCAAAATCGTAGAGCTATTAACAAACCTGTAACGTGACCTAATAGTTAATAACACGTAGACAGTGGTGGCATTTTAATACATCAGACAGCGCCATACACGTATCTTTGATAATTTAAATTACAATAAGAAAAAAAGAAATAGATTATCCCAAATCGTACCTATCTCACCCGATTTAATACCCGATTATTAATTACGTTACATATCTATGTTTGTTTCTTCATTTATTTGAAAATTCTGTTAAATTATAAATGATTCAATATAATAATGCGTTGAATATTAATTTTCTGAACATTATATGAATTTTTAATGTATAATCATTTTTTTTCTCTTAATTTTCTATTTAATTATTCTATTGAAATATATAGTATATATATATTTTTCTTTCATAAAGGGTAATAAAATTCATTGCGTGCAAAGGGTAGTAGGTAGGGTGTCCTATTCCATTTGTTATTATTCAGAATCAACACTTATAAGTATGTATATGCGTATGTATATTGCTAATCATGATACTTGTCTGGTATGGAAGAAAAAAAAAAAACAACAAGAAAATAAAATAAAAAGCTGTCCGTTGTAAATGTACCAAAGCGACGCAAACGTCATGAAACTAATAATAGTAATAAAATAAAATAAATTAAACTAACGAAATAAATAAATAATAAACTAAATGAATAATTAATTAAATGAATAAATGAATAACTAAATCCAAAGGAAAAAAAAAAACCTGCTAATGATTATTAGCTAGCAGAAAGAAAGAAAGAAAGAAAGAAAGAGAAAAAGAATCATTAATCAACAATGTTTGATATATGAAACATTGTTAATTATTTTTGTAAAGAAAGAAAGTAAAAAAAAAACAAAAAAAAAAGAGAAAAAACCATGTACATGTACTAGTGTGCTCTGCGTATGGAAGCTTACAGATTATGTTAAATATTATTATTATTATTATTATTATTATTATTATTATTATTATTATTATTATTATTATCATTAAAAGGAGAAAGGAAAGTAATGAGAAAGAAAGAAGGAAGGAAGTAAGGAAAGAAGAAAAAAAACACTTGTAATCTTGTTTCCCAAAATGTTGAATAGCATAAAAAAAAAAAGAAAAGAAAAAAAAAAAAAAAAAATTTATTGAATTTAATTTATTTACATAACATTTTTAGTTTTATTGCTCTTGACTGGTACACATACACATATTAGTACTAAATATAATCAATGGAATCCTTTAATTAATTACGAAAACAAATTTAATTTATCCTCAACTGCGACGTAACGAACGTACCAACTATCCTGGGTAGAAACGTGGATTATAGTATTGTTTGTGCAATAGATCTGAAAATCTTTTTGCATATATTCAATGATTCGTTGTAGTCAAATAGGTGTTTTATTTAAAAAAAACTCTTCACTCTCTAAGTACAGCTTACTTACTAGTAAGCCTGGATATAGTTAGAGATATAGGATCGAGTTAATTGGCCAATAATCTCTTGATCCTAATTATCAGAGTATATTATTTGTTTCAATATTTTTTCGAATATTTTCGGTTTTTCACTTTTCTTAAGAAAAAAACAAAAATAAAAACAAAACAAACAGAAACAAAAAGAAAAATTAAAATAAAATACATAGGTACAAAAAAAAGGGGCTATGATGTATGATTATTGATGCGATTTGCTTATTTCAATTTGAAAATACATAATATATTATTATTATTATTATCATTATTATCATTATTATCATTATTGTATCGTTTGAAACTAAAAAAAAAAGGAAAACATTGTTCAAATTCCATTATTAATATAATATGAAAAAATATGTTTAATCGATATCTTGTTTTGTACTTACAATTATGGCTTGTAAATACAATTACAACTAAATTACATATAGCTATATGATCAATTTTCAATATGTAGTCTACGACCTACCTACATACGAGCAAAGCATAATACTGAAAGAATGTTGTGTAATAAACCATTTAACCATTGAGTTATTGAAATTTAAAATTTACTGTTATGTTATGTTATTTAAATCACCTTATATCACATTATAAAGAAAAGAAAAAAAACAAACTAAAAGCAAAAGATAGATGATATAACATAATTATAAAACTGGAGGAATTAGATGTTAATTAAGCTCGAATGGAAAGAGAAAAAAAATCAAGAATCACAATACAAGATAATGAACTCTTTATGAAATTCATTTCTATTTGCAATACGTAGCTCTGAACCCGTTTTTTTTTTTTTTATATATCTTACGATGAAACTCGATGATGTTTATTAACTGAAATCAATCCTAACAGCTAGAAGGAACTATAATACTTTATACAGAAAGCTATATCATATTTTATCACTTTTTGGCTTAATATAATTTTGTACATTTATTTCTTAAGAGCTTATTCCACCAACCGGGTTGGCAACTATCAAATAATGCAGTTAGTTGACGAGACGTTGATTCTGACAATGGTTCACTAGGTTCCCAGTCCAAAATTGTCTTCGCTACGACTATTCGTTTGTGTCTATATAGACTTAAAATCGCAGTTGCTATACCCTCTTGCTGCTGCATCGAGCCTTTAACAAATTCCAATGAACATAAAATTAGCTATTTATTATCTCAAAAGCACAAGCCGTTCAAGAAAATATTCAATTACCTTCTCCAGATTCCATTAATGCACACAATTGTTCAAGAATTTTTTTCACCAATCCTTCCTTGTCTTCGATAGGAAAAGACCGCATTAAATGTCCTGAAAACATGTTTATTTTTATTACCATGATGATGATTTGCTTATCAGATAATTCTATAAATTCCATTTAAAAAATAAAACGAACCCAGTAGGCAAAAGGCGTCGTAAATAGATGGATGAGCTTTCTGAATGATCATTTTCAGCAAATCTTGAATAATATTGTCATAGGTCCATACGGTCCGTTTCTTTTTGGCAAGAACTACTATCGCTGTGTCTAAGCCGTTCTCTCGTTTCTCTGTAAAGAGTAATTTAAACAAGTTAGAATTGCATATTTACTACACTTCGTTAACACCTGTAATCAGAGGCTCTAAAATCTTCGATTTACCTCTCAGAGCGGTCATAAAGTTCTTTGCCAAAGCGTTACTGTCGTATCCGCTAGATTCGTAGCTGTAGTAGCCTGTGAGAAGCTTCTTCAAGGCAAAGAATTTTGGAAATTTAGTATCCCCTGTCTGAGTCATTATAGAATCGATTACGCAGAGGAGCAACGGGTCTGGAATAAAAATGATCAATTATTCACCATAATCGAATTCAGGGATTAATTCTTGATCCTCGTTTCTTACCGTTGCTTGTTCCAGCCATTGGAAAAACTTCTGGCCAACTAACGCTGATCACATAGATGAGACACATTGCTTTTAAACCTAAACAATACAGGGCGTCACAGCATAGGATTCTCACTCTTTCTCTATCCTTCTGAATCCTGGCTAAAGCTGTAAACACGCGTGCTAATTCCTCTATGACGTTCACCTGCGTTTGATCAAGTCGTTTGTGATTAGTAATGGGTGAAAACCGGGGGGGTTTCGAGTCTCGAGATGTTATATTAAGGTGAATTGATGGAAAGACGGATATAATAGTTCAATTATTGACCTCAGGCGAGTAGCCGAGCCTGAAAATCTTGAATTCAATCCCAGCTTGAACGAGTTGTATGAGATTGGGCATAGTGCGATTGAGTGTGACCAGCATAGTCAAGATTCGCTGCTGGGTTTTAGTCAATAACGGAGCTGGAGGTGTGTGGCTTTTATCCAACTCTTCATCGTCCTCTGCTCTAGAGACTAAGAAGTCTATCGTACACCTGTAAGAAATAATATATTTAGTACATATTTCAAGCCAACAATTAAGCTGAGTTAGACTGACTTTGCTATTGTGTGTGTCTTGAACTTTGAAAGCCTTTCGACCGCGGCCAGAAGTACTGCGCTTTTCCACTCTACGTCTTTGACCAGTTTGCTGAACTCTTGCAGCACCAGATTTTCTAAACATAGAATTATGTTTTAGTAAAATTCGAGACTGGTTTATCTCCGTCGATCTATTTGCAGTTTCATTAGTATCAACCCACCCTTTCTTTGCTGTAATTTTTCATTGACTCTTTTCCTATTGCCCGAATTATGTTTCTGGGAATTTGTGCGCTTAATTAAAAGCTGTTGGATCAAAGCCCGTGGACCGAAGCCCTCGACACGTTGGGTGCTAATATTCTCCGAAGCTTGTGGAATCTTTGCTGAAACATCTTTATTCGTTTCTTCATTTTCATCTTTGGTAGAACTTAAAGAGCTTAGCAGTATGCGTCTGGATCGCAGTTCTCTCATTGGACTAAGCGGCAATGCTGTAACTCTTGTTCTTTTTTTGAATTTTCGGATTGCTACTGGAGGCAGATCTTTACCATCTTCTATAATATCATTGCTTATCTCTTCAGACTTTACCGACATCGATGTATCATGGATGTCTGATATCTCGTTGTCTGAAGACTCTGGTGGATTGATATTACCACCACAGCGGGTAAGCTCTACTTTCATAGTCCGAGATGTGGCCTCATAATTTTTAATAATGGAGCTTCTATCGATTCCATCATCGCTAGCAATCGTACTATCAGTCTTCAATGATACTTTATCGTTAGATTTGATTATCTTGCTTTTAGACCTCAATATTCTCAGAGGGGCATTTAGATTAGTCACAGACTCGTCTTCTTCTGTCTCATTAGAATATCCGCTTGGCTCAGCTTCGATTGGATTCTCAACGCCTTTGATATCTAAATATATTTTTGGTATCATAACACAAGGCTGAAGAGCGCTTACTTTCTTATCGTGTGAATTTTTAACTGCTACAGACTCGCTTTGCTTTAGAGTATCCTTAGCTATACTTTCAGTTTCCATTACAACTTTTGTAATCTCTGGAACAGGTGTGACTTCAAAGTATTTTACAGCTGGCTTTTCTACTAAAGTAGAGCTTTCAGTATCAGCCGTATCCCTCGAACTATTCTTACGTTCAATCCTGACTACTGGTTTAGGGTTTTTCATCAATCCAGTAGTATCAATTTTCTCCTTAAAGCTATCCAGTTTATCAATTTGCTCAACAGTTTCACTGTGCGTATCATTTCTCACATCATCACTAACAGAATTATCTTCAAAATCAGGCTCCGGTATTTCTGTGAACAAATTTTTACTCTCTTTACAAAACGAGGCGTTCTGTGCTTTCTGAGCACTATGTGCTATTCTGTGTTTCTTCACAGTGCAATAATCATTGATGCCGTTTGAAGTTTGATCATGTTTAACCGGCTGAATGCTATCCTGGGGTTTATTCGCTCGTACTATGGCTCCTAATATTTGGTTACTGATTGATTTCTTAGTGTTATTATTCCCAGATGTGGTTCTCCCCACCAAAGGTTTGACTTTATTACAATTCTTCTTTAGATTTCGTATTTTGGTCACCAGCGACCGCTTTGTAGATGTTTTCGCTGCTTTCTTGGCACCTTTGCCTTGCTTTTTCGGCCCACACTCTACCGTTTCATATTCAAGTGTGGGCTCAGGCGTTTCATTCCCATTTCTGCTCATTTCTTCATCACTCAACGCCTCGTTTACAACTCTGCTCGTCTCAGATGCCTGAATTCCTCTTTCACTGTAATGTTCCTCCGCCATATCGTCATGTAATTCCGGCGAGGGACTGTGCACAGGTGTGAACAAGCTATCATGTTTATTTGACGTCCTTCTTCTTACCGTAGGGCAAGATTTATTCTCCTCACGATGTTTAGACGCGTTATTTCTACGATTAGAGAACTGCGATGGCGAAGATTCCATCCTTAATAATATACTAGATGGCTCTGAATAGTTTTCAGAATCGTTTGCGTTATCAGAGTCGTTGAACTCTCTACTAGGAACAGAATCGACGTTCCATTCTGACGTGCCATCATCCAGCTTTAGTTTTTTTTTAGATTTAGTTCCTCGTTGATTTGGCCTTTGATTACTACTCCTCCGACTTCTCTTTCGATTCCTTAAACCTCCCTGCCAATTTTGCATCTGGAATAAGTCGGGCTGAGATTGTATCATAGCACCTGGTTGAAAGATGTTCGGGTAAGGTCCCAAGTAGCAATTATTAGGATACTGAAAACGGCAGCATATATTTCTATCTTGTGATTCTTTCTTCACTCTTTTATGCAGCTTGCGTTCTAGTGAACATATCTTCTGCTCCAATCTCTGAAAGTCTGACTTAGATATGTCGGAAATTCTTTCTATAGAATCCAAACTTTGACTATAATTATTTCTATTATTGCTTGTAGCTACTCCAGGACTCAGAAATTCATTTTGACTTAAGCCTCGAGGACTCCTGTACTGCTCATTGATGTCTGAAATGTTGAAAATTATTAACGAATTTGTTTCTAAAGCAAGGACAAGACTTAGATTTAAATAAACAAGAAATATAATGACCAGATTCTTTCAAAGGCGACAGAACTTCTGTGGGGACTGACGTCATGTGCTCCAATATTTGGTCTAGAGGCACTGGATCCAGTCTAATTAAACATTTTGAACAGAATAGTGGATACGGATCGCCCTTTATGCTGTAAAACTCGTTTGTCAAAGTGCCTACATTCTGCGTTTCTGGCTTCGCTATAACAGGCTCGAGCTCGTTGCCTGTGCAGGTAGCCTTTTCATGGCTAATTTTTGTCTCTGAAGAAAAATTGACAAAGTTAGATCAAGGTGTTTGCGTTTACCAAATCTGGATGTACTTTCTTCAACTTTTCTTACCCTTCTTCTTAATTTGATTCTTAACGAGTTCAGTGGCTTTAAGACTTTTCAACTTTATTTCCATTTGTTTAATTTCTATCTTGTGAGACTCTTTCGTCGTCTTTAGTTCAGTCTCCAGTATTTTAACTCTTTCTGCAAATCGACAAAGTTTGTTAGCAAAAAGACCAGCCAATCTGAAATATCCACTAATTTTAGTCTCAAACACTTTTTACCCTTCAAAGAATCGTCCTTTTTTAATCTTCCAGCTATAACTTCCTTCTGCTCAAGCTGCTGCACTTTGCATATCAACTGTTGCAAGTGCTGTTTATCAGCAGAAATTTTTATCTCCTGTTCGGATAGTAATTTTGTAAAATTTTCAACCTTTCGTCGGTAATCTCCATTCTCCTGGGAAATAAGAGAATGAAAAAATAGTTTAATTGCATAACTGGCCAGTTTACAAATACATTAATCAGTCAAATAGGGATTAGACCCTTGCTCAATACTTACAAGCTCTAACTTCATGATTTTCGATAAGCTAGAGTGATGTTTTTGATTTATTTTCTTCAAGCTATCCCTAGCTTCTTGCAATTCTGTACTGACTTTTTGGCATTCCATTACCTTGTCATTATACTGCTTTATTAATTCGCTGTGAAAACATTGGGCAGGATTTATTAAATCTCTGAGTGTATTCAATGGTTTTTATTTTTCAATTATATCAACAAAAAAATTGGCTAAAACTCACTCAGACAGGCTTAATTTTTTCTTGAGCAGCAGATATGATTCCTTTAGTTTCTCCACCTTCTGATTTTCGTCCTGTAAATATCGTAAGGAAATATCGGCCGGTTTTATCATCGTTGAAAATAAATTTTTGAAATTTGAGAGGTTAGTCGTCTTCTCGTTGATGTCATTTCTCGATCTGATAAACGAGCTACTAATATCTAACGGAGAGGTTGTTCTGTCCGAGAAGGGCCAATGATTACGTTGAAGTTTGTGAAAATGAATGACAATTATCAAAGAATATTAAAATCGTTGCTAAAACGTCAACAACATAACCTAGATCATAACCTAACTTTCGGTTTTGGAACATAAAAGAATAATCAAGTGACTTTGAATGATAGTTTTTTGCTCACCTGAGACTCTAGGACTTCCTCTGACTTAGCTATAGCCATACATTCCATATTTACTATTTTAAAATCGCAAATATCATGTAAAAAGTGCTTGGGGTTTGACATGAGGCATCTAACACGAGATGCGGTTATTCGGCGCGCCTGATTCCAGGCAACCGAATGTACGCTCTATAGTAGAGCGGCGAGTCTAGACTGTTTTGTTAATCTCAGTCCAACTTCCAAGCGAAGTCGCGAGGAACGAAGAAGAGAGAGACACGTTCACGTTCTCGATATTGACTGACGTATACGATGACGTAACAACATACTCTTGTTGGGATTGACCGTGATGAAAAATTAACTAGTCAAGTGACTGTGGTAATTTTATGTATATTTACTTTCCGCTCTGTCACCGTTAATAATCCCATAGTAGAATACAACATACAGAGGCATAGTATTTTCCCTATTTTAAACAATAATGGACAGCAACAAAGACGAGGCGGATCGATGCCTGGAATTTGCCGAGCAGTTCATTATAGAAGGAAAATCTGACAAGGCTGAAAAATTTATCCAAAAAGCTCAAAAGCTTTTTCCAACTAAAAAGGCCGAGGGTAAGTACGTGGTTCATTTAATATAGTCACAAGCATCGATTTTTACAATGATGAAAAAACAAGTCATGATTCAAAGGATCATAAATCGGATTATGAATAAGTGAGAAATTTATCTCGTATTACGGCACATCGATACATGACCTAAAATTTCGTTGTTACTTTTTTTTTTTATTACTAAAACTAATAGACGATTAGAAATCAAAATGGCAGATTTTTATCACCTGTTTTTTTGTTCTTTTATTTCATATACGCATTTGGGTTGTTGAATAGTAGCCTTCTTTAATCCGATTATCAAATTAGAGTACGTAAATACATGTCGTTCAATTTACATCGAGATTTTGTGAAATCGCCTAACATAACCTTGAAAGTTTCTAACTACGAAGTTCGGCTTACGATTTTTCACAGATCTGTTGTCAAAGTTATCAATGAATTCAAAGCAAAATTCAAAGTCTGAGGGGGAGCCTGACGTCAGAAGACGACACTCTAGTGCTAAGGAAGGAAGCCAGGCTCATCAGAGTTCGAATGATTTTACCAAGGACCAAATTGAGGCAGTGAAAAAGTACAAAATACAATTTCTGAATATATTTTATTTGTCACACGCATTTCCAAGTAGGAAAAATTATCATTATCACATTGTCATACTTACAGGATAAAAAAATGCAAAGATTATTACGAAATACTTGGCGTAAGCAAGGATGCTACCGATGGAGACGTGAAAAAGGCGTATAAAAAACTTGCCCTACAATTACATCCAGATAAAAATAAGGCTCCTGGTGCAGCGGAGGCTTTTAAAGGCAAGTTTTTTCTTTTTTAATTTTGAGTACGAGTATTCTTATGCTAATTTGGAATCTTTATGTGTTTCTGTGTTTTGTAGACTGTATTTTATTCGCACAAACACTTCTGCTGAATACTTACATCAATTATTTAATAGAAATAAGATGCGAAATTATATTAACAACCATAATAAATTTTTTATTCAATTTTCTACAGCCATTGGTAATGCTGTCGCTGTTCTTACCGATGCTGAAAAAAGAAAACAGTATGATCTGTACGGGTCTGAAGAGGAGAGAGTACAGAGTGCTCACAGTCGTCAAACCCATTCCCATTATAATTACACACGCGGCTTCGAGGGTAAAAGAAATAAAGAAATATTTAACAGAAACTTATACAAATTCGAATCAAGTTTTAATTGTTTCTTGAAATTATTACCTAATTACAATTTTTCTACCTTATGAGTCATCTGTATAAATTTGGGTCGTTTTACTCTAGAGAAAGTATTCGGGCTTGTTATAAACTTCGATTTTTCTTTCCCAGCTGACATTACTGCAGAGGAATTATTCAACATGTTCTTCGGCGGTGGATTCCCACAGCAAAATGTTTATGTTAGACGTGGTGGTGGGCGTTGGGCTCGACAGACTGATGCTCAAGCACAACATGCTCACGGCCAAGTATGCAGAAGTTATAATAGATGAACTGAAGTTATAGAGATCGATTCCTAGTCAGGAAAAGTAATTTTCTTTAATGTAATGAGATCATTTATCTATCGTTTTAGCAAGCGAACGGATACACAGCATTCCTTCAGATGTTGCCTATACTCCTTTTGATTGTACTTTCTATGATGAGCAGCTTCTTTATTTCTGATCCGGTGTACAGTTTACATTCTAATGCGTAAGTGATACGGTAAAGTAACGAATTTAGAAACTATGGGCTGAAATATTTATGAAGTAATTTATTAACTAAAACATGTAATCTTATTTCTTATTTTTTATTCAGTAAATATTCTATCCAGCGAACAACACAGGGAATGAAAGTTCACTATTATGTAAAAGAAAATTTCCACAGCGAGTATCAAGGCAGTTTACGCAGATTAGAAATATCCGTTGAGGAAGAATATATGAATAATCTGAGACAAGCTTGTTATAGAGAAAAAAATTACCGTGAGTGTAATAATAATAAATGTGAAGTGATATTGTTGTAGGTAGATTAACCGAATTATAGTAAATGAAAATGGATTCTTCATTTTTACAGGAGAAACAATGATATGGAAAGCACAGAATTTTGCAGACAGAGAACTATTGAGACGAGCACAGAACATCGAGACACCATCGTGCAGAAAATTACAGGATATGCAAGTGGCATAGTACTGATGATATTTTAAAAGAAATATAATTCATTTTCTGTAGATAGATGTATATTACATTTGCATTTGTGCAATATGTGTCGGATGCAAGAAGGAAGGAAAGAAAGAAAGTCAGTGACGATTGCTGCTTAATTGACTGGTTTTTATAATCAATCCTATTGCTTGCTAAAAATTTTAGAAAAATTCATCAATTTATCAATATTTAAAATATCAGAGCGGATTTTTGTCGACTGACTGATAATACCTAATTGTTGATTGTTAATAGCCCTGTCCAAAAAATATAACGTGACTTTGATTATCACTATTTAATAGGTGTTCATTCTTTGATGATATAAATCAAACTATAGACTGTGTTTATTAATTTATGTATTATCTAAACTACACGCTATTTATTCAGATTCTTTATAGCGTTAAATGCACCAAAAAAGAAAATCAAGAAAAAAAAACCTCTATGTATATTATAGGAGAAGATCTTGTCACTGTGATTTAAAATCGCGATATTAATAATCATTTTATAAAATAGTTAAATGGGAAACATTTATTCAGAGATATCAGTATTTATTTTTCTGCTAGAAAAAAAAAAAAAAAAAAAATAAAACCAAAAGATAACGCGTTTATAGAGATTTATCCATGTTTTCCTATTGTTTAAAAGTAAAATGCTCAAACAATGCTACCGTACTACTGTTTCGAATTTTCACATGCGATATGAAAAGGAAGAGAATAAAATAGGAAATTAACAGCGTCACTGGGGGACAATTATGGATAATTATCAAATGTCTAGTACATTTAGAAGATGAATTATAAAGTGGAAAATAATGAGAAATTATTATGCAAAAGACAGGACGTTGATTATGGACATATACTCCGATATGTTTAGTAAGAGAGATGTATATTAATTTATTTATTTTGATGCCAATTGTTTTTAATTGTATTAATATCGTTGCAAGTATCTGAGAAGATTTGGAAAAATAAACAATTTAATTAACATCCCGATATGATATATCTAGTGTCATTGATTCCTTTTCAATGTAAAATATTAGATCGCAATATTCCATACAAAAAAGAAAAAATATACCCCTGGGTTTATTTGAATCTGAAAATAATTAAAAACTAACTTGAATAGACTGTTTAACAGAAGATTTATAAGAGTTTCCATTTATTGTTACTATTATATTAGTTAAGTTATAAAAATAAACAGACCTAAATCTATTTTTCCGTTTTGTATCTTACCAGGCGTTTGATTATATCGTATTATTAATAATCTTAAAATACTATAAACTTAGGTACTTCAAACTTCTTTTCTTTTTTCTTTTTTTTTTCTTAGAACATTATTCTAGAAGACGTGAAAAGTTGAAAAAAAAAAACAATTACTGACTCAATAATTAGTATATCGATCAAACTAAAATAAACAATTCATTATGATTTTGCGTTTGATAATATACCTACCCTACTCGACAGACTCAAATATTGCAGATAAGTTTCTAAAATGAAAGTCAAGATCTATCGATATATACCTACAGCATAAATCTGCGTTCTGCAATAGTTGAGGCGATAATAATTGTATGAAAAAGAAAAGTTACAGAAATAATTCCAAGTTTTTAATAAAACCAGAAAATAAAAATTGCTTTTTCTATGGATTCAATACTAACTTACTGTATCATAAGTGTCTTTAATTTGTCTAATAATCCAACATAATATTCTCATCATAGTACAATCCTGAATTAGTCTTAATAATTATGAATAGCGACTATTCTCACCTACTACATCCTAGCCCTTTTGTGCTGAGCATCTGAAGCCGCTGAACAATGATCCGGAGAATCTGTGTGCCCGTTAGCTTGAGAATTAGAAGGTCCACTACGCTTTCTCCTTGCAGTAGGAGACATCTGTTTCAAGCATTCAACGTCGTTGAATACTACCTGAGCTCCGCCACCGCTTGTAGGCACAATATCAGCCTGAAAAAATGAATTGAGGATCTCTAAAAGTGCTCTGAATCTTCAATTCCACAATAAAGTCACAGAATTTCTGCACATTCAATAAACCTTGTAAAGTTTAGTCTCCAGTTCTCCATCGGTATCATGTTCTTGGGCTACGAGACAATATCTGGATGCTCCCTCAGTTATGGCTTTTGGATCGGTAAGCCGAGTGACACTGCGTCTGCGATTCATCAAAGGCTGAAGTACTGTACCGACTGGAACCAGAGCCCCAGGCCTATGGTCGACCCATCTATCTGCGCTCTGGGATCTTCTGTGTCTGAGATTAGCAACGGGAACTTTATCCTGTTTTGAAAAGGTGAGAATGTCGGGTTTAGACTCTTAGATTCTTCCCAATATCGAAAACAGATCATTTTTTTGGCACAGAATTGAATTCACCTTTCTAGACATGTGGGTACCATCTGTTCTCGGTGTTGCAGGTTCTCCGGCGTCGCTATGCACGGCTGGAGTCCCTGCAGAATCTTTGGTCTGAATACCGAGCGAAGTTCCACTGGTTTCATCCACAAGAATCTGCTTGACCAACCGCAGCTTGTCCTCCTTTTCCTTCATTTGATTCTGCAATGGGGATTCGAGGAGTCAATAGATGCAGGAAATGGTGAGTAGGGCTCAAAGATTATACCTGTAAATGTTGACGCTGTTGTCGAAGCTTGATGTCCAATTCCCGAGACATTTTCTCCGTCTCTGCTTGCATTTTGCTGTTGTATTTCTGCTTAACTCTCTGCCTGTCTATTATTCTCTGGTTGAGTGCCATGTCTCTGTCTTTTAACTGTAAAGTGAACAATTTCAGTAATTAGTTACAGTGGAATCAAAAATTTCAGGAAATTTCAAAGATCAACTAACTTCCTGTTGTAGCGTTCTTATCGTGTCATTAGCACTGTTTAATTTACGAAGTAGGCTATCTATTTGAGCCTCTGTTTTGCATAGATGACCTTCTAGCGCTGAAACCTGGAAGAAAAATGGTCAATTTATTTCAACTCAAACTTCATTTACAGTAAACAAATCGAATTATGATTACCTTCTTTTTTTCCTGTTCATTGAACGCCTTAGCAGAAGCATTCTCAACTTTTAACGACAAATTCTCCTGCTCTAGTGTTAATAAGACTTTCCTGAAGTCAGTTTCTGGAATAGAATATCAGGATTTAGTATTCGAACAACAGCTAATGAACTGCTAAAGCTGAACTTACGTTTTTGTTCCAAATCTGAACGCAGAATATTTCGCTTATTGATACGTTGCTCCAAAAAGTGCATTAGATTTGTGATTATCTGATCGTTGTGAGGGCTGTTCACTTCCAATTCTGGGAACGGACCTCCTAGGCTGTAAATATATCAGTTTAATGTTACAATAATCCGGCGATCGAAGGAGGAAGAAACATATGAAGAATTGATGGCTTATAATACCTGTAGACAAGTCCCAAATCGATATCTAGGTCACCAGTATCAAGTCTTCTTTCTTTTTCCAATCTGGATTTGGCCTCTTTGAAAATCTGCAAAAATGTTCATACATTATTGTCATTCTCTTTTACCTGTAATATTTTTTCGGGATCTTGGTACCTTGTTAGCTTGTCTTCGCCCAGGTGTGAAACCAAGATCTAACTTTGTGGCAGTTGGACGAGTGACTTGTACCTCTTGGGTCATTTCAGCGAACTTCATTACTTGCTGTAAAATACAAGGTGATTCATTGTCAACATAGTAAAGCATGAAACAGAATAAACTGAGAAGATATTTCTGAGACCAACAATTGTTTCGTCGTAATCATCCGCTCTAGGATTAACACAGACAATCATTCTGACTTGTCCTTCGCCGTCGAAATAATTCTTGAAGAGATGAGTAAGCTTTGAATCTCTGTATGGAACCATTTTTGTAGTTCCTTGAGTTTGGTTTTCCCTCAAAATTTCTAGGCACGAACGTAGCGTCATCAGGGAATTGTTTATGTTTCCTGAAAAGGAGATGAAAGAAATTTATCACAGCTTAAGAGTTTTGGCACTTTTGAAGAGCGATCGGCTACACATTTGAAATCAAGTCTTACCTGCTTCTCTCAATCTTTGTCCTGTGTTTTTGGTTCGATTTGTACGCTCGCTTCCCGCAAGATCAACCAAGGAGAGTTGGCTTATACAAATCACTCTTTTATCTTGTATCACCTGCTCACCTTGACAGTCTAATGGCGCCTAAAAAAAAGATGAAAAATTGAACAACACGAACGAGCTATTAGAATTCTAGATTTCCTATGAGGCTGCATCGATTCCTTTGAGCTAAATGACTACCTGTACAAGTCTGATCGTAAAAACGCTATGCGATCTACTAGACTCTGCATTCAGAGCTGTGTGAGCGACTCTGCGTCGGCGTTGGCCGCGTTGAAATACGTCGAATGCTTCCTCAGCACTTTTGACTTCAACTTCAGTCACCGCGTGAACGTACATATTTTTGTTCCCATCTTCTCGTACGATTTTACTTTGTAGAGACCTGAATTTGAACGTATTATAAATCAGTCATCTAGCTTGGGGTTTTCTTCATTTTTAATTCAACGCCTAATTTCTTGTTGTCTCTTTCATGATACAAGGTACGTATTTGCGTTTTTGAATGTGTAGATTTGTCTTCGATGTGGATAGAAATCAATATCTTCACAAAATTGGAGAAAATTTACAAAATTTTGAACTATTCAAAGATTTTAAGAGCCTTATAAAATTCCAGACTAATTGCGGGCTTTCTGGAATTCAACCAGACCTCTGAAAGACATTGTTAATTGTTCAAAAATGTGAAGCAGTCTTTCTACTCTACTTTTCCCAAGTTTTTAAGATATCTTTGTCTCAGAGTAAGAATGGGCTTACTTCACTCTAACATCCTCTTCATCTAAGAGGTCGTATACACTGTTATTATATATTTCAACATAAGTAACAAAGACGGCATAAACATTATCATGTTCAACAGGAAGCATCTGGGACTCGTCTGCCTCTCTAACGATCATAGGATTGCTGTCGCTATCGCTATCGCATTTTCGACTGAAACAAATGAGCAAATGATAAAATCTCATCCCTGAAAAATTGCTAAAAATAATTAAACAAATGACCAAATCTCACTTTCTACTGGACTTTCCAGGCCTCGGGGTCATAAAACCTGCGTGTAATTCGTTCTGTCTATCAAGCATAGCGTCAGTTTCACTCTGTACGTCAAACCCGTTCAATTTATCGGGTTTGAAGACGAATTTCTTTGCTTGAAAATTGGCAATGCTGTTAAATATGACGTCTAAACATCTCGGCATGATTCCTCCGTTCTGCGGCTCTCCAGTCATGGTGAAAGTCTTGCCGCTCCCTGTGACTCCATATGTAAACAGAAGGCTGTTCTTTCCCTTAATCAGATTTTCGACCAGCGGTAGTGCGACGATATTGAAAACTTCTCTTTGTCCAACTTCTGGTACAAATACACGATTAAACATCGTCTGAATTTCCTTGTAATTTCCATTCCTAAAGTTAGCCGCAGACTCTGGCGAAGTTATGACTATAGTTGTCGGAGACAAAACCTTCATACACGCTACATCTGTCTCATATTGCATCGGTCTTAACCGACAATAGACTTGGACAGGATCTCGACATATTATATTACAGAGTCTGGGTCTGGTCGCAGGTTTACGTGCGGAAGTCGGAGGCTTAGGGCGGCTGAAAGTGAGAATAGACGTGAGAATGCTGTCTGTCAGAATAACCTATATTTCACGGCCTTTAATAGCGCGCTATTTAGCCAGGAGTTATAATTACTTACGATAATTTCATCGTGATATTTATATCCACTCGTATAACTTATATCGACACTTATATACCCGGTAATAACAAAATTATATATCTCATTAAATGCTCGATGAACTCCTCTGCGTCTGTCTAAAATCTCGTTAAAACGCTTTCAAACTTCAAAATTCTAGATACCCCCCACGCAAATCGTCTCCTCCAATCATAGACGCCGAATTACTATTCCACGGGCGAAGTTGTGTCATAAAATATGCAAACGCTATGGTCGAAACGGTCCGTGATTGTTGTGTTAAATTTCGTTTCCAGTCCGCTATTCCTTATTTCAGACCACTATATCGACTATATAGATATGTTGAAGCATATTGATATTGGACTTATCTAAGATGGCGTAAAATTGTCGAAAGATCCCAGTCATCGAGTTACTTTGTGGCATACAGCGTTTGGCGGAAAATATTGTTCTCTAAATAATGGAAGAAATCGGTATCGTGTTGCCCGATAAGGTGATGAAGTGGCTTTTTAACAATCCTATAATATAGTTGAGCCTGAAATTTGAATTGCGAAAGTGTACTTAGTGTAAATGAAACGTCAGACTTGCTATAACCTAAAATATAGTTTCTAGGTTCTTTCGAACTGCTTGTCACGATCTTCTAAGACCGAATTTTTTATCGTGGAAATCAGTAATTGGTAAGCTGTGTGAAATTAAATTATAAAATTTATGATTTCAGGATGTTGGAGAAATCGATTCAAAGCCTCCAATCGGCCACTACTCTGGAGCAGGTGACGAGCTCGATGTCGAAGACCTCTACACCAAATACAAGGTGATTAATTTTATCTTGAGACACGCAAAAATTGATAAAATGATAGTTTAAATAGGAGATTCGGATAAATATTTGTTTAACTTTGAACAATTTAATCAGCACCTCAATCTGATAGAAAAGAGAACGGAAATCGATAAACTACATGATTTCGTATTTCTACAATTACAAATGAAAAATTGGGTTTTTCTTCATACAGAAACTGCAGCGAATGTTGGAGTTCCTCGAGGTGCAAGAGGAATACATAAAAGATGAGCAACGGAATTTGAAAAAAGAGTATTTGCACGCACAAGAAGAAGTGAAACGTATTCAAAGCGTGCCGTTGGTAATTGGCCAGTTTTTAGAGGCCGTAGATCAAAATACAGGAATCGTTGGCTCTACTACTGGCTCTAATTACTATGTGCGTATTCTATCGACCATAGACAGAGAGCTGTTGAAACCATCGGCAAGCGTAGCTCTCCATAAGCACAGCAATGCCTTAGTAGATGTTCTTCCTCCTGAAGCTGATTCTAGCATATCTATGCTGCAGGCTGGTAATTATCCAGCAATTCCCAAACTTCGAAGTTATATTATTTTATAATTATTATCGATTTCTGATTTGTTTTCTGATCATGAATTAACCAGCAGAATGAATCTGTGAACTAGAAAGTCTAGTGCAATGATTAGGTCGAAAATTCTGACTGAAAATCGATTTTTCCTACAGACGAAAAGCCAGATATTCAATACAGCGACATAGGTGGAATGGATATGCAGAAACAAGAGATTAGAGAGGCAGTAGAACTGCCGCTCACTCATTTCGAGCTTTATAAACAGATTGGAATTGACCCGCCGAGAGGTGTGCTGATGTACGGTCCTCCAGGTTGTGGAAAAACTATGCTTGCTAAGGCTGTTGCTAGGCACACTACTGGTATTTTATGATTTCTCCATTTCTTTTGTACTTTCAAGTGCATTAACGGCGTTTCTGCCTAAGATGCCTCAACTTGTATTCTACTTTGTGATCTGAAAGCCCAGAAAGTGTTTTTCTTAACTACATTCACTTCGAATTATGATGGGGACTTTAAAAAGAATTTTTATTCAAACAGCGGCTTTCATTCGCGTCGTCGGCTCTGAGTTCGTGCAGAAATATCTTGGAGAAGGTCCGAGGATGGTGAGAGACGTGTTTCGGCTAGCTAAAGAGAATTCTCCGGCCATAATATTCGTTGATGAAATCGATGCGATCGCTACTAAACGTTTTGACGCCCAGACCGGCGCCGATCGAGAAGTTCAGCGTATTTTGCTTGAGCTATTGAATCAGATGGACGGTTTTGACCAGACTACAAACGTGAAAGTCATTATGGCCACGAACAGGTACAGTTTAACATTTTCTGAATTCAATAAGCGTCGAAAAGGTATCGAAAATTGATTAAATTGATTTATAACTCTTCCAATGTTTTAGAGCGGACACTTTAGACCCTGCGCTTCTTCGACCTGGTAGATTGGACAGAAAGATTGAATTCCCACTACCAGATAGGCGCCAAAAGCGATTAGTTTTTTCTACGATTACAACGAAGATGAATTTGAGCGAGGAAGTCGATTTAGAAGACTACGTCGCACGGCCGGACAGAATTTCCGGTGCTGATATAAACGCGATTTGTCAGGAGGCAGGCATGCACGCAGTTCGTGAAAACCGGTACATCGTTTTGGCAAAGGATTTCGAAAAAGGATATAAAAATAATATCAAAAAGGACGAATCTGAACACGATTTTTACAAATAGATCCACGTTCTTATTTTACCTACGTTTTCTTCCTTTTACTCATGCGTTGAAAGAATAACTACCTAATTATCTATATAATGTACGATTAATGCAATACGATAATTATCATCAATCCGTATGAAAAAAAGTTTCTTCTCATTGATTTATTTATCCCAATTTATGTTAGTTCACTCGTTACCGAAAATTATTTTGGTTCCGGCAAGGATTCGAACAAAATTAAAACCTTGGAATTATTGGCTACATTTACTTACTTTCAACCCATAAGAATGATCTAAAGAAAAGAGAAAACCGTTTTATAAATTAGAACAAAAATTCTAAAGTAGAAATTTTTTTTTTCTCAAATTTATTCCCGCCTTGGGATTTGAAACGGGATGGAATAGTTTATAAATATTCTGTAAGATAGGGCTAGCGAATAGACCGAGAGGTAGCGCTAATTAGTGGAGATTTCGAGAACTAATTTTGCCGTAAAGAGCCTGGCGGGAGCATTTACAAACCCGCTATATCGTGTGACTTTACAATTTTTTTCGTTAAATGATTAAAAATGATTCACAGCATCATTTGAGACATTGTAAATGGACAATAGCGTCGGTATTATAGTTCCACGAACTCGTTACGTCTGTATTCAATGCAGTTTAAAAGCTAGGAAAGGAATGATAACGATTGTTAAAACCGCGCATATAGGACATGAGGAAAGTCAGGATCTCCGACTTAATTTTTAAAGTTTCTGTTCCTAATTAAATAGAAGAATAATCAGTACACGGCTCTTAGACTTGAAAAAAAGGAAAAAAGTGATGTCAGACGAGGACTCAAAGACATTGTGTCCCCCGCCCCCCTTTGTTTTTTGTCCCAATATTTTGCGAAATGGCAAACTAAGCTATTAATATGCATATAGTATGTGCTGTCTTGTTCGAGGGTAATAATATGTAAGCGTACGTAGCCCGACGTGAAACGAGACAGGACCGAGGCTAGAGATCTATGCGGTATCTAAATTTAGTGCCGCTTGAGAATAAACATCAGTAACAACGACCACCAGGGCGGTCGGGGCCTTGTAAGGGTAGGCACAGCTGGGGTCCGCACGCTGCGTACGTTACGGAATCGAGAGTCAGGAGCGGAGACTATTTTTACGTTTTCTTAATCTGTCGCTCGGTTTTGATGCTCGTGTTAAATTACGCCCGTACCAAAGCGAAGATGTTAAGAACGGGGCACCGCGTCGCGTGTATCTGCGATCCCACGTGGCACGCATATGCGATGCCATCTCCCCCCTCCCCCCACTGCGAACCTAAGTAATGTAGGTATATGTTATGTATTTACGAGGATGCAGATTTCGACTTGAACTTGCGATTCTCTGCTTATACATATATGCATATACATACTATACTATGTGAAGATAGCGTGAGAGACTTTTTTGCTGCAGCCGTTTGGCTAAAGCACAGCTGAGGGCCTTATGAATATCATGAGACTATTTTATATTAAAGCGAACATATTGGATTATAAGATAATTTTATTAATTGTAAGGTTTAGTGATAGAGTAGGAAATGGCCGCTCCGCTACAATATGAGCTAGCAACCGGTCTAGTTTTCTTATAATCATAGACAATGTGATAACTAGACAATCGAATAGATGCGATACAATAATATAATGCAGGAGTAGTAATAATAAATAATGACCGTAACAAATAATTATGTTGTATAAACTACATAGTACAATACAGTCTGATAAATGTGTATAATAAAGGCACTTGAGTAGTTCTTTTCTTTCGTCCGCGTGTTAACGTCTCCTTCTTTCTTTTTTTTTTTTTAATGATTTTTTCCTTTTTTGGTAAAATGATCAGTTTGGTCTGGTAGAGATACATTGGAAAGGCAATTGGAAGATTAGGTGATCTATTTAGAAGCACTTGCGGTGGACAATGCCCGGGCCGGACTCGTCGTACTCCTGCTTGGAGATCCACATCTGTTGGAAGGTAGAGAGGGAGGCAAGGATGGATCCACCGATCCATACGGAGTATTTCCTCTCAGGGGGAGCGATGATCTTGATTTTGATTGTCGACGGGGCGAGGGCGGTGATTTCCTTCTGCATACGATCGGCAATACCAGGGTACATGGTGGTTCCACCGGAAAG
The DNA here is from genome assembly GCA_963978835.1 of Tenthredo scrophulariae. Taxonomy (NCBI): domain Eukaryota; kingdom Metazoa; phylum Arthropoda; class Insecta; order Hymenoptera; family Tenthredinidae; genus Tenthredo; species Tenthredo scrophulariae. The sequence goes on from OZ022234.1 coordinate 16,548,775, forward strand.
GACGGTATTGGCGTACAAGTCCTTACGGATGTCGACGTCGCACTTCATGATGGAGTTGTACACGGTCTCGTGGATACCGCAGGATTCCATTCCCAGGAAGGACGGCTGGAAGAGGGCCTCAGGGCAGCGGAATCTCTCGTTTCCAATGGTGATGACCTGTCCGTCGGGAAGCTCGTAGCTCTTCTCGAGGGAGGTGCTGGCGGCAGCGGTGGCCATTTCCTGTTCGAAGTCCAGGGCGACGTAGCAGAGTTTCTCCTTGATGTCACGAACGATTTCACGCTCAGCGGTGGTGGTGAACGAGTATCCACGCTCGGTGAGGATCTTCATGAGGTAGTCGGTAAGATCGCGACCAGCCAAGTCCAGACGGAGGATGGCATGGGGCAGGGCGTAACCTTCGTAGATGGGCACGGTGTGGGAGACACCATCTCCGGAGTCCAAGACGATACCGGTGGTACGACCGGAAGCGTACAGGGAGAGTACGGCCTGGATGGCGACGTACATCGCGGGGCTGTTGAAGGTCTCGAACATGATCTGTGTCATCTTCTCACGGTTAGCCTTTGGGTTGAGGGGAGCCTCGGTAAGGAGGACTGGGTGCTCCTCGGGGGCGACACGGAGTTCGTTGTAGAAGGTGTGATGCCAAATCTTCTCCATATCATCCCAGTTGGTGATGATACCATGTTCGATGGGGTACTTCAGGGTAAGGATACCTCGCTTGCTCTGAGCCTCGTCGCCCACGTAGCTGTCTTTTTGCCCCATACCGACCATCACACCCTGTAAAATGAAAGCACACTCGATGAAAGTTCAGAACCCGAAATACCTAGATACATAGGTAAAAGGTACTAGCGAGAATCTTAATATATCTCCTCGGTAAGGCGAAATAGAGGAAATCGTTCAACCTATTGAAGAACTGTACGTTTCACATTATGTCTGCAGTTTTTCTACCTATATAATTGAAACGTATCTTACTAGCTGTGACAACATGTCTATCCCTGTGATCGATCTGATCAAATAAGCCGCGATCAAAATCACGAACAATGAGTCATGAAATTTAATAACGAACCTCGTCCTGGCAAAGGATTATATAAGGATTCAGAACAGGCTTTGATAGATTATTTACAGCGGGGATTTGTATAATGATATTACTGACCTGGTGGCGAGGGCGACCAACGATGCTTGGGAATACGGCTCGGGGTGCGTCGTCTCCAGCAAATCCAGCCTTGCACATACCGGATCCATTGTCGACGACCAGTGCCGCAACATCATCGTCACACATTTTGTTGGGTAGTTAGTAAAAACGGATGCTGTAAAAAGCAGAAGATTTCCATTAGCTTGCAGTTTGGCTTTCTGTAAGCAATTTACAGCTGCCCCTAATTTGCAATAATTATTTCCTGCCATGATCCTCCTAGGATGATTCCTAGCTAGGTAATTTCGTCTCCGTTGCACGTTAATGGGATGATTACCCGGAAAATGTTAATTGACGAAATGACTCTAATTCCTGTCTTGAATAAAAACAGTTATAAATGAAATTTAGGGTGGTTCTAGCAAAATGTCGAAGACGAACATGCAGAACTTTGTAATAATCTTCGAGGTTCCACTTCCTGTTGTCCTCAATACCGCATAATCCTTTGGAAAACTAATCGACACACGCGACTGGCCTTCTAGCTACTTTATATCCGGCTTCCGAGATCTGCAGTTCGCCAATTAAAATCAAGCAAACTGAACACTTGGCATGACGTTGCACGATGAAATCACAGGATTTATAACGGAAGGTCACGACAATATTGCAATAATCCGCTGATAGACAATGCATCCAATCTTTAATCGAGCTTAATCAAGATTTCTGCGATAGTCTGAAGTCCTGCCCTTGGGAATCGGCGGGATCGATTCCCATTTTACCAATGAAAAGAAAGAAAATCCAGACTTCAGGACTGATTAGCTCTGGGATCAGGAGATCCAGGAATCCGATCTAATTGGGTGCACTTAATCAGCGTCACAAACGTCGGCACAGATTGGAATTGAGGAATGTGTTAGATCGCGATAATCCTTGATATTTGTTAAATGACTATTCGCCGACAGCCGGAATAAGGCGGAAAAAGGATGAACGGTCTTCGTTGTATCGTAACTTAATTGGTACCGTACCGTATAATTCGTAAAAATCGAGGACGCGCCGAGGCAATCGTAGTGCAAGTGCGAGCAGCGAGTGGCGCGTTGCAGCCGTGTCGGCCTCCCTATATCCATAACGGTTCGCCGCCGAAAATAACCATCCGCCCCTTACATGGAAATCTGTTCTCACACGTACTTGCCGGCGCCGGCGTCGTCGTCGGCCTAGACCATAGGTGCTCTAAGGAACTGCTCCGTACGCACTTATACACCTTTAAATTTGCTCGCATACTATCTTACCAAAATTGTACGTACATTGAGCGCCGCGACGACGACGCCCCCGGGACCCAAATAAGGCGGCTCTCCCCTCCGGAGGGAACACCCGGCACCCGGTGGACCTTCTATTCAACCGCAGATAGCGAGAAGGACGAAGAGATGCGAGGGGACGGCGATCAGCCTCCCGCGGAGTTGACGTTCGACGATCTTCGGACCCGGTGCGATGGAACAAAACGCGGATAGGGAAAGAAGGGTTGATCGAAGAGGCCTTTTCTCTTCCTTGATGTATACTTTTCTTTCATTCTCCCTCCTCTGGTCGATGTGCAAGGGATGAAAGAACGTCTCCAGGCTCAGCGTGTCTAAAGAAAAGCAGAAAATTAATGGCTAATATATTTGGCACCAGACGCAGTGTATACATATATAGGTATGCATATGTTGACCCATGTGCCAGTTATGGATTTGTACACACCTTTATGTGTCCTTTATGTCCTAATGATCGATGCAGACTGCAACGGTTGCTTGATCCTACTTGATCATCGTTTAATGTTTGATACTCGCTAAGGGGAAAACTATCTGCGATATTGATTGAACCTATTTATACCGTATTTGGTAGTAGAGTTTAATAACTGTCCACTCTTGTAAAGTGTTTTTTCTTCATTTTTACTGTACCACGTTGAACGCATGTTTCTTTTATACGTTTAGATAGTTGTATTATTAGTTTAAATATATTTTACTTGAATTATTACGATGGTTTATAGCTTATCGTAGATGAGTTGTGAATAAAATGTCAATTTTTGCCTACGATTTAAATTTCCATGGTTTTAAAAATGAACAAGTGACCCTATAAGTGGAAAAACAAAAAAAAAATCCCTTGATAACGGTAAAGCTATTATTGAACTAATGATATGTTAGGACAGCATTGGCTTGTCTTCGCGTAGTATTTCTCTTGGGAGGTAGGTACGATATATGAGCTAATTTTAAAGCTTGCTCCACTTTCTTACTTGAAGGTTGAACAGCGAGGGTTTGGTTAAATTTCTCTATATAAATATATTGAATTGCAATTTCTAATTGTAAATGAATAAATTTTAGCCGGGGGAGAGGTATAATTTTTCAAATCATTATAAATTCGTCCACTGTAAGAATATAAGATTATGTTTATTGCATTGAAGTAAACTTATATACAAAAGATGACGTTTGCGTTATGATTACTACCGTTGCCGAAAAACACTCTACATATATGAGAAGTAATTGTAGTAGAGAAACAGTTGAAATGACAAGACGGCGATACAGTGAATTGGTAGGAAAATTAGTGCGTGTGATGGGGTCGAATCGCTTAGAAGCACTTGCGGTGGACAATTCCTGGGCCGGACTCGTCGTACTCCTGCTTGGAGATCCACATCTGCTGGAAGGTGGACAGGGAGGCAAGGATGGATCCACCGATCCATACGGAGTATTTCCTCTCTGGGGGAGCGATGATCTTGATCTTGATCGTCGACGGGGCGAGGGCGGTGATTTCCTTCTGCATACGGTCAGCAATACCAGGGTACATGGTGGTACCACCGGACAGAACGTTGTTGGCGTACAAGTCCTTACGGATGTCAACGTCGCACTTCATGATGGAGTTGTACACGGTCTCGTGGATACCGCAGGATTCCATTCCCAGGAAGGACGGCTGGAAGAGAGCCTCGGGGGTACGGAATCTCTCGTTTCCAATGGTGATGACCTGTCCGTCGGGAAGCTCGTAGCTCTTCTCGAGGGAGGTGCTGGCGGCAGCGGTGGCCATCTCCTGTTCGAAGTCCAGGGCGACGTAGCAGAGCTTCTCCTTGATGTCACGAACGATTTCACGCTCAGCGGTGGTGGTGAACGAGTATCCACGCTCGGTGAGGATCTTCATGAGGTAGTCGGTAAGATCGCGACCAGCCAAGTCCAGACGGAGGATGGCATGGGGCAGGGCGTAACCTTCGTAGATGGGCACGGTGTGGGAGACACCATCTCCGGAGTCCAAGACGATACCGGTGGTACGACCGGAAGCGTACAGGGAGAGTACGGCCTGGATGGCGACGTACATCGCGGGGCTGTTGAAGGTCTCGAACATGATCTGTGTCATCTTCTCACGGTTAGCCTTTGGGTTGAGGGGAGCCTCGGTAAGGAGGACTGGGTGCTCCTCGGGGGCGACACGGAGCTCGTTGTAGAAGGTGTGATGCCAGATCTTCTCCATATCATCCCAGTTGGTGATGATACCGTGCTCAATGGGGTATTTCAGGGTGAGGATACCTCTCTTGCTCTGTGCCTCATCACCGACGTAGCTGTCCTTCTGTCCCATACCGACCATGACTCCCTGATGACGGGGGCGACCGACAATTGAGGGGAAGACGGCACGGGGCGCGTCGTCTCCGGCGAAACCGGCCTTGCACATACCGGAGCCATTGTCTACGACCAGAGCTGCTACTTCGTCGTCACACATTGTGGTGCTTTTTTTTTTTCTCTCTCTCTAAGATCTGCAACAAAAATTACAAGGGTGGTGAGTACACGGCCTCTTTTGCGTCAGCCACAAAATCCACCCACAATATAGTAATTACGTGGACAGACTGACGACAAATAAGAAGTTATGTTACCGAACTACTCGTGTAATGATAAAATATAATTATATACCTATCTGTCTCATATCCGTCCAAAAATATCAGCTTTTGATTTGAATTTAATTTATTTATGCCCTAGTTGGGCCCTGGGGCAAATTTTGCAGTACACTTACAAAGAATATTTAAGTAGCTAGGTATCACATGCACGGCCTTAGGGTACGAAAGATAGATAATACAAAATAGTAGATAAAACAAAGTAGAGTAAACTAAACTATGTAGGTTGAAATGGACCAGACTAAAAATAAATGCAGAAAAAAATGAGCAAGAAAATAAGAGTAGAGGGTAAACATACAATAGTATGAATAAAGATTTTAGCTAGGAGTTGATAAGTGTAAAAGCAATAAAGAACAAGAAATTGAAGCTCGAGAAACCAATGAAAAGGAGTTTGGCATTTTCATCGCGCCCAACGACTGATATCGTTTACCTCCAAAGACAATTATGTCAGTCTAAACTATTGCTCGAACGTGGTGTGCGCTACGCAGAAGTTCAATCTCCTCACTGGCCAATAAATGCTGCCGATTTATTCCCATTATTAATCATTAAATTAGAAATTACATTTTGTCTTCCGCCGCGATTGATATAAATCTAATAATTTTTATTATATTCAAACTTTGATACCGCATAGCTTGAACGTTACTTTCATCAATGAAACAGTCGATGATAATTGCATAGCAAGATTAAACTAATGTTGCAGTATGCAAAAGCAGCGGAAAAAATTTAATTTCAAAAGTTGAAACCCCAAAGTACCAAAAATGCCGAAACCGATTAAAAAGTTATGGTTCAATCGTGATAAGGGAGGACGAAGACCAACCCGAAGACCCGTGGACATGAACGGAGAACCTTCGCGAGTCGACCCTGCGCGTGTGCGGCACTATGCTATTTTATTTTCGGTCCGCGGGAGCTATCTTTAGAAATTCGACGTCGCGCAGATCGCGACGCTCCGTATAAGCGCAAGCTCTCTTCCAAGGGAGTCTGCGCCTTTCTACGTCGTTATTTACTTTACCCCCAATAAAGGGGGTAAACACCGAAAGGACTAAGAATGAACCGTGAAAAGAGGTGAAATAGAGTTGCAAAAAATGAGAATCCCTGATAATGAAATTTTGATTATAACATTAAAAATCAAGAATACAAAATATATGATCCAGCGAATTATGATGATAAGAATATGAATCAGGAATCATGACCAGCACCGGGTCCAGAAATTATACAGCCGATTTTCTGCGTTGATTGTAATCCACGTACGTCCGAATTGAAATGAAAAAAAAAGACTTTAAAGATCGCGAGTCTTGTGCATCTACAGGTGCTTCGCGGAACGCGGTGAAAGCACATTCCCGCACTTCGGTGAGTTCAATGCAGCGAAAACGCTGGTGTACTGCAGCAATGAACTAACGACCCCAAACCCCGTTCTCTACTTCTTAGACTTTAGAATTTATAGGTATGATATATCTAATGGTTAAGTGGTTTACCCTCCGGCTGGATATTTTTGGATACATTTTATGATGATATTGGCTAGATACGGAGCAGAGCGTCGATTGATGATGGATTGACTAATCGTCATCAATTCGATAACTATACTTGTGCCTTTTTGTTTTTTTTTTTTTTGATAAAGATCCCGATGAATAAAATTGACGCAGTCGTCAACGCGGAGTTTACATTGAAAACGAATCGATTGCGATTGAGTATGGATTGATATCACGAGAAAATTCAGAATTTGAAATCCAGCTAAAAAGCGAATGGAGAAAAAACAAAAAAAGAAAATAAAATTAATTGAATTCCAGTCGTATGTCACCAGCGATAGTAAAATAAACTTTGAAAATAATTCACAGAACAATTATGTGCGGGTTTCTTTTCACAATATCCAATATAATCCAAAGTCCAAACACGGGCGTCGTAGATATAAAAATTATATCCTGCACTATAAAGTATCCAAAAATATCCAATTGCCTCCCGGAGAAATGTGGCGGCTGGTCAGCCTTCGGGGTACGTACCGTGCACGGGACAGAGTGGAGCGGCGTCTGTGCCGAAAAGCGTCCCGACGTCAAATATATGCTCTCGTTCGTACGCCCACGCATCGAAATGCGACGGGGTTACCCCGATAGGAACGAAAAAGGCGCGCCTCTGGGGCCTCTCGGCGTCTCGGGGATCTCAGGCGTCGGGGGCGTCGGAGGCGTCGGAAGCGTCGTGGCGTCGCCGAACTAGGCTGCCTCCAGGAGGTATAAGGCAGTCTAACAAATTCGGTTACTTGTTCCTACGTAGCTATCGTACTCAAGGTAAACCGAATTCCTAAATTTCAAAATTTCATAAGGTACGCGGATTGACTTGTCACCGGATCCCTCTGAAGACATCATGCAGCGATCTTCGAATAGAAAATTCACAATGTCCATGTCTTCTCGGTATAAATGCATCCGAACAAAATCTTCGGCTCAAATTATTAGCGAATAAATTTTTTCAAGTGACAAAAATCGGCGAGAATAAAGCGGAAATTGATTCGGCCGAGCTCTTCCGTACCTAAAGCCCCGGGTGTCTCAAATATCACTTGACCCTGAATTAGAATCGTTATTTTTTGTTTTCTAAAAGCTATACGACCAGACGTTTTCCATTAATCATTATATCTTTCGTCAGTAATTAATATGGGTAAAAAGTTTAAAAATTTAACTGACTAATATCCATGCTTATAGTATTCTTTCTTCTTCGTTGGTTCTATTCTTATATATACCTACGTATACAGGAATTAGGAAACCGTGCAGCGACTGGACTTCCCCTCTTAGCTTCATCATGTTCAAAATTCTGTACCTCATCAGTAGATATACGAATCATAAGAGTATAAGAATGAATTCCATAAACCATTCCGAGATACGACTCATTCAAACCTATATATGTCTACTCTTCTATTTGGCAGACACAAACAAGAAAAGACAACGACGAGACAGAGCTCTATATTGTTTACCTCGACAACTTCGACGGCTCTTTTCCTCCCGGATTGTAAAATGTTAATATAAATCGATGGACGATCATATACGTATCTGGGAAAGAGTAATTATAGCAAGAAATATGCTTGTTCTATTTACTCAGTTAGTCCTATAGCAAAAAAAAAAGAGAAGAAACGAAGAGGAGGCTCATTTCGCCGGCGTGATACATATCGCGATATCTTGTTAATCACTTAATAATATATAAGAGAGGGTTCGATAGATTTATCGTTCGGTTATAGCCAGCTGCAAGAAGTGGCCAAAAAAGGCAGTTGGCCGTAGCTGTGGGTGCAATGTTTTGCGATTACGTGTCAGCTCCGGGAATAGATCGCTCGAACCATTTGGTGGTTGCGCTCCTCCTTCGTATGTACGTCTTTCCCGCGTGCACCCGCCTGGGTCCATATCTGGTACGAAGCATCTACGACCTACGGACCTATAAGCTAGGGCGAGCCAAATAGCAGAGCTAAACTGTTCTGATAATTAGTGATAATATTATAGAGACTGAGCCAAGACCTCGCGGACCCGGGCGAATAATCGTTAGGTAAAAGCTACGCGGAGTTGTTATACCTCCACCTACCTTCCTTACTTCCTCGCGAATCGCACGCTTTTAGACACCCTGATGCCATCTAAGGCTCGCTATGCTAGAGGGCTGGTGTTATACCTGGGAAAATTTGTGTGAACCAATTTGTTTTTTTTTTTTTTTTTTTTCTGTTTTTCTATTCGAGAAATAAAGTAATATCTCTATGAATTGTTGACGATATGTATTCCGATTATTCCTCATTGCTTGAACTAGCTATAATATTGAACATCTTGCGGAGTTTGGTGAGCTTAAAACATCGCCGATCTAGTAGCTGGTTGAACCTATTTATGTGTGCCTCGATGAAAATTAAAAATATCTCTGAAAATCCGCACCGTTGAGCTGACCGGAGAGCCGAGCGAGGTCGAGGGATCTCACGTTATCGTTAATTTAAAAATATCTCAAATAGGAATAGAGGAGGTATAGAGGTATAGAGGTGTGTATATGTAAATATGTATGTATACATGGTTCGTTTACATATATGACGAGAATTAGGTGCAATAAATACAGAACGATCGGAAGGGGGAGAAAAAATCAGCGCTGGTCCCTTGGCAACAGCATATAGCATATAATATCTCCTTCTTCTTAAATTCTTTATAGAAATCAGCAGGAACGAATTACTTTCCATCTAGGTTTAGTTATCTTAAATTCTTTATCTTGAAATAGATACAGCTAATTGTACGATATTCGTATACCACCGCGGATTCAACGAACAAATACATATAAATGTGCGGCACGTGGATCTAGGTAAACGAAAAAAGCGTGATACCGATCGATAATATTTATTACGAAATTATATAAGATATTTGTTTGAAATTTGAATCTTTTTTCTGTTTTTTTTTTTTCTTCAATAGAATGATCGACTTTAGTTGTGTAGAAATTATTATTTCCTTTTTTTTTTTTTTTTTTGAAGGCCATAGTAGGTAACCCAGACATCGTTCGGGCGTGGTCTTTTGAAAAAATGTTAAATTAAAAACTTGGCATAAGAATTGGGTCAGGGGATATACATAGGTATAGGTGATATACGACGCGGTTTTGATTTACGACGACAATCAGAGGGGTAGTGGTGTGAGATAATGTATATTTGCCGTGACTTTGACGTATAACAATAATAGTGTATAATATTTACAAAATAAATTAAAATAGTAGTATATTGGTGGTTTGCTTTGGTTAGCAGACTAGTACATAGATATAGTAGTTACGTTTAAAGTTAATATTGGCGGGGTAGAATCTCTCACGAGACAGGTGAGAATAGCGTCGCGTCGCCTGGAGCTAGTTAAGCTCGACGAAACACCGGGTAATGTATCCCATCCCCTCGTGCAGGTACGCTGTAGTTATTAAGAATCCTTGGGTACTGTGTCTTTGCGTCATTTTGACGATAGAGATATCCTTAGAGATTTTATAAGTTATTTGTTTTTATTTTAAAGTCAGCGTGTGCAGAATAATTTTACAAGAAAATAACGGGGAGGGAGAGGAGATGTGATTTCCTCTGGTTTGGTGATAAGAGAAGCCTAACCGGCCTCTGGTGACGCGCTGTACGGAGAGCCACCGCCGCCGTCCGCTTTTGTAGCTCTTTGCGTGTCAAAGAAAGTTTCGGCTTCTTTGGGAGCGTTTCGAGACGAGATGAAAATATATATGAATTTTAACGTCATCCATAGACGACGCCAATGATGGTGATTTGATGAATGGTGACGTTGATGATAAAGATGATCTTGACGTGTTGTTGTAGCAGCTTTTCTAGGTTCGGGGATTTTTGAGTGGTGTTTATCCCCGCTCGGGTCGTGACGATTAAAGTATATCGATTTTGTAATTGGTATGGGGTCGAATCGCTTAGAAGCACTTGCGGTGGACAATTCCTGGGCCGGACTCGTCGTACTCCTGCTTGGAGATCCACATCTGCTGGAAGGTGGACAGGGAGGCAAGGATGGATCCACCGATCCATACGGAGTATTTCCTCTCTGGGGGAGCGATGATCTTGATCTTGATCGTCGACGGGGCGAGAGCGGTGATTTCCTTCTGCATACGGTCAGCAATACCAGGGTACATGGTGGTACCACCGGACAGAACGTTGTTGGCGTACAAGTCCTTACGGATGTCAACGTCGCACTTCATGATGGAGTTGTACACGGTCTCGTGGATACCGCAGGATTCCATTCCCAGGAAGGACGGCTGGAAGAGAGCCTCGGGGGTACGGAATCTCTCGTTTCCAATGGTGATGACCTGTCCGTCGGGAAGCTCGTAGCTCTTCTCGAGGGAGGTGCTGGCGGCAGCGGTGGCCATCTCCTGTTCGAAGTCCAGGGCGACGTAGCAGAGCTTCTCCTTGATGTCACGAACGATTTCACGCTCAGCGGTGGTGGTGAACGAGTATCCACGCTCGGTGAGGATCTTCATGAGGTAGTCGGTAAGATCGCGACCAGCCAAGTCCAGACGGAGGATGGCATGGGGCAGGGCGTAACCTTCGTAGATGGGCACGGTGTGGGAGACACCATCTCCGGAGTCCAAGACGATACCGGTGGTACGACCGGAAGCGTACAGGGAGAGTACGGCCTGGATGGCGACGTACATCGCGGGGCTGTTGAAGGTCTCGAACATGATCTGTGTCATCTTCTCACGGTTAGCCTTTGGGTTGAGGGGAGCCTCGGTAAGGAGGACTGGGTGCTCCTCGGGGGCGACACGGAGCTCGTTGTAGAAGGTGTGATGCCAGATCTTCTCCATATCATCCCAGTTGGTGATGATACCGTGCTCAATGGGGTATTTCAGGGTGAGGATACCTCTCTTGCTCTGTGCCTCATCACCGACGTAGCTGTCCTTCTGTCCCATACCGACCATGACTCCCTGATGACGGGGGCGACCGACAATTGAGGGGAAGACGGCACGGGGCGCGTCATCTCCGGCGAAACCGGCCTTGCACATACCGGAGCCATTGTCTACGACCAGAGCTGCTACTTCGTCGTCACACATCTTGAATCTTCTTTATTTGTCTCTGCAAAGAAATAATGAATAGAATCAGACAGGGGTTTCTCACTTCGACTCTTGACGAGATGCCAAAAAAATTCTCTACATTTCTAACATTTCGCGTTACAAATTGTCAAAAAGATTACTACCGAAGATAATTAAGCAACAAATAGCCTACATTGCCATTCAACCCATATACATACACGTAGCCGGAATATGGCTACGAGAATCAACGTCAGTTGCCAAATACTATTAACCGAACAGAATGCATCATTTATCTTTTTGCTATATGACACGTGTTTGTCCGTATAGTAAGCTGTTCAATCCCGTATGTATTTGGTTTCCAAAAAAGTAAAGTAAGCTCGTATTAGGTAATAAGTTACAAGATTACTAGTGACGTCTAGGACTGACACGTCGTAACTATTGCATATGGCAATGTCCTCGTATCAACAATCATCAAAATTTAGTTGAAATAACGATAGAAGTATATAGCAAAAACATAACAGTAATAATAATCGGTGAAAACCCATGAATCTAACGTTTACATATAAAAAGATCTCTGCTAAAAGTCGTCAGTATCGTGTCCAGTAATAAATATCACAACAATTTGACACTTGGGTAAAATCGTCCAGCACCAGCTTTCAGGCCACAACTACTGCATTATTGCATGGTATATATGGTATACAAAAAAAAACTGAATTACTCCATATCACTTGATAAAATCAATTCGCAATAGTTAGTATACCCTCGTAAGTTCGATCGAAAAAATGAAGAAATGATAAATAAGAATCTTTTCTTCAATGTTAATAAGAATCTTCTCGGTACAGGTATATCTTCCTCGATAAAATAATGACGACAGTATAATAATGCATAGACGCGAAATACACTAATATCACGGGTACTAACCGTCGGGGTGGGTAGTGAATCGGCGGGCGGCTGCGGAGCGGCTGAGGTCTGGAGGCGTCGCGACGCCAGATATAACGTCCGCTCTCTAGCCGACGCTACCCAACATGGGCACGGAGATGCTCCAGGGTTGGCCAACGCCGCTGCCCACGCACTGGCCCACGCCCGCTACCACCGAAAGCTCGGAAAAGCCCGAAAATATTGAGATCTCTATGCGGCCGCGAGGCTTTGGACAGCCCTGAATAGACGCTGAGGGTGCCGCGTCGCCTCGCGTAGCGGCCGACGCCGTTCGCCGCTCGCCGCGCACCTCACCGATCATAGCATCGCTTTAGGCGGCGCGGGGGCCGCTTGGAAATTCCAAACAAACGCTTTCGCTCAAAAGCTCGCTACCGCATAGACGGAAAAACGTTACGCCCTAATTTGGGCCGGTTGTGATTCGAGTTGATCAACTGCATTCCGTACCAAATTCATTGAAATTTACCAGCACCCTGCACTAAAAGTCACAGATTTCAAAAACTCTGCATGGATTTCCCGTAGGCATTTATTTACTCTGAGAAGTAGAAGCGCCCTATGTTCTCGCAGGTACTTTCTTCCTTCGGTAGCTGGAATGGAACGAAAGTCGAAGAAGGAGGAGATAAAGTTGACAGAATTAATGGTGTCTAAAAATGCGCATATTCGCAGATTGTTTTTGCGGGCCTGGATCCAGAAATATGATTTTCAACGTAATCAATTACGAAAGGCTAAAAATTGAGAGTCGAAGTCGAATGTTTTAGGCTATTAAAATTTGAACTATTATATACAGGCTTGATGAATAATTGCGATTGTTAATTCGCAAGGTTTTGCAAAAATTTTGCATTCAAAGGATCGGACCAGTAGGTGGTGCCACCCAAGTGCCAATTCGACAAACTATTTTAGCCGCAATAGTATTTGGTGCGGGAACGATATAGTCATTATGATTTCTCTGAACCGTCATGAAAGCGCATCATGTTAATTGCGTGAAGATGATTTACAGAACTATTTGACTATAAAAGTAAGGAATCTGTACTTTCATTCAACGAATCTATTATCTGCCTATTTTCGATGCTTATGTCGACGGAAAGATAACTCTTCAATAACTAAAAGAAAAACATGTTCAAGTATTTCCGTTATAATGACGTCGTCGAATATGTCAATCATTGGAGTAAACAGATTATACACTCTGATTTGTTTCAGATAAGATTTCGTTGCTATGTATAAAGCCGGCGACTTATCACAGTCCGCAAAAGAAGAGAACCAAGTATATGTGCGGCCACAGTCATGGAGGAAAGGAGTGGGATAGAGCGGTCAAAGGCCTACGGCATCAGAGGCCGGTTTCTAGTTGTTTACCCCAACAACCTGGTGCAGACTGGTCATTCGTTAGTTGAGCGATCTGCAGTTGCGGACCAAGAACCACGAACGGAGAAGAAGCAGACTCCGAAAGGCCTGCTCGACTATAACAAAGAAGCTTAGATTTTCGAAAGTCCAGCCATGTCCTGCACTGCACTGCATTTCTTGTGAGTAATTCCGCATTACTTATCGTTCATTAACTATAGTTTGAGCTCAGCAGATGAATTGATCTGTCTTTATCTCTTCTTGAGATGAATGTTAATAAACGTTATCAACTAGCGCCGTTAGCATTACATAGTTACCCTTTTTATATTAGCTGTATTAATGCACGTATACATGCACACGCATAGTTTCGTATTATAATTGAAACGAATAAAGGATGGGTCAAGTGCAGAGGCGACTGTGCAGTTCGCAGCATCGTTTGATTCACATTATCATGTAATACGTGTCACGTATGCAAATGTACTAATATATAATTATATTAGTTCCACGAATGTCTGCTTGTATGGATAAAATTATAAGATAACATAATAGTATAGATGAATATAATTATGTACAAATTCGTCAAGTATAGAGGGTCTTCGTCGAAACTTGCAAACTAGTGTACGTGCCTGCACTCTGCAGCATTAAGCACCGCATCGATTATAGCAACCGAAGACCAGTTCTGGACGCTCCAAAAAAACGAATAGTTAAAAGTTAAAACTACGGTTGACAGGAGAGAGGTCCTTTAACCGGGCGAGCAAGGCTGTCTTTGACTTTGCATACTCATTTAAGATGTGCAGACCGAATGGGAGAACTCGTTTGCAAGATGTGCATGTATATGTATTATAGTGTTTCCTTTTTTAATTTATGAAACTCGAAACGGGGGGTTGATTGTCACTTCCATGAATAGACTAAACTTTCCATTTGAGATATCGTACGAGGACTTGAAGCTGATTTTTAAAGATCAAAATACTAGTTGTTGAATACTTGTTTCGCAATATCTCCGAAAATGGTTCGATTTCGTTTCTTTTTTTTCTATAGATTTTTACTGGCGATTTCCAGTCAGGTTTTTTGTGAACCTGTAGATATTGCCGAGGTGGATACGGCGCCTCCAACAAGTACGATATCGCCATCAAGCCTCGAATTGCAGGCCAAGGAGTTTCTCGATCGATTGAACAACGAGGTCGCAGAATGGAACAATCGTGCAACTGTGGCACAATGGGGATACGATTCAAATTTAACGGCTGCTAATCTGCAAGAGAAAATTCGTGTCTCGTCCGAGGCTGCGGCCTTCAGTAAGGCCAAATGGCCCGAGATCAGTGCTTTTCCATGGCAACAAATCAAAGACTATGATACAAAGAGACAATTTTCTAAACACGTACGGCTTGGACTAGCCGCTCTACCAAAACAGGTCACATCACACGCACGATTACCTCAAATTACTATATCGCATATAACGCGCATTCTGCATTCATGCAAATTCTCTATGCATGCGGAAATATGGATCTAGATAACTTGACGATATTTATCTTTCTATCTTTCAAATTCATTTTTCCTTTTGCGAGAATTATATAGTATAACGTTTTTATTTCAATGGACAGGATTACGAAGATTATTTAAGAACGGTTGGAAATATGGAAGAGATTTACAGTACAGCAAAAATCTGCCGATACAATGACAAAGAGAAGTGCGATTTGGCCCTTGAACCACAACTTACAGAGCTTTTAATATCTAGCAGAGACCCAGATGAATTAAAACACATTTGGGTAGAATGGCGAAAGGCAACTGGAGCTAAAGTGAAAAAACTTTTTCCAAAATACGTTGACCTCAGCAACAAGGCAGCACGATTAAACAATGTTACCGATACCGCAGCAAACTGGCTTCGAGAATACGATACTGACAATTTTACCGATCAAATTGGTCAGTGTAAATTTATTTTCTCATTTTTCTCATGCTATACCTACTTTCATTCTACAAAAACGCTGAACCGAAATTTTACTTTTATCAATATGTTTTTACCGCAGAAAATCTATGGCAACAAATGAGGCCTTTGTACTTAGAGTTTCACGCATACGTTAGGCATCAACTCCGCGCGAAATATGGCGAAGATATAGTGTCTAGGGATGGTCCGATCCCCGCTCATCTTTTGGGTAACATGTGGTCTCAGACATGGAATCACATAGCAGATTTCTCGACTCCTTATCCAGGAAAAACTCTGCCTGATCCAACTGAGAATATGATAAAGCAAGGGTACGATGCAAACCGTATATTCCGACTGGCAGACAGCTTCTTTACATCCCTTAATCTATCCGCTGTTCCCGAATCATTCTGGACTAAATCGATATTGGAAAAACCTCAAGATGGAAGAGAATTAATCTGCCATGCTAGTGCCTGGGACTTTTATGATAGCAAAGATTTCAGGATCAAACAATGCTCGAGGATCAATTCGGAGGACCTCTTAACTGCTCATCATGAAATGGGACACATACAATACTTCATACAGTACAAAGATCAGCCCGTTATTTTTAGGGAGGGTGCGAATCCCGGTGAGTTTTTATTTATCTATATATTTATCTATCGCTGATTTTTTTTGTCGATTTGTTAAAAGGATCGAAGAATCGATGATAATGAATGAAACATCGGAAATTCCCTTCCTTTAGAATCGCTATAATTTAGTGTGTCGCTTATCAGGTTTTCACGAAGCTATCGGCGATGTGATGTCGTTGAGTGTATCGACGGTGGAACACTTGAAAAAAATCAATCTACTAGCTCAAGATACTGAGGAAGATTACGAAGCTTTACTCAATTATCTTTACGAAAAGGGACTCGAGAAAATAGCTTTTCTTCCTTTCGCCTTTGCGCTTGATAAATGGCGTTGGGACGTATTCAGGGGGAGAATTACACCCGATAATTACAACTGCGAATGGTAGATAATGAATATAACTTAAATTCATTCATCTCATGTTTTGAAGTTTTTCATTCTTTTTTTTTCTAATTCATTCAAGCGTATCTCGACTTCTATTTATACCACAAAACATCGTTACGCTTTTTGTCAGTTATAAGAGCCAGCCGACTTTTGTCTGACCATGAAGAGTCTCTCCTTGTGTATCTTACTGTTATTATTTATTTCTTATTTCTTTAGTTCATTCTTGATTTTGCCTCATAGTTCCTAACACAATCAGTATTTCAATCATGCATTCTAGTCAGTACTACTATTTCTTCATATCACATAATAGGAGAAACTATTAGACGTCGCATTGTTCCATAGGATAATATAATCCATTCTCTCCATTCCCTTCATCCCGAAAACATTAAAGAATGTGTATCACAGGTGGAAACTTGTTAATGAGCTTCAAGGACTCGAGCCACCTGTAGACAGAACTGAAGAAGACCTGGACGCTGCAGCTAAATATCATGTGGTTGCCAGCGTAGAATACTTGCGCTACTTTGTCAGTTACGTGGTACAATTCCAGTTCCATAAATCTCTGTGTCAAGTAGCCGGTGAATATGACCCCAATAATCCTTCCACAAAGCCTCTGCATCGTTGTGATATTTACCAGAGTAAAGAAGCTGGAAATCTTCTCGGGTGAGCACAGGAGTAAAGTATGTCCGCGGAATAACGATTCTATCATTTTTTAACGATTTTAGTTCCATGCTGAAATTGGGATCCTCAAAGCCCTGGCCAGATGCGATGGAAGTGATCACAGGACAGAGAGAAATGGACGCTTCAGGACTGCTAGAGTACTTCAATCCCCTTTACGAGTGGCTGAAGGCGAAGAACAAGGAGACTGGAGCCCACGTTGGGTGGAATGCTTCGTTGAGACGTAAGTTTGAAGGAAAATATTCGCCGGATAGATTACTGTGTCCTAATTGCTCAAAGTTATAGAGTTTTGTTTAACGCTGATTGCAGGTTGCGTGAAAACAAGGTCGGAGCTTGAGGAAGTTCCATCAACTGCGGCTTAAATGATTCAGCGATGTATTGAAACGATAATTATGATATAATTATATTGAATAAGCGATAATTATATTGAAACATGCTTAATTTTTATTTTTATTATAATATAAGTAAGTGGCGAGAAATACGCGTCGTACATTGTCGAAATAATCAAAGGAAATATTTGAAACACGAATACCTCTACAAGGTTTCCTAGACAATAAATATACTCAACAATTAACTCAATTATAACTCATAACATGCTCTATCGATACTTTCTTGCATTGACAAAGCATAGCGCATCTCATCCCACTGTGCTGTATGTCAGGAGCGAAATACAAGACAAGAGGCAGCATCAAAGATTTTACAACGCCTTAAGTTTTCTTTGATTTTCCTGCCCGATGATAACTGCTCTTTTTCTTCGACCCTACAGCTCCTTTTTCCTTTGTTACAGCGGACTTCTTACCGCTTGTAGAAGGAGCTGTCTTTATCTGTAATATAAACACCATGTAATCATTTCAATTAATCATTTTGTACAGAAATTTGAAAACGAGCAATGCGTTATTCTAATTACAAAATTCCATTACAAGCGAACGAGATAGTTACCTTAATCATTGGATCGTTGGAGGGACTCTCATCCTCTTTCTCTTCCTCTGATTCTTCTTCTTCAAAGTCCTCAAGATCTTCTTCGTTTGTGGCTTGAGCTCGTTTCTTTTTTTCAGGGCCTTTAGTAAGAGCGTAAGGTCTCATTGAAGAACTCTTATTAAACGCTCTTGTGAATGCAGCCTTCACCTGAATGAAGCAGATAAGTAGATTATGCATCAGTTGAAAGAAAGAAAACAGCTTTCTTCATTGTATTCTCTTCTCTATTTTGGTAGACGTACCTTGCTGTCCAGGTCTTGCATTGGATCCCGATGTCCAGGCCACAAGGAGACTTCAACCAATGCGTCCAAGTCCTCTCTGTAGCAGGATTATAAGAAAATTATTGTTTAGACTGGGGTAAAACTCCTTCGGTAAATTTTGGACTCTACAAAGTTTACAGAAATTTAATTCACCTGATCAAATGATAGTTATTCATTGCCTCCACAGCAGACGTAGTACCGGCTGCTCCCTCGGCAACTAAAGGCCCGACAACAGCATCTCTAAGATGCTTTATATAATCTAAGTTTATGGAATCTTTGCTCGACGAAGTGGCCAGCCGTGCATGTGCAGTGATTTCTTGCAGTAATCTGTAACCAGAATGATAAAGTATATCATATGATAGATTCCCTCAAGAATAAGTGCAGGATATCTACCTTTCGAATTTTGTTCTTCTAGAATTTCGACCAAGCCAGGCAGGAAACGCGCATTGTCTCGCCATATGGCCAGACATTAATGTCCCAGGAATAACAGAGGAGTAACAAGCTTGCGTAGGTAATAAGCTCCAGGCATTGCTGCGACGAATCGCATTTTCGACCAGGTCTCCAAGTGCCAGGCTTTCGGCTGTATCAGCGATAGTTTCCAAAACCTTTTCTCTGAAACAGGGAAAAGTATGAAGTTTCATTAATCATATGTATCAGTAAAATGACTCTAAAGGATCTGATATGAGTTAGTTATTAATTTTTTACTTCGGACAGTTTGGAACTACGCCAAGGTAATTCTCCTGAACGAATAGAGGACCTATGTTATAATCGTGAAAGAATAGATCACTCTTATCGTGTATCGACATAGTCTTGTGAGCTTCGTGACTAAAGACTTTCTGTACAACGTCCCAGGGACCAAGACGCAAATCCTTGTTGATTTTACGTCCTCTATGCGTCCCATCGATGGAAGGATTGTCGGCGAGCAAAGACAAATGATTTAAAACTTGTCTAATGTCGTTGTTAGTCGATTCAATCAACCGGCTCAAATCTTCTGTATCTATTTTTATGTTTTCTTTAAAGCATATGCTCATCATAGCAGACTGGAAGCACGCAAAAGTAATAATTAGACTCCGAGAAAAAATTTAGGCACTGTTCAACTGGTTGAATTAGATATTTACCTTGATCTGGGCGATTTTAGGCTTCTGAAATCTCAGATCGTAAGTATAATTAGACAGTGTTCTCATCTTCGTGTTATTTCTGTCATTACAAATGCAGATTATGGGTACATTAGTACTTTTAATTAGCGCTATGAGCTCCTGCAGTCCCCCACGGTCTTCATTTCCTGCCATCCCATCGACTTCGTCCATTACCAGGACGTGATTGAGGGCTGGCTTCTTGGAGGCAACGTCTGCAGATTTATCTGCAAGGGAGAATGATTTGTGTTAAAAAATGCACGAGTCATTTATCGCGAGATGAGAGTCACAGAAAAGTTTTATTTGTGCTTATTTACCGACGAAATACCCCTTCATGGATTTGTTATTCAACAACTCTGATACTTCTTCTTTCAACAGTCTTTTACTGCGAGTATCGGACGCATTGAACTCTAAAGCATCGAGGCCTAACACGTCACAAACAATTTGTACGGTCGTAGTTTTTCCAACTCCTGGTGGGCCTGAGAGAAGAACGGCTTTAAAGAAGGCTCCGTCGTGTTGTGCCCAGGGACCTAGACAAGAAACGGGATTTCGGTATTAAGAATTTTCAAATCTGTGGAGTATTTCAAGCTTTGCACACGTTGCGATCATTGAATAATTGCTCACTTGGTCGAGACAGCTTAACATTCCCGCTCCGATTCTTGTGCCAATTTTTCAACCAATCGTGCAACTTGTTTACATTGCTTTTATCTCCTTGTTGTCCAATTATCTGCTTCATGGTTTTTGGCTTGTATTTCTCAACCCAGATTTGAGATCCAGTTTCACAAGGTAGACGAATCTAGAAAAAGTTGAGTTTAGTTATAACTACAGTTTTCTTTTCTATCTAGATCTGTGGAAAATCTCATTTCAATTCACCACAGGAGGTATATCGCTTCTCTTCAAGACTTGGCTCGCTTCAGAAGTATTTGATTTCTCAGTCGCTGGAGTTTTTGGCTTGTTGTTAAAATCTTCCATACGAACTTTCGATGTATCTTGAGCCTTTGGTGATGGATCGCGTTTTGGAGAGCCCAAAGGTTCCGGTTCTGGAGTTTTTCGTTTAGCTTTCCGAGGAGTTTTTTTCTGAACAATATTTTTGCCGTCATTATTCCCTCGGGCAGCAGGTCTTGTTCTAATCAATTCCAAAAGGTCGTCTTCGGATATCATTTTGATTCCGAAATGTCTTGCCTGAATCAAAGAACACCAAAATAAAGTATTTGAGTATAAATCTTGACTGAGGAGTACAAGAGACAAAGGAAGGGCGATTATTCTACCTTTTCCAATTTCGCGGGGCCAGGTTCATCACCCAGTATCACATAGTCTGTCTTTCTGGAAACCTGATGCAGGATACGACCGCCATATTTTTTTATCAATTCATCTGCCTCGTCTCTTTCCATTGAATCCAGAATTCCTGTGATCAAGAAGCTCAGACCAGCTAAGCAATTATCAGCACCCTGTGGTAAAGAAGATTGAATAAAAATCTGAGGTCACTATGAACTAAAAATCATTGCGCTTCATGAAATAATATGGAAATACAAACCGTGGGTATTTCCTTGGACCCTGGGTTTCTGGCACCTCCCCTATTTAAGTATTGTTGATAAAGTGCTGCGCTGCGCTGCCTTTTTTGAGCAATGGCTTCAAACGGGTCCTCTTTCTCGTCTTCGTCGTTACGCTTTCTTTTTTGTGCCGGTGTTTTTTCAATTTCGATTTTAGAAATTCCTTTATGAGCCGACGTATTGCCGGTAGTCCTTTTGCTGCTTCCAGAAGCTTTGGGATATTCGCGAGTTTTCGTGTTAGCTTCCCCATTTTTCACGGCTGTTTTCGTACCGTGGAAATGCTTCGAGCTGACTTTCTCATCTCCAAACACCTGCTTGTAAAAAAATAGTTTTATTTCGAGATCAAATTTGCGGCTACAGAATCCAATCCAAAATTCTTACTTTAGGCACATCCACAGTCCCGTTAACTCTTTTATTTTTCTCCGCGAACGAGTCATCTATAAAATACTTTCAGGATTATTCCTAGTCTCAGAGTAGTTAAGTAACAGAAATGATCTCCTTGATATTATACAATAAATTCTATGCTTATGAAACCTCGATTTATCAGTGAATACAATCAGCCAGACTTTCTGGATCTTATTATTGAAAGTTCCAGACTATTTTCAAAGATTAAAGCATCTGAAAATTGGCGGTGACTCAATTTTTCACACAGATATTGATCTAGACGTTTTATTCATTATTAAAGCTTCTCACCAAAATTGGAAGGCTTGCTGGAGCCGGCTTCTTCTTTTTTAGAGGAAATTTTATCCAACGAAATCTTAGTGGAATACGGTTTACCATTTCCATTTGTTTTGCTCGTAGTTTTATCCGCTTCGGATTTTTCCACCTGATTCAGCGCAGCTTCAAATGCATCGTCGCAGTAGAATTCGGCATCCTGTAGGATAGATTTTCCAATGAAGTAAGAAACTCGTATTTTTTCATACCAGATTTGAGCTTTCATGTTCTGACTGAAATAAAATTCTAGAGAAACGTTATACCTCTTCTGGCAATTTCTTATGAGGTTTAGGTGCCTCTATTCTCTTGACGGGTTTACTACTGAACACATCTGCTGCAGAGACGTATTTTCTCGATGGAATTTTCTCTTGTATACTGGGCTGTGTTTTTCTTGACTTTTGCTTAACTATGACAACTTCATCTTCCGAATCTGATAACACTTGCCTCTTGCTGCTCCGTTTGATGGGCTTTAACAACACAACGATTATTGAATCAAATAATTACAATTGAATTTAGTTTTAGGAGTGATTTTCATTTAAATTAGAGCATTTTGTTCCAAATGAGAAATTGTATTTTTGTAAACTATAGGTTCGATCTTTTCGAAAACAGACCTCTGATACTTTCTTTGGAGATTTTGACGTCGAGGCATCCCTATCTCTTACAATTTTAGTCCCGTTAGTGGATTGTCCTTTTTTAGGCGTCTGTTTAATCTCTATCACCTCGTCTTCGGAATCTGACAATATCTGTTGCTTGCGCTTTGTGGACTGCAAGAAAAATAAACATTGAGCGAATAATGACATAAGTCAGAAATGGCTTTGGATGTTTTATTCTGAAAACACTGGACATAATTTTGGAGTAAAAAAATTTGCACAACCTTATGCCGTTTTTTAGGAGACATGCTCTTTTCTTTGTCTTCATCTGAAGAGTGGTATTTATTTTTCTTAGTATTTGAGGATACGGTAGAACTTTCACAAGTCTTTTTCTTCGAAAGTACGCTGAAGTATGATGTGATAGGCTGTAAATAAGATCAGTTTATTCACATCAGAGATAGAGAAGCATGGTTTGAATATTCCTCACTCGAAAGTGGCTAGACGGTTGTGTGTATAAAATGACAATTATTACCTTCGACATTTTTATAGGTTAAAATAAATTTCGGTTTGTATAAAAGTCAGATAAATATATTCATGTTTAAATTTTCAACTAAACAGTCACACGGTTTTTTATCATTATATCAATTATCCCGAACGAATTTTCGGCACGTTTTTCTCCTTATTCTCATTTCATTGTTTATTACCTGTCGGGCAAAATGCGCGCTAAATCAGCATCTGTGTATAAATATTTTCTATAGTCTGTGCTTTTTAACAAAATTAAAGACCTCAGATCATTCTATTCAATAGAATGTCGAACTACAGCTAGAAAGACGCGCATCCGATATATGAAACGATTTTGCCGCTCTATTTCTTTTTGTTTGATCAATGCTTTTCAAATCTGTACAAAGGAAACACGGAACGCGGACCGCATACACTAATCAGAAGCGTTCTGTACCAACAGCAACCCTACTGATTGGTCCGCTCGTTTCGCGTTCCTTTCCCTGTTCGGAAACTTCTCTTGTATTTCACATCAAAACATATTTAACCTCAAATGCGACCATTTTGTTGTCCCGTTGGCACCAGGCACGACAACTCATCATCGTATATCTGAACAGCTTATTATCAGCAATTATTATTCACAAAGTTAACGATTAGATCGCGCGATCGTTGCAGCTTGAACTCGTTATAATACCGACATTTACTGCCCAGTAATTAAAGAAGTATCTTCATTGGTAAGTAGCTGATTCAATTATGGTATCAATCTCCGCGATAATCAATTCGTATATTTCAAATATTCATGAATGCTGAGAGACTTTTGCTCCCAACTGATAAATTTGATTAAAAACAGATTCTAACCTAACTAATTAACGTAATCGCAGAATACATCATGACTAAGATCAGGCCGCGAACATTCTTCGACATAGAAGTAGGCGGTTTACCTATGGGCCGAGTAGTCTTCGAACTTTACTCGGACGTATGTCCAGAGACGTGCGAAAATTTTCGGGCATTATGTGCGGGCGATAAAGGGCTAGGAAAAACTACTTCAAAACCTCTACACTACAAGGGTATCGTCTTTCACCGAGTTGTCAAAGACTTCATGATTCAAGGCGGTGATTTTTCCGTTGGAAATGGAACCGGGGGTGAATCCATTTACGGAGGAACTTTTGCGGGTAATAAAACCAGCTTCAAAATGAAAATGTTTGATAAAAACTCACCTCTATGGATCAAGATGAAAGGCTATCATTTAATCTCTTACCATTATTGCAGATGAAAACTTTTCTATCACTCACGACAAGCCTTTTTTATTGTCGATGGCTAATCGTGGTAAAGATACAAATGGTTCGCAGTTTTTCATGTAAGTATGAATCAGCTGTAGCATTTGGTAAAATAAATTTAAATTTTCTCATTTCATATTGAATTTGATAATGAAGTTATGTAATCATGAATTATAATGGCCAATTGGAGAAATTGATTACACTGGTTTTTCAACTATACTTCATATCTGGCTTCATTTTAGGATTTTCAGGTCAATATGTTGTCAAGAAATTTATTTCAGAATAACACTTGACTTAGTTTTGATTAAAATGCAAAAATAATCACTGTTGTCTTCGTTTGGCAAGTTAAACCTTTTATCTTCAAGGTTTTTATATGTATCTTCCAATGCAGCAAATTTTAGCAAATCGAAATGGAGAATTTGGCCACAGAGAATAAGAAGCAATGAGTATTGCTCCTTTATGTGGATAAATTTTATTTATCTCAAGGAAAGAGAGAAATAACAATAAAGCTCCCAGCGTGTAACTTATATAGAGAGAAAGAAGGGTTCGATTCATCATTGTCAATTGCGTTGACAAATTTTCCTTAAGTCATTTCTTTGGAAAATAAACGAGCCCAACTAGAGCCAGAAAACAAACCTAGTGGAATAAATAACTCGACGCTGTTTTTGTGTAGTCGCGAGGGAGAGGCTACTACGTTGCTACTACAACACAATGACTTCCGAAAGCTGGCTCTTTCTGTCCATCACTCATCTCCTTAATCATGTTTTGTTGTTGTAGTACAACGCAACCGGCGCCCCACCTCGACAAGTGAGTTCCTTACTTTGAATATCGTTTAGGCTTGGTATTCATACTAGCATAAATTTTCTCGAATAAAAGAAGCAGATTCATCAATCAATCAATGGAATCTAAATCAGATTTCCTATCAACAAAAACTCATCTTCTGTTATTTATTTACAGCGTTCACGTCGTGTTTGGAGAAGTGGTTTCTGGACAGGAAGTTGTGTCCCACGTCGAAGGTCTACCCGTTGATCGCATGTCACGTCCCTTACAGGATGCCAAAGTAGTGAACTGCGGAGAGCTTGTTCTCAAGTCAAAAGGCAAAGGTATCGATCTTGTGCCCCTTTATAAAAACTTAACTGAAAATCAACGCCAACGTTGAACTTTCTCTCGATAATCTGTTCATCTTTGATCTTATATTATGAAATTATTAAATGAATGATTTGCTTTCAGCTAAAAAACGAGAAGTCAAAAGTAGTGCCGGATCCTCTTCGTCTTCAGCAGCGGCTTCGTCATCCTCCGAATCTGATTCCCACGTTGGGAAAAGTAGGAAGAAAAAGAGGTCTAAAAAAAGGTTTTTCGTCCGTCTTTTTTCCTTTTCTCCTTATTGGACAAGACATAAAATATTATACTGTGTTTTATTCAATAGTAAGAAGCGGGCGAGATCTGAAGAAGGGGAAATCCCTGACTCAGCTGATGAAGAAGCTGGCAAACCCCACCCACTTGTTTCCGTAACAAAGATTGATCCGGACGAAATCCCCGAGGTTCCAGCTAATAAATTTCTTTATAGAGCTGGATCGGCCAATAACGCTAATCAAAAAGAATTCAGACAGCGTTATGGTAGAGAAAGAAATCGCGGGCATACTAAAAGCGGACGAATTATTAAAGGCAGAGGCGTATTTGTTAGTATTTTTAACACAAAATATTCGAATAGGTTTCAACAAAGTTATGAAATGTTTGAGAATGTCTGCAATTGAGTATTAAAAATTTAATGACTTCCAAAAACCATTTTACAGAGATTTCGTACACCATCGCGTAGCCGTTCGAGGAGTATGACTCCGCCGCATTGGAAGCAGGCACAAAATCGCACGATTAAGTTACACGAGTTTCAGGTGCGGATCACACTCCTCTATAGTCTTTCAGAACTGAATTGTAACTGGTGAAAATTGGCTTTACAGAAACTGGAGAAAGAGCGCATGAAAAAGGAAGAAATAGAAGATGACGAAGCAGACGAGGGGCAAGGGCAAAGCCAAAGCCAACAAGACCGTAGCGACAGAAGAAAGAAATTCTCCATCACTAAGAGCGAGGTGCAAATTTCTGAGCAAGGAGGTAACAACCCAAAGTCTGAAGTATCGCTATATCAGGACGAGAATAACCAGGCTGAAAATATTGAGAATTTATCCCAAGCCCCAAGGGGTAATGAAGGCGAAAATCTTGGGGTTGAAAAGAACGGAGATAATCTTCTCCGGAATAGGTCCGATAATAAGCGTGGAGATGGAAGGGTAGACAGGCATCGTACTAATCGTTCCGAATTGCAGGATAATCATAGATATTTTCCAAGAGGTTCAGGGGACAGAACTAGAAAGCGGGGTCGTTCAAGGTCCAGAGATCGTAGGAGGTCTAGAAACCGAGATGAGAATAGGAGAAATAGTAGAGAAAGAAAGGGACGTAGACATCATTCTCCGCGAAGACGTAGTCCGGTTAGATCGGGCAATAGATCAGACAGACAGACTGACGACCGTCGAGAAAAACGTAACGATAGTAAGAGATCGCATCATACGGATAACAAAAACGAAAAGAAGTCTAACACGGTTGAACGGAAATTAGATAAACCGGATAAAAGCGAGCCTGACTCGGCCGCCGTTGTACAGCCGAAATTTAAACGCAGATCTCGCTCTTCTAGCGGCAGCAGTCGAGCCTCCAAAGAATGAGAATTTGAATTCCAGTTAAATTAATCCTAAACATTAGTGTCGAAAGTTATATTCTTTTTTCGTTTTTATTGGTCTTACTTTTCCAATATTGTTCACCGAGTTCGAATGACCTTTTGTATTTTGTAGGGCTTATTATTTCTCTTGTAAATAAATGATTAGTTCTTACTTTATAGCTGTACCTCATTTCGATAAACAATTTCTGAATGTTGTAACGAGGTTCAAGTCTCTCCCCCCTTGACGTAGCACTAGGGTCTGTTAGCCACTTTGTAACTGTGATTTTGGTAACGTTTCGAGGAGAGGCACTCGGCCCGAGCAATAAATTGGAATGATATAAACTGCAGAGCGTGTGGATAGGTATTTTTGTCGTGGGTATAAGAGTCTGGTTTGTCAGCAAAAAAATGACATCACTCATCTTGGTCTGTAACTATTCTCCATACTTGATAATGTTATATTAAATATACTTTATGGAGTTGTGACAGTAATTCAAAATATTTGCTGATTTAGGTAAATAGAAATGGAAACTGAAAAAAGAACATTTTATTTATCCTGTGACATTAAATCAATCTAAATCCCCAACTGGACTGATTTTTTCTTTGTTATTCAAATGATTGTAAGATTTATAAATATCACTGCTCACCCCTAATTTTATAAATTTATTAAGAACTTAGTACAAGTTGTAGGAAATGATAATCGATAATTGTATTCATTCAGGCATTAAAATTGAACCGCACGTCTCAGCAGCGAAGTGATGCAGGGGACTTGCTTCTTCTTATCTATTCCAGGGTCTCTTGGAGCCTTGGATTCAAAATCAATGGCAACGCGTAAGCTGACGCATGTTAATAGTGTGAGAAGGTCGTATTCTCTACCATTCTTGTTCAACTCTGCACATAATGCCTGAATGAAGTATGATCCTTTGTCTTCATTCTTCCAAGCAATGTATCCTAGTTAAAAAAGACTGTTACGATTCTCAGAACGTTCGGTTTAGGGTAAAAACATCGAAGACGAATCGGCCAGGACTTCAAAACTTTTTAGAAACTGTCCTATTTGTTCCTCATTACTCTAAAGTTCCCACCATTAGTTTATCTTCGTTTATATTTACCTGGTACAGTTGCATAGGCGATTAAAAAATCTCTATGAGAAAACTGTGCGCAAAATGAGCTTGAATCTTCAGTTTGAGTACGCGGCTCGAAACAATCTCTATGAGCAAACTGTGCGCAAACTGAGCTTGAATCGTCAGTTTGGGTACGCTCCCTGAGACTGATGCCAGGATCCAATTTGTACCCCCGGCAGGCTTGGATAAAGAAGATTCTTGGCTTGCCAGTCAGAGTTTCGCATTTTTCGGCAGTAAAATATGACCATATGGTATCAGTTTCGTAAGGTTTATCATGTGCACAAAGTTTATCCATTCGCCCATGGGTCAGTATAGCAACGACTAAACAATCGTGATCTGTATGATCCTTTTCTGAAACTGTGCCATTTTCATTATCTAAATATGCTGGTTCGAAAATTTTTGAATAGATGAGCTCGTGGCTTGTTATACTGCTCGCATAAATCTACCTTTTTTGAGTTTATGTTGTATTTTTTCTGCATTTAGATTCAGATATTCCTTGACTTTGAATCCAAGTTTCTCTAGGCAATTTGTGAGTTCCTTGCGATCGATATTAGTAGCATTTCTACGATCAACATAGTTATTTCTGTAATATTCGTGATCAAATATCAAAGCTATGCCTCGCTTTGGGTGGTTCATTTTGTAGTGCGTTTCCATACGCAATGTTGGAGTGGCAGTTGTTTGTACTTGGTCTTCGGCACTCCTGGAAGAAAACAGATGGGTATTGAAATACACTAAATTTTACACTATGCTCAGCTGAACACTACGATTGAATTCAAAGAGAACAGGCAGCGATACTTACATAATAAAGTTTTATGTTATTTTCTACCCTTTATGATTATTCTGTAATCAAAACTTTTGTTAAAAAATATTAATGGAATGTTCTAATATATTCTTCCTATTTTCTCAATTCATGGATCAATCCATTTGATCGTCATATAATCCTAGATTATTTCACTATTTTCGTTTATCTATTCATTGAACACAGTCGGTTAATAATTGGGTAGATGTTGAGTGCATGGAACACAGTAACTGACTCGACAGGGACGGTACAGTGATAGCACCTTCTCTTCGTGGAATAGATACATGCCGATTGAACAAGTTCAGACCTGTAGTTTGGTTTGAGGGAGAGTGGCGGTGATGGTCACGATAGGTGGCGCCAGTCTTATTTCAGAGCAGACTTACTTTGATTGGGAGAAAGCTGGAGGGACGAATCATTCACGTAGCCCTCTGTTTGCAGCTGCATGAATTGTTGGGATTGTGGAGGGAGTTGGAGGTATCTGCGTGCAAAGGACTCTCTCAAACATTCTTGGAATAGTATATCGAATATAAATATTCTATCATTATCTCGGGAATTGTCCCCTCTTTTCGGAAATTGATCAGGAAGTCTGAATGAAAGTAGAAGTTCTGGGTATACCAGTGACTGAGTAATACATGTCAGATTAGATTAGATTAGTTTCTATTATCTAGTAAAAAAATACATTGCGGTCAGTATAAATTGATTAGGTGAAAAACTGAACTTCATTACACTTCTATTTACACTGTGGAAGTTTTCCCAAATGTCAATGAAACCAAGGGTATATCATGATTGATATTTGGTATTTGTATCGGTTTTGGTTTCGCCACGACTGAACATCACTCCTTAAAGAAATATGTTCATATACCTATATAACACACCTGTGCAACAATATGGGACTGAATTCATAGACTACCAAGGAACGAGTAGCTAGGCGACACTTACATGATCAGAAGATGAATTAGAATCATAGTTTACAATAATGGTTTGTTCTCGATGTTTTTTTTTTATATCTGCACTGCTTCAACTTTAACAGCGATATTATCAAAATGCTAGCGAGAGCTGCGTCAAGATAAATTCACCACATCCTGAAGAGCCACATCCTTTTCCTTCCATTTTGACACGTGCGAAGTTTTACCAGGGATCAGAGACCTTGTGATTTTTATCACCATAACGTTATTATGTAAGCAGACGTTAAATAATACAAAAGTCAAAGCGTCGAAAATCCTGAAATTCACAGTCGACATTTCTCTACTGAGAATGAAAAGTTACGAGTTTTGTATCACTATATTAGATCAGATTAGATTGAATACTTGGCAAAGAAAATACGGGGCACTAGAGGATACTAACACAAAGGTGATGGATAGATATGCGGCTTTGATAATGGAAGAGACTAAAACTACATTAGAATAAAACCTACTTTATTAACGCCATAAAACGTCTTACAGAGAATGTAACAATTGCGTATGAATGTTCTATCAAAATTGTTTATATCTAAGCGGTAAGGATAGACGAAAGAAAGAAATATTAAATGAATTTGGGCAAATATTGAACTCACGAAACACGAGGAAATACTTTGAAGTAATTTGATTCGGCGTGTAATCTGCACAATGCACTCCCTCAATGTCAGGTAGTACTGAGTGTGAGTTGCTCTTGTGTTTAGAGATTAAAACTGAATAAGATGTGTCAGTGTCGAGGTGATCCAGGGGATTTGCATCTTCTCTCCCAGATAATCCTTTCCATATTGTAGAGCAACACGATTACAGACAAAGGTACACAGTGTATTCAGTTCGTGTTTTTCACCATAGTCTTTCATCACTTGACACCATGCCTGGATGAACGGTGATCCCTTCTCTTTGTCTCTGTAGGCAAGATATCCTAGATACGACACAAAAGTTGAATAGTTGAAAATTATCAAGATGATGGAGATACGTTACATTGGGATATCAACTTTTCATCTACCTGGTGGGGTTGCATAGGCGATTAAGAAATCTGCTAGATTTGGTATTTTAAAGGTATGTGACAGATTACGGCCCGATTTAGTGTCAGTTACTAAGCTGTTCCTCGTACAACTGCCCATATCTTCGTCCTCACCCTGGCAAGCTTGAATAACAAAAACTTTTGGCTTGCCAACCAGATCTGGACAATTTTTGCCAGTGACAGGCGAAAATATCTCATCTGTATCATATTCTCTATCAAAGGCAGTAAGTTTACCCGATGTCCCATGCGTTAATACCGCTATGAATAAACAGTCGCTATTTGTAAGATCCTTTTCTGAAACTGTTGAAATTTATTATTTAAATTTTCACTTTGTACACTACGTTATGTAGGAATTTACCTGCTTTTAGCGTTTTTATTATGTCGGCGAACTTTAAATCAATATATACTTCTACATCGAATTTGAGATGCTTCAGACATTTTGTAAGTGATTTGCAATCAACATTGCTGCCATGTCTAGTCGAATATTCCTCTTCATTGTAATTCATATGATTGAAGATGATAGCTAGGCCTCCTTTGCGGTGATTCATTTCATAATACATAGTATCATGTATTTGGTTGTCATTCTTGCAAGAAAAAAGATGTTCATGTATGCCAGATTTTTCATCATAATCACTTGCAACGCTGTGCAAATGAATTGAAAAAAAACACTGATGAGCAAGGAGGCGACTATACTTACATACTGACTGTTTCAATTCCGATCGTAGTTTGCAACTATTGTTTATCTTTTACAATCCTTCTACAATCCGAATTGTTTAGCACTTTGATGGTGATATTTTCAGATTAACACACATCCAAATACTGGCTAGTCCAGTCGCTGAATTTCCCATCCCCCCCCCCCCAATCACTTCCATAATCACAGCATTACAGCCTTCTTTAGAGTTGAAAGTTTCCTGATGGAAGCTCTAAAACAGAACTAGCATTCGTCAGAAATATAAATAGCATATCTAGCAAAACGTTGACTCCTGGACTCATTATCTAAGGACTTCAAGCGCTTCACTATCTAATTTCTTTTTTCTCATATTGGGATAAAAATAATGAATTTTCTGATATACATTATATCAGATTAGATTTAATAGCTGGTAAATAGGGATTAAAGGATTGAAGCTGAACTTTCAAAGAAAGACAGGAAGCTTCGATAATGAAAAAACTAAGATTGCATTACACTTAAATATACTTTATTTAAGACTATAAAACTTCTTTTACAAAGAGTATAAAAATGCATATAAATGTGCTATTAAAATTATTTTATACCTAAACGCTACGAATAGAATAGAATAGAATAGAATAGAAAAACAAAAATACATATTTAATAAATTTGAGCAATAAATTATTGAACTCACAAGATAAACAAAAATAATTCCGAGTAGTTTGATATTAGTCTTTTGAGCATCAACAAATTGGGTTTATATACCAAGCAAATGGAATATCACGCAGTTTCCACCCGGTAAAAATTGTTGCAGAATACTACTGGTTCATAATCTATAAGTATCTGTAAATGCGTTGTAACTTCCAGGTCTGTTTGTCATAAAAGTGAACAAAAAATAAATGCACTTTGTTCGTGTATCGGCAGTGTACCAGTAATATGAGTATAGATCTACAGAAAATTATTTATAATGCGTATGCTGTTTGAGATCAAGTGCAAACATCTTACAGAATATTATATACCAACATTAGGTAATTCACTAAGCTATATAATCCGTTAGCGCGAACGTTCCATAAATTATTAATACGTATTTACCGTTAATCGTTAGTATTTTCGCCTATTATTCTATAGGTGAGAAATTCGATAACTGAAAACACATCCTTGTAGAGTTTTGATGCTAGTTATCGAAACAGATGGTAAGATCAGTTTCTCATATTTAAGTAACATCGATCGTCGATTAAATTCTCCAGTCAAGGTCTTAAGATGTTAATTCTGAACAATTGATAGCGTTACGTTCGCGCATGCCACAGGATAACGAAATATCAATGAAAAGTCAAGGTGTATACTGATATTTGAGGAAAAAATATCCACCGTGGTTATAGCCAATACCTTAACAGGTCAAACTAAAATTATTCATACAAGTATTATCTCAGTTGAATTTCTATCTTCTATCTAGAACTCTTGATCCCTAATTCACAGATAAAAGAGAGCACCGCCAAATAAACTCTTATTCAGCTAACAATTATGGCAAATCTTATTTAAATTTAAAAAAAAAAAGAATTTCTTTTATCACATGGCTTAATCGGTAGCTACACCGTTCTTAGGCGATGTAAACTTAACTAGACGAGTTAGCATAGAGGTAATACAAGGAATTTGTTTCTGCTGATGCATAGTTACATTATCAGGAGTGTTTGACTCAAAGTCAATCGATACACGCTGACAAACAAAAGTAAGCAATGTTAGAAGGTCCCATCTTGTGCCGTTCTCTCCCAACTCCAAACACAGCGCTTGCATGAACCAAGATCCTCGGGTCGTATTCCTCCAGGAATAGTAACCTGAACAAAAACAGATTTCATTTAATCAAAAGGCCTCATTTAGACCATAAAACATGTCCAAGATTTTATATTCACCCGGGATGGTCGAATAGGCAATCAAAAAGTCCGCGTGTGTTGGTATGCGGAAAGTTTGCGCTCCATGACCGTCTGTCTCAGTACGTTCCCTCAGGCTAACACCAGGATCCAATTTATCACCCTGGCAGGCCTGGATGAAGAACATTTTTGGCTTTCCAGCCAAAGATGGACATTTATCTGCGGTAAAATACGACCATATGGTGTCTGCTTTGTAGGCAGTATCGTGAGCGTAGAGAATACCCATTTCTCCATGACTCAGTACAGCGACGATCAAACAATCGTGATCTGTGTGATCCATTTCTGAAACTGTTCAAGTCACTCGATTAAGTATAGCAAGAAATTTGATCAGGATTTTCTAAAAATTTAAAAATTCAGTTATGATTAATTAAATGGTTTTTCTTGTATTAAAAAGCGAGTCGCAATTGAATTGAGTGCAATATTATCGCGCATGTTTATTCAGGTATGAATCATTACCCTTTTCCAGATTTTTTTGTAGATCCTTATAGACAAGATTGTGATAATCCTTGACTTCAAATCCAAGTTTTTGTAAACAATTATTGAGCGTTTCGCAATCAACATTTGTACCAGATCTGGACTTAAGGTGATTAGTGGTAAAAAATTCGTGGTTAAAAATCAGCGCCAATCCTCTTTTGGGATTGTTCATATTGTAATGAGTCGCGTAACGTAGAGTGGGAGCATCTCGTGTTGTGTTTCCAAAATTCACGGTGTTACCTCTGAAAAAATAAAACGACACATTCATAACGCGGAAACAATTTTTTTTAATCAACTTTATAGGTTATATACTAGTCGAGAGCGTTTATAACATCAAAGGAATAACATACCTCCCGTATCCAAAAGCATCTGCGTAGTCACCACCTTCTACGCAACTGTCAACGCAATTTTCTATAGTTGCGGACATTTTTCAACCTTCTTATTTATTAAACGCAGTTATTATTTCACCAATTTACATCAGCTAAACAAAACGCTCTCTGTGTCATCCACCTTTGTTTGAACTCTCGAGCGTTTATTCGCGTGACTCACATCTTATAAGTTCGCTTATCTCTGTGGCTAACATCTGATTGGTTTATTTTTAGACAATTCAAGGTTATATTACAACGTTGAGCGACGAACATTAATGAAGCTCTGTCATTGGCTTAACGGAACCGCCTCTCCCCGTTTTGATGATCTTCAACCAATGGAGAGGTTCGTTTACATCGTCGAACCACTATATCGCCAGAATGCGATCACAGCCTTATGAGTGTTCGTAAACTCCAAAGGCTGCTTATTACATCTTCGAGCTTCTCATCTTATGTAACATTCGACCTATGATATGGAATAAATTCGTCCCGCGCATTGATCTCGTTTTTTTATTTGACAATAATTTTGATGTTTTCCGTCGTGTTGTTAAATGCAATAGTTTTATAACCTTAGAGTCAATGTTTCGGTCGTCATTATCAATTGACCAGTTTCATACAAGCGTTAAAACGCGGTGAATAGTGATAAATACGAGCCGCGGTATTCCGCGCTGTTTTTATCCGATTAATGTGTGTTTGTTGATAACAGATAAACACAAGAGATATAAATATGCCAGCATTTCTTAAACACATTGAAGTCGAGGACTTCAAATCCTATAAAGGAAAACTGATAATTGGACCGCTGAAGTCCTTCACTGCAGTTGTCGGCCCTAATGGATCTGGTGAGTTGAATATCCTAACCAAAAAAAATATAGTCATTACGTGTAATTGACAATGAAAATTCTTGCCCAATCCCTCTTATTACCAATTAATAAATCAATCAACGATCACTTCTAAATTCTAACTCTTGAACGACAGGAAAATCGAATTTTATGGACGCCATCAGTTTTGTTATGGGCGAAAAAACCAGCAGCCTTAGGGTGAAAAGATTCAGCGAACTTATTCACGGCGCTTCGATAGGCCAGCCAGTCAAACGAAGGTAAATTTCTATGAGATAAAATTCTTGTCATTCTTTGTCAGTCGTTATATGATAAAGTTTATTTACTTGGGGCAAAGTCGACGAAGATCGATGGGTTTCAAGGGTTGAACATGTTCGACAAAATAAAATAATATGTACGAAATTTTACAGCGCTTCTGTAACAGCTGTATTTGAACTCGAAGATGGCAGTGAGAAGAGTTTCATGAGATCTGTGCAGGGGTCTTCTTCGGAACATCGCATTAATAACTCGGTAAATTTTTCATTCCATTTAAATAAAATGAAACGATGATTTTTCATTTAAAGAAACGTGAGATTTATTTATTCTTCAATTTTTAATTCAGGTCGTAACCAGTCAGGTGTATCTCAACGAGCTTGAACATCTAGGAATAAATGTTAAGGCTAAAAACTTTCTGGTATTTCAAGGAGCTGTTGAATCTATAGCGATGAAGAATCCCAAGGAAAGAACTGCTCTTTTTGAAGAGATTAGTAACTCTGGAGCCTTGAAAGCTGAGTACGAAAGGTAATGCTAGAATTCTTAATTTTGGAAGTTCAATTCAATTGTTTTTCTGACTTGATTTGTTCCTAACGTAATCATTATTTAAAACCATTTAGGCTGAGGACCGAAATGCTTAGAGCAGAGGAAGAGACCCAGTTCTCTTATCAGAAGAAAAAAGGCGTTGCTGCGGAGAGAAAAGAAGCTAAATTGGAGAAGGAGGAAGCTGAGAAGTATCACAGATTGAAAGAAGAATGCGTAAGTTGACCGAAAATAAAAAAATAGGTGATTTATGAGCTTCTTTATTTAATGAATGTTTAATTCTTGATTATTATTTTGGTTTATGAAAATCAGGCGGAGAAACAGGTCGAGTTACAGCTATTCCGTTTATTTCATAACGAAAAGGAGATCGAAAACTTTGAGATAACTCAAAAGAAGAAGCAGCATGAGGTGGACAAGATATCAAAAAAGAAAGAAAAAGTAGAAGAAAAATTACGAGAGCAGAAAAAGGAGTCGGGCAAATTGGGTCGCGAGCTTCAAAAGATCGACCAAGAAATAAGAGAGATGGAAGTAGAGATAAGCAAAAAAAGACCGACTTTTATAAAGGCCAAAGAGCGTGTTGCCCATATGCAGAAGAAAGTTGAATCTGCTCGCAAAGCTTTGGCGACTGCAAGAACTGCTGATGAGGCTCACAAGAAAGACATAAACGAACTTCAGGAGGAACTGAATCAAGTAGAACAGGCCAAGAACTCTTATGAGACTAACGTAGCTGGACAATCGCAGTCCCAGGGGAGAGATGTGCAGCTTGAAGACGAACAGGTAAGTTTTAGGGATAGATAAACCGATTTTCATCCCTTGTTAAACAATTTTTTACTTTTATTTAAGGTCCGAGAGTACAATCGTTTGAAAGAAGAAGCAGGCAAGCAGTCCGCTCGCTACCTACAGATGTTGGATTCTATAAATCGAGAGCAAAAATCTGACCAAGATAGACTGGATAATGAAGGCAGGAAGAAAACCGAAGTGGAAAACAAGCATAAGCAAAAAGGGCACATGAGAGACGAAGCGCAAAAGCGGGTTGAAAAGCTCGAGGAACATATTAGAACTTCGGAAGCTGCTTTGGAGGATCAGAAGAAGCTGAGAGCCGATCTGCAATCTGACGTAGGAACCTCTAAGGATAAGATACAAAACTTGCAGCGTGAATTGGAAAACATATCCGAACAGCTTGGCGATGCCAAAGTTGATAAGCACGAGGTATCTAGGAATAAGAAGAAGACGGAGATAGTTGAAAATTTTAAACGTCTTTATCCAGGGGTGGTGAGTAAAGTGGGTAAAAAATTAATGTAATTTAACGATGAATCTATCTTTGAATAATTTTTTTCCCAGTACGATCGAATGATCAACATGTGCCAGCCGATTCACAAGAGATTCAACGTGGCGATTACTAAGGTTTTGGGAAAGTATATGGAGGCCATTGTTGTGGATACTGAAAAAACCGCTAGACAATGCATTCAATATTTAAAAGAACAATATTTGGAGCCAGAAACGTTTTTGCCTCTTGATTATATCCAAGCAAAACCTCTAAAGGGAAGACTGAGGTGCGTTGAACCTTTTTTTTTTTGGAATTGATTCGCCCTCAGAAATGTTACTGAACTCTGTGCTCATTCATGTTTTTCAGGAACATCCAGGAACCGAAAAACGTTAAGCTGTTATACGACGTTCTTCATTTCGAGCCAAAGGATATAGACAGAGCTGTTTTATTTGCTACAAATAACGCTCTGGTATGCGAAACTCCAGAAGATGCTAACAAAGTTGCTTACGATATGGACAAAAAGACCAGATACGATGTAAGATGAAAAAGCTACAAGCAAATATCGAAAATCCAATTCATTTTTATTCAGCATCTAATCAAATAATTATCTCAATTATTCTCCGAACTAGTGTGTGGCTCTCGACGGGACTTACTACCAGAAAGCTGGAATTATTTCGGGAGGAAGTTTGGATTTGGCAAAGAAGGCTAAAAGATGGGACGAGAAACAGATGTCTCAATTAAAATCGCAAAAGGTATACCCATAGAAATGTAGAATAATTAAAGTGCCTAAATGAGGGAATAAGTACTAAGGGAATAATCATTTTGTCATCTACAGGAAAAGCTCACGGAAGAATTGAGAGAATCGCTGAAGAAATCTCGCAAGGAATCCGAACTTAATACAGTCGATTCTCAAATCAGAGGACTTGAGACTCGTTTGAGGTACAATAAAAATGATTTAACAGCAACGGTGAGTGAATATAATTTGTTCATGCTTTATTTCGTTCCTTTGGTGGGAGTAACTCAACGCTGCGTCTTTTCCTACAGAAAAAGCAGATCGCCGATCTGGAAGCTGAGTTGGAGGGTCTTCAAAATGAGTTGAATCTATTTGGGGTAAGAAACTAGTGAGAAAATGTATTTTGTCTATTTCTTTTTTTTGTAAAAACTCAGCATTATTTATGTGCCTACATCACGGATGCAATTTTACTTTTTTCTTAGCCGACAATAAACGCTATTGAAAAAACGATGGCCGAAAGAGATCAAGAGATACAGAATATCAAAGAGAAAATGAACACTGTTGAAGACGATGTATTCGCAAGTTTTTGCGAACAAATTGGCGTTGCTAATATACGACAGTATGAAGAAAGAGAATTGAGGTAGTGAATAAACCCGAAAATCTATTCAATTTAGGAAAAATAGTAATCCTATTCAGATTTCCTATTCCCAAAACCCCGCAGATCGTGCGCAAGTTTTATCCTTCGTCCTTGGTCCTGGCATCATCCCACAATATTCGATATTATTAGGTATTAATCGATTCCCAAAGCAGTGAATCTCACATTTGTTTAACTAGATTTGTCGTATTTTAGGTCTCAGCAGGAGAGAGCTAAGAAGCGAATGGAATTTGAAAATCAAATGAATCGTATTCTGAATCAGTTGGACTTTGAGAAACAACGCGATACCGAAAGTGAGAACTAAATTTGATATTAAAATTATTCAAGCATGTTCTTTGTGCTCATGGAGTAAGAAGATCCATTATTTTGTTTTTAAAATTATAGGTAATGTACTACGATGGGAAAGAGCGGTCCAAGATGCTGAAGACAAACTAGAAACTGCCCGTCAGGCAGAGTTGTATCAATTGACGGAAAAGGATCACGACGAGGAGCAGATGAAAAAGCTGCTAGCCACTCGTACAAATAAGAAAATGGAAGTAGAGCAGGAAGAAGAAGAGATCGGAAAGGCCAGACGCGAAGTAGGCACAATTGCAAAGGAAGCTCAAGCCTCGCAGAAGCAGCTGAATTCAATAGAGTCGAAAATTGAACAGAGAAAGGCTGACCGCCACGCCATTCTCATGCAATGCAAGGTAATAGACTGTTTTATAGTCAAGAATGTGAATAAATGAGAAGAAGTAAGCCAGAGAAGAGAATTGGCATCGGAACTGGAGTATAATCACTTATTGTGTTGTGTTGTCCTCAATTAACCAGATTTTAAGACAGCATAATAACTTTAAATTTATCCACAGATGGAGGATATAGCGATTCCTATGCTACGTGGAAATATGGAAGATATCGCGCAAGAGAGCACAGTTGCAAGCGAAACAACGGGAGATTCTACTTTAAGTACTCATCAACAGTACGAACGTGAAAGTCTGATAACCATCGACTATGGTCTTCTTCCTGATCATCTTAAGGACATAGACGAGGATGACATCAAAAAGACTAATGATAAGCTGAACAAAGTAATAAACGATCTTCAGGGTACGATACAGCGAATACAAGCCCCTAACATGAAGGTTCGTGTCTTCTTATCGTTGGACTTTTTATTTGAATCCGAAATAGGTAAACTAAATGAATAATGAATCTCTTTGTTGAGATAGGCCATACAAAAATTGTATGCAGCTAAGGAAAAGCTGCAAGAAACGAACGAGGAGTTCGAACAATCTCGTAAAAAGGCTAAGAAAGCTAAAACTCAGTTTGAGAAGGTGAAGAAGGAGAGACACGACAGATTCATGGCGTGCTTTGAGCATGTTGCAAATGAAATTGACCCAATCTACAAGGTGAGCTGCAGAGTTTATACAGAGAACGAATTCGGACACGGTTTTCAGTTGAAATAATTTTCGAACGTCCTTCTTTTCACCTTTTCAGTCTTTAGCTAAGAACCAGTCCGCCCAGGCATTCCTTGGACCAGAAAATCCCGAAGAACCGTACTTGGATGGTATCAATTACAACTGTGTTGCTCCCGGCAAACGCTTTCAACCAATGTCCAATCTTTCTGGTGGAGAGAAAACCGTCGCAGCTTTAGCCCTGCTGTTCGCTGTTCATAGGTAATTTTAATATAGCTCTAAAAACGCTGCGATCGAAATACAATTCTCACTAGTTATGCTGAAAATCTGAAGATTTCGTATCCCTTTTTTTTGGCTTGTATAATAGAAATTCGCAAAAACTACCCACAGAAAATAAGCCATAGAGTTCTTAAACAGTTCTGGAGGACTGGGGTTCTTGGACTTCAATTTTGCTGGACATTTTATTCATACAGTCTCAAGTTCGACATTGAAATTAGTTCTTATTTAATTTCACAGCTTTCAACCAGCACCTTTCTTCGTTCTTGATGAGATTGACGCAGCCCTAGATAACACAAATATAGGCAAAGTGGCGAGTTATATTCGTGACAAGACTAGCTCTCTGCAAACTATCGTTATTTCATTGAAGGAGGAATTCTACTCCCATGCTGATGCACTGATTGGTATTTGCCCAGACGTAAGTTTCCTGTTATAGTATGATAGGAGACGAGATCGTTCGAAACGTTACAAGCGAAGTTTTTCTTTTGTTTGACAAATCTAAATTTGCATCATGTAGATCCTAATTAATTCTTTAATTTCAAACGTTTTGATTTACAGGTTGGTGAGTGTCTGGAGAGTAAAGTGTTGACGCTTGACTTGACCGAATATCCTACTCACTAAAAAGTGGCAATTAGCATCAATCTGCACCACGTTTTTACTCGACTACCATTTAGGTGGTAATACTATCATATTTTTGTTTCCTGAGTTTGGTGAATCTGGGATCTGGAATTCGGGATTCATATGATATATATTTTCACACACCTTATCAAATATTCAATCCCAATACTAATTCAGTATTCAAGTTCTATTTTATCACCTATATATTATTTTCTAAAAATTGACAAAATCTAATTATACTTTATTTCTTTTTCTTTTTTTAAACTTATTACCCCGAATAGAACAGCGATATCATAACATATTATTTATAGAAAATTTATTAACAGAATATCATTGCGTGATCCAGATATTTTCTATAACTCACTGATCACTATGAACTACTTCGAATAATAACAAGTATTGTAAATTTTCATTATTAAAGACTCCATCATTTATTGACGGTAAAGATATCTGTGCAGATTATTGTTTTACTACTTTTAAATAGATATATATCCATCAGCTGTACTTTTATTCGTTATATATTACAATTACAATATATTATAAAATTTCTTAAATTTAATATGAAATTTTTCTTCAATTATTTCACCCTTTATTTCCTATAAGCCAAATGAAATCCTATAACTACCTACATGCATTTATACATAAAACAAGTATTACTTATTCGAATAATATAATATATATATCTAGATATTTATATAGTCAGAATCCAGATGGACAATTTTTCGCAGGCATAGAATGGCTCGTTTCCGATCTGCTGATTCCATCAGCGAACATCTGAGACATTCATCTTACTTGTGCAACTGCCATCATATCTACACTAATGAGTCATCATTTCATTTCTATATTTATTCTCCTAGAAATAAATAACGCCTCGTCGTGATTTTTAGATTTAAATTAATTTGTAAAACAGGTTTTTTTTCTTTCTAACGTTGTTCAATTAATGGAATAATAGA
The DNA here is from genome assembly GCA_963978835.1 of Tenthredo scrophulariae. NCBI lineage: Eukaryota > Metazoa > Arthropoda > Insecta > Hymenoptera > Tenthredinidae > Tenthredo > Tenthredo scrophulariae. The sequence goes on from OZ022234.1 coordinate 16,590,680, forward strand.
AAAAAAAAAGAGGCGAGATAATATACAATCAATACAATGTATAACTACGCAGGGAATTGTAATATAATATTATAAGGCCTGATACAAGCTTCCACTTTGCGAATTAGACCGTATTGGTTGATAATATCTCTAGCTTGCGAGTGCTGGTATCGTTAGGTTTCGAAATTGTCTTTAATATGTGTACACACATTCTGTTATATAGATTTAAGTATACGTATACATATATAAATATTATATCGGAAATAAAAATAGTAACAATTCAGATTTATTATACTGTTTGAGCCTAACTAGGTGTCCACGGGTCAATGCAGTCTATTGCTCTCATTTGTCTGTCTTATATATACGTCTAACACCCGATTGCAGAATGCGGCCAAAATAATATGTATTAGGAGTGCCAGTTAAATAATGTCATTTAACAGATACTCAACACTACTTCTATCATTTATATAATCAAAGTTAACAGAAGTGTTTAAGCAACACACACCACCTACTGTTATAGAAGAATAATTTGCAAAATTTTCTAAACACATGAATAATTGCATTTAGCTATATCTTTATTCAGAGCAAACGTATGAGGGTACAGATCATAGCAAGCTTTCATATCTTATCAATCTATGGACATGATACAGTCGAGGGTTCAGAAATTAGAAATCTTTCATGAGGAATATTCCAAAAACGGGATAGGGCAGAAGTACCGTTTTTGGTCACCGTTACAGTATTTTTAGAATTGTTTTCATGCGAATTTGAACATGAGGTGGCCACAAACGGTGCTTCAATACCCTATACCTATGGAGCTTCTTCGTTGGCATCCGAATACATGCGGTATCGCAGATATCTGGCGTCTTCTTCATCTGTTATAAAGATGATGATGATGATTGTTCGATCGCGGATGGTGTTCTGTGCGGGGATATGGGTCGTGGATAGGGGGAAATGAATGGGTCAGGGCAACTGAAAGAGATCAAACGCCTCGTGGTCTACAACTGCGAGGATGATGACCCCCTTCATTCCCCGAGTTCCAGCATCTGCTAAATAGATGATACGACATCGCTCGCTGGTCTAGTTGCCCTCAGCCTCAGCCAGAGGTGGGTCGGCTCCTAGACGTTCCTTGTAGAGTGTGTTTATCACACGTTAGCGAACCATCAACAGAGTGAAAATTCTTAGAAATATACTGCAAAGGGAAGAGAAAGAACCGAATTTATCATAATGACGAGGGGGAGCGGCGGAGCTCAGCTCCTGCGCTCGGGGATAGCCGCGTTTTTGATCCTGATGACGGTCGTTGTTCTCCAAACCGAGGCGGCTAAACAAAAACCTAATAACCGTCGGATCAGACCAATTCAGGCACAAGAACCTGCGAGTCCTTCAGGCAACCCTTCAGATTACGGCGATTACGACGAGTACTATGAAACCTACGACGAATATGAGGACCAAGTGAAGAACGGTCAGTAATTTTTGCTCATTTGTAAAACATAAGTTCCAATTTTTTACATCCTGTTTTTTCGATTAGTGTCTAAAATACATTTGCAAGATATCCTGATCAGGGTTCCTTCGATTAACCATCTGAGGAAGAAGGGATAAAAATTTGGGTGTAATCAATCACGAATAAAAAAAATTATTAATACCGATCATGCCATCACATTCATACTTCTTGCAAGTATAAGTACAGTTCATATCTCAGTTTGCGCGCCCGCGCCGCGTGGATAATTATTACATGATACGGAACTGAATAAGAGAATAGCGTTTGAACTATGTAATGCCAGTCAATGACTCGTTGTAATTATTTCTCGTTTTATTTGCACGATGTGAGACTCTGGCACGTGCTGGCTCACATGCGCACTCGTATATCGTGTGCATGCTCACATCGTTTATACTCAATTAATATGTTTATTATTATGATGTACGATCTTGAATCCCACTTTCAATGGGTATAATTCAGTCTTATGGTTTACCGAGCAAACAGGACCAACCGACGAATTGTAATTTAAATAGTTAGGCAACGAAGCGATTGGATCATTAAATTTCTCTTATCACTGGTCTGATAGCATGATTTAAGCTCTTAATCAGAGTATTCATTTCGTATTTTGGTGTGTAAAAAATTATATTTTAGCTAGTTTTAGTGAATTATCATCTACTGCGCTATATTTTTAATAAATTCCCTTAACCCAGGCGTGAACCCCCTTATCTAAAGGTCAGAGGTGAATAGGTCGCCGAGTCTAATCTCCTCAGGTCCCTTAATAAACTCTAGTTCTGTATTTATCTTCACCTTAATCTATTCGACTAAATTTTTATCAGACGCTATATTGTACATTGTAAATATTTCGTCGCAATCTCGTCACGGATCACACGCATATATAAATAGAAATAAGGCTACGATTAGTCTATGTGTATTATATTATGAAACGTGTTACATTTCTACATGTGAATGATTTCCTGCAAGACAATAATACATCATGAACCAAGAAATAATCGAACGCTTATCTCACTTAGGCGTAAATGAAAGATTATTTTTCCTAAAAACTAGGGCAATAAATTGAACGACGCTCGATCTTTTCGACGCGGAAGTGCACTGCGGGTTAAGACTAATGAGAATTAAAGACGAAGACGATATAAGATCGGGGTCATTACTCGTGTGATTCTTATTTTATTTTACATCATAAGACATGGTATATAAGAATAGTAATTTCCTGAAAGGAAATGCCCTCAATTTGATCGCGTCTTATGCAGATATTTATATTTAAGTTACAAACCGTTACTGCAGCGAGAGCAATTTATTAATTCACATATTAAGCCCCGCCATTATTACTCTTTCGCGAGGCACCAATTAATCAATTAGAATAATTAGAAAGCTGGACGGAATGGCTTCGCGTCAATTACTTTAATTACCTAGCTTCTTCCTTTTAGCTATTCACCATTTTTATTTAATAAATAAGAAAACCGGATGAGAGAAAATAAACAGCTAATAAAGCACAGAAGATCCACACCATTTCTTTCAAGGTTTTCCTATACCTAATTTTCACCCCTTTTTAGGCACACAACCAAATCGTTCTGGAGGAGGACGAAACCCCAGACCGTCACCAACACCGGGAACTGGAGGATCAGGAACACCGCCAAACGATAACTTAGGTAAAATTATTTCTGGAACTGTATTGTCGGATCATTTTGTGCAAAATATGCATACATACACATCGAAGTCGATACAATTTTATCGTTTTATAAATATACGAAATTTTGAATCTCTATACTGTTCCTCCGCAGTGGGTCCAAGATTTCCGGCTTCAAGTACCGCATCCCCGCCTATTCTAGTTCCAACAACTCAGCCACCAGACGAAACGCCACGACCACCTAGTCCAGGTGATGCCTTATACAAAAAATTATTCGTTGTGTTTTCGTTAATAATATTTATTTTTTATTCTTGTTATATTTCATACATTTTGTCTGACCGTCGTCATTACTATCGTATAAGTTTGATAAAATTAGAAACCAACAAAAAGGAAAGAAGAATAATTGAAAAAAAAGAACTGAACAATGTACGTCCCCTTTTCGACTCTTCGGAATTTGCAGTTTTCCACGCTGTAGCTTCGTTCTTTTTTTAAAGTTTATATGTAGTCTTATGACGTCGCAGCCGATCGCGGACTATGAGCTTTGAGCGATAATACCTATTTGTAACCAAGGAAGAGAATCAACTTTAGTTAATCCTTTTTTTATACTTATGAAAAAAAAAAATACTATTACTACTGCGGTATATAGGTGACGATCATGATCTTGGCTGCTTGTTCGATGGAGTACGTCGTAAAGCTGACGAAGAATGGAAGCCCGACGATTGTACAACTTGTCGATGCCTACGGGGCACAGCTGAATGTTCTCAATTGAGTTCCTGTCAATCAGGTTACGTGGCATCACACATAATTATAATTATAATCGGCTTTCAATAATCATTTTCGTATCATTACTAGACACGGTACTGAATATATATAGATCAAGTTCACCGACGATCGGCAGCGCGCGGTATTCCAATACTTATAATTTTACTGTCCGTTATGGTACCAGACTAATGACCAAAGAATTAAATCAATGATAACAAAAGTTATTACTCATTACGGTGATCCCTAATTCGGTCATATTCAAATTTCTATACTCCCATTGGCTAGAGCTCGAAATGTGTACAAAAAAATGTAGTCAAAACCCCAGGATCCTATCTCAATTCTAAGTACTGCCTCAAAGCCTTCGAACTTTCCCATTTAAATAACATAGGTTCAAACTAGAATAAATCATTTCAGGTGGAAGTTGCGAAGGTGTTGTGTGTGCCGAGTTGTCTTGTGATCAGTACATCCCCTTGGGCCAGTGCTGCCCTGTATGCGCAGGTACACGATTTAATTCTGTTAATATTTTACACATAAATTTGTAGCAATTACAGGCTCTTTTAATTCCTAATTCAGGAGAATATTTGATTATATTATATCCTGCAATCGATTAAAAAATGCAACATATTGTTTCTTTTAGACGTCGAACCTACCGGAGAACCTTCAGGTCCGGTGAGTACATCACAATATCTACTAACGATCTTTGACAGCTTTCAATAAAACCTAGTTAAACATCGCATTCTTTTTAATCGTTTGATTTCCACAGCCTCCAACATCTGCTTCAGAGATTCAACCTGGCGAAAGCAATCGTTTTAATTCTGTATCCGGGCCAAGGGTAGGTGAAATATATTGACTCCTCCCAATTTCATCTCGAATCAATAATTATATAAATCAATTTATTCCCTATTCAATTGCATAGATTCTTATAGCGGTGATATTTGACTGAAATTATTCTTAGGGAGTACCCGGCCGTCAGGGAGACAGCGGGCGTCCAGGAGATGCAGGATTCCCTGGGACTCCTGGAACCCCAGGGATCCCAGGGTCACCTGGACCACCAGGCCCCGCACCGGATGTAAGTTTCATTAATTATTTACGATAAAATTATACAAGTAGTCATTTCGCATGCATCGATTCTACGGACTGGAGAAAAGCATTCGAAGAACCGTGAATGAGATTTACTCATGACTAGACTGAAGTTAAGAAAAATATGCCAAATCAGTTGGTTTTTCTTGATTAGATGAAAGAAAAAAGACAGTAATCAAATAAAGGAAATATCTATGTGATCAGGAATTAGAATCGATGGTTTAAAGCTAAACGCAATTATGAACTGCAACTGATCATTTCGACTAAATCGGTTTGTTCGATTTGAAAAGTCCTCACGCGATTTATCTCCTGTTTGCAGTTGTCTGCCTACTATCAGCAACTGGCATTAACTCAATCCGGACAAGACAAAGGACCTACCGGGGGATCCGCAGCTCTATACGGAGCTCCCGATGCGTTTTCGTACCTACAGGCTCAGGTTGGTTCAGTCGGACCACGAGGACCTCCAGGCACGTGAACCCTTCACCACTAAATTCTGCCCGTCAATCTATAACAACAATTCGATAACAAATTATTCTCCTATCGCTTCAGGGCCACCCGGTGCCTCCGGACCCCAAGGTTTTCAAGGAACGAGAGGAGAGCCTGGAGAACCTGGGCCTCCAGGACCCACCGGCTTACCAGGACCTCGAGGATTGACTGGCCTCTCTGGAAAAGACGTATGCTCACACTCGGAGACTTTATATTAGTCACTTCTTGCTATATGTGAAAATTATTTTTTATTTCAAGGGCGACTCTGGTGAGGATGGAGAGACTGGACCTCAGGGTTCCCCTGGTCCTGTTGGACCTCGAGGTTTACCTGGGATGCCTGGCCTTCCTGGTATCAAAGGTCACAGAGGATTTTCTGGACTAGATGGTGCGAAGGGTGACCAAGGACTTTCAGGAGAGAAAGGATCGTCCGGATCACCAGGACCGATGGGCCCTATTGGACAAATGGTAGGCGGATAAATACTATTTGAAGAGTAGCTTTTGATTCAAATAAAAATGTGTTATTTGATTAAGTCATTGACACACTTGAGCCTTATGATTCTCTTATTTGTGGTCGTTGAAATTTTACCAATTATGAAACGGGTGAAGTGTCTTAATATTTCTTTATTTTTCCCTAACGTGATGAATAACTGTTTCAGGGTCCGGCTGGACCTCGTGGCGAGAGAGGGCGTGAAGGACCACCAGGTCCTCCCGGAGTGCGAGGGATCGATGGTATTTCTGGTCCACCAGGACAGCCCGTGAGTATATTGGAGTTTTCGGATCATTATCTCTGGAGAGAGTAATAATCATTGTCGTACAAAGAAAACGAGATCAGGATGCTAGATGAAGGACAATGAGAGTGTACATTATTCATCACGATTCAAGTGTAATTTTATATCTTAGGGTGCGATCGGAAAGTCAGGATCTCCAGGATTCCCTGGTAGCCCTGGAATCAAAGGTGACCAAGGTTCTCAAGGACCCAAGGGTAGTCAAGGCCTGCAGGGCCCAAGAGGTTCGTATTATACTTTTTATATTCTAACAGAATATTTATAACTCAATAATTTTCACGAAAAGTTATTAAAATTGTAAAAATTCAACAATTCGCATTGATTCAAAGATCCAATAAAACAAATCATTAATTGCATACAATTTAATGATTTTCAAAGGCGAATCAGGCCGTCCTGGGCAGCCCGGAGAATCTGGCCCCCCGGGAGTTTCTGGTAAGGATGGATTGCCAGGTGAAAAGGGAAGTGTAGGGGCAACAGGAATGCTAGGTTCGCCAGGATTTCCCGGAGTTCGGGGGCAGCCTGGGTTGGCTGGAAATCCGGGTACACCAGGTTCGAAGGGGATGTCGGTAAGTTATGTTATTTCATATTGCATCGACTTCATTTATTGAATTCGGGGTCCAAAAATCCTGCTGCATAACATGCAAAGATATTTTTCTTTTCCATCTATTCCATATAATCGAACAAGCATCATCATTTCTTCGAAATCTGTTATTTTCTGACGATTATATATTAGAATATTGTTTTTCGGGGTGCTAATCGCACATTCTATACATTCAATTCGTGTTAAATTCAAAGGGATCGCCGGGCGAGAGGGGATTCAAGGGTGAAACAGGTTCGAAAGGGGATGGCGGAGCACCAGGTCCTCGAGGCATGCCTGGACCAACTGGTAACGAGGGTAAAAGAGGAAAACGAGGAATGCGAGGACCTATCGGGGCCACTGGAGCATCCGGAGAACGTGGAATGCCCGGTGTTCGTGGACTTCCTGGCCCCGATGGTGCCATCGGGCCAAAAGGTTCACTTTCCATATTATCTACCATCATTACATCCCGCATAAAGATTTACGAAAAACTTCAATCATAGAAGAGAATAAAATTTCTAATGAAATTTTCATCATGAATTAATTCAGCGATTTTGCTTTTGTAATCTCACTCGGTGGGCGATACTTTTATAGATACAATTTTAACTACGCACAATTTTATTTCGATATAAATATCAATGAAAAGATATCTCTTCTATGTTTCGTAACCCAATTAAACTAATCACAAGATTCTGCATTAATATAGCATAGCAATGCCATACGCGTTTATCAAAACGTTTCACAATTACCATCAGAGAACAAAATCCACAATTTTCATTCGTGAGTCTTGCATTTCTTCAAACTACGAATATTTATGCTAATTTATAGGACAAACTGGAGATCGTGGACCAGTTGGTGGTAGTGGGCCGAAAGGATCGACGGGAGATCCCGGCAGACCGGGCCTTTCTGGCTTGCAGGTAATAATAATAATAATAATAATAATAAAATTAAAATTAAAATAAGAAATAAGAAACCACACAGAAGCATAACTTCGTAATTATTTGTAAATCTTTTTAAATATTTGTCGAAATTCGATATTTTGTTTTTCAAACTGAAGATATTTAAAATCCAATATAAATTCGCTCGTTCATACATGCAAAAAATCTGCAACTCTTAATATAAACAACCGTAAAGGTAGATTCATTTACAATACACGAAAATAATTCTTTTCAATCCGAAATAACGTTTGAAAAATAAATTCCGTTATCCAGGGCCCGCGTGGTTTGATGGGACGTCCAGGTGCTCCAGGAAAAGCTGGAAACCCTGGTGAGAGAGGTATCGAAGGAGCTGACGGAAAACCAGGCGAACCAGGGCCACCAGGACTCCAGGGATTGCCAGGACCCTTAGGTTTACCTGGAGACAAGGGATACACGGTAACCCATTTCATTATCACCCTAAAAAGGAATAAAATAATGATTTTGAATTGCGCAGAATGTATAATACATGCTTTTGCTTTCATCACAATTAGGGAGAGCCTGGAAAAGACGGAGAACCAGGTGGACAAGGTCCGCCAGGGCCTAGAGGTGATTCAGGCAAAGATGGACCATCTGGTGTACAAGGGTCGCCTGGTCCGCCTGGAAATGACGGCGAAAGAGGACCTTCGGGCCCTGCAGGCCCTAGGGGATTCCAGGTGAATATCACTCCTCTTCGATTGAAAAATCGATTGATTTTTTAAATCGTGCTATTTCATCCATACTCATATAATATTCATCCATCCAGTTCCACTACTGCTTTATCGATTTTATCCTTTTTTCTTCCCCGTTTAATACTCTCCGATTATCTCGAAGATAGGTTGAATTAGAAATTAGGTTGAATTAGGCTGAAAATATTAGAGCTTACAATTACAGATTCGCATCAAATTCTCTATACCGCTTATGAGGTATAATTTAACATCTAGTTCGTTCCGCAAGTAGTAAATCCCGCGATTAGTCGGACGCGTGTATGTGCCGCAACGGTGCGGTATAGAGGCCGTGAGAAATAAGTAGTGACGGCTTTGTCAGTCGGACACCCACCCGAGATCCAAATCGCGGCAGTAGTATGAGTCGCGTTATGTCCGCCGTGAACAGCGACTAGTGAGTGGTAACGTCCTTGCCTTGTCAGACATGTATCGCATTGCAGCTCCACAGTAGTATGAGTCGCGCGTGTCGGCCGAGCGGAGTAAGTGGTAATATCGTCGTTTCGTCAGACAGAGCACCTTTCTATTCTGTTCTCAAAACCGTCGATTAAAAACGGAAGCGAAAGGGTGATAGAAATCATTCTTTGAATAATTTTGTGGGACTTCTGAAAATCTCTTTTAAGCAATTGAAAGTAAGCACCCTTTGCCAATGCTCTTCTCATTTTGTTGTAGGGTCTACCAGGTATTAGTGGTAATCCAGGTATGCCAGGCAAAGATGGAGAAATGGGAGTTCAAGGACCTCCAGGCCTTCCAGGCTCCGTTGGAAACAGAGGAGAGCGTGGTTTTCCAGGAGATCGAGGACCTGTTGGTTCTCCCGGATCACCGGGGCCGAGAGGAGAGCCAGGGGCACAGGGTACGGATGGACTTCCGGTAGGTTTTTTTCCTTGTGATCGCGAAAATATTCGTTTTACATCTCTCGTAATTATTATTTTCCTTCATTACTTATATTATCACTTCTTGGATAGAATAAAATGTAATATTCTCTGTCTTCTTTGTCTTCTTTCTTTTAATTAATACAATACCACAGGGTATCGCGGGTCCCAGGGGTGAGAAAGGACACTCAGGACCATCAGGATTGGTAGGTTTACCAGGGCTCCGAGGTTTCCCGGGATCGTCAGGCGAGAAAGGAGAGAGAGGATCGTGGGGTCCAGTAGGACCCGAGGGTCCGCCAGGTAAATTAATATCGTTATTATACTGTAAGGACGTTTAAATCAAGGATCTCATTCCATATTCTAATCAATTCGATATTCCGAAATCGAACTTTGCGCATAAAACAATGTTGGATCTATTTTTAGGACGAATCGGTGAACGTGGTCCGCAAGGTCCCATGGGACCGGTAGGACCTCCTGGTGAACCAGCTGATCGTGGTGACACTGGACCTCCAGGTCCTCCAGGAGAGGCTGGAGCTTCTGGAAATCCGGGAGAAAGAGGTCCCCAAGGTCTTCAAGGGTTACAAGGATTCCCAGGACAAGTCGGTCTCGCTGGCTTACCAGGTGTCAAGGGAGAACGTGGGTATCCAGGGCTCAAGGGAGATCAAGGAAACCCAGGAGTGTCAGGTAATTATTTAATTATTATCATTATTGCTGTATAAATAAAACATGTTCTTGTAATTAGAAGTGAAGCAAACCCTTATTCTATAAAACTGGAAGAAAGTTATTAAACCTTTTTATCAAACAGGTAATCCTGGAGAACCGGGACCCCAAGGATTGATAGGGTTGACTGGAACCAAGGGAGTTAGAGGCGAGCCTGGGGCTAGGGGTGAAGTGGGAATTATGGGACCTCCTGGTTTACCTGGATTGCTTGGAGCTGCCGTAAGTGTTTAGTTTATATCGAATATTTACAATAATGTATACCTACCGGGCGATTCTGTGGAAAGTATAACGCGCCTAAAAGGTAGGCAAACGAGAAACGCCTGCATCGAGTAGCTCAAACATCGACGATTGGGTTTTATTCATTATAATAGGAAATAAAACCCAATCGTCGATGTTTGATATATCTGCTCAATGCATGCGTTTCTCGTTTGCCTACCGTCTAGGCGCGTTACTTTCCACAGAATCGCGCTGTATATATTCACAGAAAACTGCTGTGATGCTCCTTTTATCTTCTAACATTTTGACTCGGTTCTTTAATATTTAAATCAAGATATTAATTCACGCGTCAAATACAATTTCCATGTTTATTGAGTTTTGTTGTTTCATTACAGGGACTACCTGGAGCCACAGGACCACCAGGTATATCTGGATTACCGGGGCCGAAAGGCAACCTCGGGGATGTTGGACGCCCTGGCAATCCAGGACCCATCGGCAATCCCGGAGCACCTGGAATGGATGGTATCAAAGGAGACAGCGGATCCGAAGGACCATCAGGTCCCGGTGGCCCACCAGGGCCACAAGGACCTGCAGGAGATCGAGGCTTACCAGGTCTACCTGGGACCCCAGGTTCCATGGGCGCTAGAGGCTTGAGGGGTGCTGCCGTAAGTGAAAATCAAACTTACCTGAATCATAATTCATTTCGGCCCGCCATGATTTTTCTTTATGATATGGAGTTGCATTATAAGTATCATTTTCTTCTGTCTTGGTGATTTAATTGATCTGCATGTCTCTCAGATTTTCATGGCTCTACATTATTTATACTTTCCCTAGTCCTCAACTTTTGATCCTAAAATGATTTCTGTCTTATTTTTACAATCGCAGAACTACGCCTCAATACATGTTAAAATAAACGTAGATAGGTATATAATATTCTATATCTTCATAGGGTGAAATTGGAGTGCCAGGAAAACCAGGAACTGAAGGTCCACCGGGACCACATGGAATGCCTGGACCTGGAGGGCCCCCTGGTCCTACAGGTGATTCAGGCCCAGAGGGACCGGCGGGTAAGCCTGGCCCACCTGGAATCGGTGGAAGACCTGGCGACAAAGGACCACCAGGTATGGCGGGACCGCCTGGATCTTCTGGACCGTCTGGATTGCCGGTATGATGATTTCAAAGCATATAACTCGGCTTGGATGATTAAATATGCATTTATCATGGCTATAATATTTTCTTATGACGTTTCGAATGTTAAACCAACAGGGCCCACCAGGACAATCAGGACCATCAGGACCAGCCGGCGAAAGAGGGGCGAGAGGAGAAACTGGACCACAAGGTGTCGAGGGACAGCAGGTAAAATGTAGTTTTCAGTCGTTCAATAGGATATACTTTGATGATTTTTTACGTCGAAGTGAATTTCACTTGGGAAATATATATATACTCATCAACGTCGTTGTCCGTTTGAATTTTGATGAACAAATATCACTAATTCCATCTGCAAATTAACGCGAATCCCAACTGTTCAGGGTCCGCGAGGTAAACCAGGCCCACTCGGACCTGAAGGAGTAAAAGGAGATCGAGGAGAGACAGGACCACTAGGTGCTAAGGGTCACCGTGGTTTGATAGGACTGCAAGGATTACCGGGTTCACCCGGTTTTCCAGGAGAAAAGGGTATGTTACTTTCTAACTACACGTATCTCATCTTATATCTATAATCCTGACACCGTTTGTTCAATCCACTACTATCCTGGTTTAACAGGTATGAACGGAATGCCTGGTCTTCCTGGCAAGGACGGAGAGCCTGGTTCTCGAGGTACCCCTGGAAGGGACGGTAGCCAAGGCCCTCAAGGCTTGTCTGGAAATCCTGGACCTAGAGGACCACCTGGTGAAGAGGGACGAAATGGACCAATGGGACCACCAGGACCACCTGGGCTCCCCGGACCACCAGGAGAACTTGGACTCGGTTACGACGCAGCGTCATTGGCTGCTCTTTTAAGTATGAAGAAACGTTATTCTATTCCTAATTATTTAGAGGGTATAAAATCTGAACTATAAAATAAGTTTGTGCATACTTTCAGATGCTGGTCAAGGACAGAGCAAGGGTCCAGACTCATTTAGCGGCGACGAACCGACCAGACTATTCGGAAAGGATATCACCGAGCAGGAGCGAAGGGAACTAATTATGAAGGCATACGAGCAGCTGAAAGCATCCTTCCAGAAATTGGTAAAACCGGATGGACAGAAGCAATCACCATCAAAAACTTGCAGGGATTTATTCGTCGCGTATCCTGATAAGCCCAGTGGTAAGCGATACACAATGAAGGGGATAAAGCTCGATTATAATGATCGAATAATACAATGAAGTATCCTTAATCAAAATATATCTCTCAAAGGTGAATACTGGATCGACCCCAACGAAGGAGACGTACGAGACGCAATACTGGTTTACTGTGACGTTGAAAAACGTAAGACATGTGTGATCCCGAAGCCACCTCACTCTCCAGAAATCACATACATGGGTAACGATCCGGAAGTCTGGCTCAGCGAAATGGATAATGGAATGCAGGTATCATACAGTTCGAGAATTTCAGGATTCTACTATATGTATCGTTGGAAACTGCATGTTCCTATTTTCTGTTACAGATCACGTACAAGGCGGACAACAATCAGATCAGTTTCCTTCAGTTATTATCTAGCCATGCTGAACAGAACTTGACATATCATTGCAAAAAATCTGTAGCTTACTTCGACACAGAACGTCGAACCTATAGACGAGGATTAAAGCTCTCTGCATGGAACGACGCCGAGCTTACACCACGCGGTAACCAGCGATTGAGATACGAGATGATATCGGACGAGTGCCGGGTAAGATTATCCTTTTTAATATCTCGACTGATTTGAATATCGATATTACGTCATACAATTCGTTGGCCATTATGCATATGGTATTCATAAAATGTGTGTGTGTGTGTGTTTTTTTTTTTATTTTAAACTTTAGGATCGCTCGGACGAATGGAAGAAAACGGTAATCAGCTACGAAACAGACAAACCAGTACGTCTACCAATACTAGATGTAGCTTTGAGGGACGTTGGCCAGCCAGATCAAAGCTTTTCGATTGAAATCGGACCTGTTTGTTTCAGGTAAATTTATAACGTCTTCGAATAATTCGCAATATTTTTTAATATCACAATGATACCGTTTACGCGATATATACTTAACATACTTCCGTGTGTATAGGTACATCCTTACATATACCATTTCTTTTTGTATACTCTTTTCTTTTCATTTGTATAACGTAGTGTATGATTGTTATACAAATATTTTTAGTACTTATATAATATATAATATTCATATAATACGATATGATAATAATGACGCGATTTAATATACAAATATAATTAGGGTGGAACTAATCCTTGCAAATATGTAATCATTATATTTAGTACGGATGATAATTTAGCTGATAATTATAATAATAATGATAGTAATAATGGCCTGTACAGTTAACAGTAAACTATGAATAGTTATGGTAAGAATTTTATAAAACTTTGCGTGATTTATAGATCGCATCCATTGATTAATATTAAGCCAATATATACAATATGCATACATATAAAATAGAAATGTTACACTGCCAAGATTAATACGTTACTTATAAGTAAACTATTTTGCACCTCTTATATACTTAGGGTAATTATAATTGTTGACATTTTTCTCTATATTAAGAAACTGCTTAACGTTACGATACTTAATATATTCTATAACTTAAATACTCGAGTCACAATCATTTTTGCAACTCCGAGGTTGAGTAGATACTTTAAAGAAAAATTATATAATTCAATGCCAAAGTGCCAATATACTTATTACACTCTATTATACATAACATGTAACATTTATAGGTCTAAGTATTAATTGCTATTATACCATTACGTGCATACGATATTGTTACGATAGTTTACTAATCATCTTGTAAATGAATATTTATAATTATGTGGCTCTTATAATATATTATAATACTGTATGGTTATTAAACCCATAAAAAATTCATAATCTTCAATAAAATTCACATATTTTACCCCTGTTTTTTTTTTTTTTTTTCTTCATACTTTAACTAGGAGCGTCGGCCTTTTCCTTTTATTAATTAAAGATTATTCGACCCAACATTTTTCGGACTCCGAATAACGCTATAATACAGAAACATACATCAACGTGCTCTAATTTTAATGAAAACAATAACGTGGTGGTTAATCTACCCTGCACTAGGTGAATCATCTTTCATGATAAACCTGGCGGCGGTGGGGATATATGTTCATAACATAGATAAAAGGCTGTAGTAGAAACGCGCTCATTCTTAGTCTTATCCTTCTCTTCCTTTCGATTTAATCGTTAGATAACTTAACTTTGAGTTGTTCTTTTAATTGTTCGTTCGTTTGTACACATCGCTAGTTTCGGTTCCCCCCTCGAGCCTCAGCTACTCCATTGATAAATAGAGAGCTATGAATGAACGAATGGAAGAATAGTGGTGCTGCACAAATATGCGGATGAAAAAATTACTACCATTTCTGAGAAGCGCTCGTCGATGAATGGAAAGATAGTGGCGCTGCACAAATATGCGGAGAAGCCATACTACGTGCCTTAAATAATGAATGAAAGGATAGTGGTGATGCACAAATATGCGGACAAAAAAGCTACGACCCTTTCGTATATTCGTGGAGGCGTGGCCGATGGCGCATTGTAAGGATTCTGAGAAGTAGTATAAAAAACTTCTATAACTCTTTACTACATTCATTAATGCAATGCATCTCAATGAAAATATTTCGTACGCAAAAGAGTTATTGCAGAATAAACAATGTATACTTATTGACGAAAAAAAATTCTCCACATTTAATTTTTAGAGAAATTTATTAAATGACAATGATATCATGACATATATCTTTCTGTTATCTTTCTCAGTTATTTTTTTGTATTATAATTACTGTTATCTGTACTGTATCGATATCTGTTTTCTTTGCTTTTGTATTCTATTCACTGTTTTTCTCGGCGTCCTTAGGGGATTTTATACCCCAGAGCGATAATAAAATGCATTTCTCTCTCTCTCTCTCTCTCTCTCTCTCTCTCTGGTACAGTTAGATGCACTTCATTAGTCCACCGATTGAAACAAGTCTCCGCTATAATTAAATTCATCATAAATCAAACTTATGTACGTTCCCTAGGCTTAGATTATATTGAGGTCGATCTCTACACGGACTCATAAAATATTAAAATGTACGTCTTACGTATTTTATAAAGTATTTTCAAAATGTGATTAAAATTTATACTCACGAGTCGTGTTCAGAATTTGGGAGATTTCCACCCAAGAATTTTCTTTTTTAACCGCGTCTCTATAGGCTTTTGATGAAGTATCGTGAAGGTGAGAATAGCTTTCCAGGATATTTATCAAAGGTTCGTCAAAATTTCTTTCCTCGTTGTTCTGAAAAAAAAACGTCTTTGTCATTAGGAACGGCTCGGTTGCAAATTTGGCAGTCGTTCGTCATCATAGAAAAACTCGGCTGCAGATATACCTAGATAAGCCACATAGCGACGTGCATGAAACAGCGTATGCATTCCTCTATCGATACACTACTCTTTTCCCCCTCCAAAATTTTAGAACACCTCCTCGGTTCCGATGTTTTCCTGATACCAGGAGCAATTTTCGACTTAAAATTATTCTAACTCTTAAAAATGCTAGTATAGATAAGCTATATAGCGACTGCATGAAGCAGCGTATGCATGCCTGTATCGACACAGTACTCTTTTCCCCTATCAAAAATTTCAGAACACCTCCTCGGGTTTTATGTTTTCCTGATACCAGTAGCATTTTTCGACTTAAAATTTTTCTAACTCTTAAAAATACTAGTATAGATAAGCTATAGAGCGTCGTGCATGAAGCAGCGTATGCATACCTGTGTCGACACAGTATTCAAAAATTTTAGAACACCTCCTCGGGTCAGATGTTTTCCTGATACCAGGAGTATTTTTCGACTGAAAATTATTTTCAGAGTAAATTTTCTGTCAGTTGAGACTGTTTTTCGGAGTCATATCTCTGGCAGTTGAGACTTTTTCTTCGGGGCGATATTTCTGGCAGTTGACACCTTATTTTTGGGAGTTAAGTTTGAGGTCTCAACTGTCAGAAATATCACCCCGAAAAAAGTCTCAACTCCCAGAAAATGGAGTGATCTTTCTGGCAGTTGAGACTTTCCGGAGTGCTATTTCTGGCAGTTGACACCTCAAACTTAACTCATAAAAATAAGGTGTCAACTGCCAGAAATATCGCCCCGAAGAAAAAGTCTCAGCTGCCAGAAATATCGCTCCTGAAAAGTCTCAACTGCCATAAAAATCATTCCATTCTCTTAAGAATGATAGTATAGATAAGCTATATAGCGACGTGCATGAAGCAGCGCATGCATGCCTGTGTCGACACAGTGCTCTTTTCTCCCCCCAAAGTTTCAGAACACCTCCTCGGGTTTTATGTTTTCCTGATACCAGGAGCGTTCTTCGACTGAAAATTTGAATTATTTAGCGTATGATAGATTTTAAATCAAAAATCGTCCTGGTATCAGGAGAACATCTGACCCGAAGAGGTGTGCTAAAATTTTTGGCGCGAAGAAATATACTATAGATATTGGCATGCATACGTGGTTCCATGCACGTCACTATATATAATTTTTCGCATCTCATTTATGTGATCCTGAAATAAAGAGTCGCAGGATGGGGAAAGTGTAAAATAAAAGAAGGAATTAGTCGTTGATATATCGGGGAATTTATTGCTGCAGCATCGATATAATATTAGTCATTATCAAAGTTACATACAATTTTTAATTCTTTCGCAAAAATAAATATTCACCCATTGCAATTCATCCAGTTTCTTCATGTGGGATAAATGTTATCATGATACAAACAATATTCTTGTTACAATAATACATTACTTAATATCATAACTAATTAATATAATAACTAAATAATAATAACTAATATAATAACTAAACACATGTTCGTTGCAAGTTAAACAGAATCCTTGCTGCATGACGGAGATATTGAAACTCCGATGCAAAGTTATTCAACCATGAGAGCATGCCGAGTCTCAATCACTGTTACACAACGCTGTTATTCAAGGTATCAATTAATAACTGAATATTTAAATAAGAATAATCTTTCTACGTATAGGTAACATACATTGTCTATTTTGCGATAACTTAACTGCACTCGGAGTATTTCTATTAAGACGCGGTTTACAGTCGTATTTAGTTAATACAATCCCAACGTGGAGCCACGTGAAGCCTTCGACCCCACGAGGGCTACTGATCCCACAACAGGTGCTCGTCCTTGTCCTAGAATAGAAATGTGTCCTTGTCTGACTGGTCGAGTCTCACCAGCGGGGTATTGAATGGTATCGCCATCTCGCAGTCGAATTGACGAACTACATTTGCCGCAAATATCTGTACGCCTGATGATACGCAATCCCACGAGAGAAATCTCATGAATGACATGCGGGGTGCAGTTAAGAGGGCGCACAGATGTGCGGCAAAAATTGTGCGGGAATTAGTTTGAATTCTTTTTTACCGCCACTATATTATTTGATTAATGTAAAGCATTGGAATGATTGATAATGATTTTTTAGAAATGTTGCAAAAGTTTCTAATGCATTATAATACTTCGAAATAATTTCCATAATAATTCCGCGGATGATTCAATGTAAATAAAAATAAATAAATAAGAGACAAGAAATACGTTGGCAATATAACAATAGCTGAAATATTTTATTGTCTCTGTACATACTGGTACTCAATAAATATTATTATAAAAATATACCTACATAGTATAGTACTTTCTACAGAGAATAATCTAATTAATTTTAATCATAATATGAAAATATAGGTATATGTATTAAAGATACTTTCGAAAAACACATCCACCTACAATTCCACCACACAAGTTATATGCTATTAGTTAATTAATGTATTTACAGAATACAGTTTGCCTTACACATAACTATACGGCGTTACGGCAATGATTTTATGTGAAAGGCCAAAAGTGCTTTTCTAACTTCATCTAAAATATTCCATCTTTTGTAAACAGGAATTTAATACAATTCGAAATAATGATCTATTATTATCTAGTTCTCAATCCATAATCTATTCTTAATATTAACGGCTACTTTAAATTGCGCTATTGGTAGACTTAATAAAAATCTACCCATGATAGTATGAAATACTTGTACAATAGAATAGACGTTAGTTATAAATCGTTATACACAGAATATCAAACTATTGCTTTATATATTACTAGTAAGTAATTCATACAAAATATATACTCTTTGGGTATGTGAAACTCGTTTATCATATTTCATGTAAACAAGGTTCTACATAAATAGTATGTATGTACGTAGTATACATACATCTTAATCGGTAACTAGTTATATCACCAACGAAAGAATCTCTATGTATACCAGCTTCATGAAATCAATCGATTTTTTCCACCTATAAAATCTAGCAGGCTTTTGAATTTGTAAATGTCTCCTGAAACCGTCTATTGGCAAAAAATAATTTTTGTGTTAAATATAGATGAATATAGGCACAGGCCAGTGATAACTAGAAGTTATAAGCTAGTTAATTGCTCGTATTTTTCATCCAAAGATTAAATACTCATAAAACATGCAGGACGTAAACTTCTATACCTATCTCTTACTTTAACTAGCGGATTTAGTCGTCCGCTCTCTCTATAACTCTATTGTATTTAATCCTGAATGTTCTGGCGACAAATTAAAATATAAACGACACATACACCACTCTACTCTACTCTACTCTACTCTACTTTACTCTACTCTACTCTACTCTACTCTACTCTACTCTACTCTACTCTACTTCATTCATCTTTCACTTCCTCTCTCTCTCTCTCTATATTACTGTCTTTCAAGTTCGGGTAAATTGAATACATATACATGAAATTTCGGAGAATTTGAGGACACTACGTACACCATACCGTATTAAATGCATGGATAATTTTCAGTGAGCCTGTTTAGTTTTTTATATCAATAAAAGTATCCTAAATCTTTAGTACGCGATACACAGTATTATATGATTTGCTTTTGTTAGTAGCTGATGAATGATTCACTTACTACATAGCAAACATCAACATTAAACAATTAGAGTACGAGGTTTATTCCCAAGCTTAGCACAATCATGATGGACCCTGAATCCGACTCAGTTTTGAGTATGTAGCAATTAGAAGAAGGTATTATAGATCTTATATTAACTATAATTGTTCACTTAACGATACCATTTGAGATCCGTATTTGTTTTAAATGAAAATCTTGTTACTCGAATTTAAACATATTTTTTTTCACCACAGTAGAAAAAAAAATGGTATTTTCAATCAATGAATTTGTAAAGAAAAAAATAAGACGTATCTAAATTGAGAATCACTGCTGTAAACAATGTATTGTATAAATATAATAGTTCGTATGATAGATATCTTATCTTCAACGCTTTACCTAATTTCTTATCATTTTCTGACTGAGCTAATGCAAGCTGCAGTTGATTTAAAAAATTATATTAATCACAAGTGCTTTGGGTCGAATGATAGTAGCAAACCGCAATTGGGAGATCTTGCAATAAATCGATTATAGATACGTAGCTATAATCCTCTTGAAACGTTCGAGGCCATAGGATTTATTGAATGCTTGATTATAGTACGATAAATCGAATCTATTCACCCAAGATCTGTTTCTTTGACTCGCTATAATTAAACGTGAAGAATTTTCACTTGTAATATTCGAATATATCACAGCGGAAGTACTACATACGTTGGGACAACTTTTCTCGAATTATAATACAAATATAAAGTAAAATTGAGCTTTAAAGATTATTTTCTATACCAAAGTTAACGAGCACGTTATAAAACTATCCTTTTAATACATTCTACAAATTTATTAACAATAAATCTGACATTATAATCGCAGGAATGTGAAAATCTAATGCTATTAAGTTAATAACAATATACATTATAGGTATATATTGTTCTCCGTCATGAGGTAATCAATGCTCGTTTATATAACGGTATAAATCCGGTACTTTTTGACTAATTGAATGTATATATTCAATTAAAAATAATACTTCCTCATCATACGTATCTCCTGTTCTTTGGCGTCTGACTTTTGATGCATCTTCGCCTCCCAAATATTGCGATTATACAAATTGTAACAGTAGCCACGAGTACCACTGCTACCGCCCACACAGCCTTGCTGGTATTCATATTGACACTACTACCAAGATCTGGTTTATCTGTTACCTCAAAGATGTCGTCATTGTTGTTTATCGGCATACGTTTATTATCCTTCAAAGGATTTGCCGTGGTAACTACTGGTGGAGGTAACGGCAGAGATGAACTCGATGTTTTAGATGGAGTCTTTGGATCCTTCGGCTTACGAATTGGCACTGAAGTTGTAGTTGGTCTAGGAGTAGTTGTGACGTCCATCGATCCATATAACTCTTCAAGATGACGGATATCAGTTTCTTGTGAAGCCGTTAGAGGAGAGATATCTTCCAGATTGCTCTCCAAATATTCAACCAAAGGAGAGAAAAATGATAACAAAACGTCAACCGATACATCGTATATTTCCAAATCATTATTAATAACGTTTGTCCAATCGTCAGCTCCACGTTGCTGAAGCATTGATCTGTAAAAAGGAGAATATAGAATATAAAGACAATATGATATCACAAGAAATGAACTTTTTCAAAAATAAGCTGACAATTGCAACTCACACAAACTCATGTTTGGCATGATGCTCTGTTATCGAGGTGTATCTGACCTCCGTCGAATCCATAACGTATTGATAAAGCTGGAAAGCTAATACAATTCCAACAAATTTCCTGCAACAATGGATCACACCAGCTTAATACAATATTTAGAATTTCACATATTCAGGCAGTCTTTTATAAGATCATGGTCTGAATGATCTCATGGACATTTGATATACTCACGGAAGGTAGGGTTTGTTGCTGGTGATAAATTCGTCATCCAAGAATGTGGGAATATCTGAAGATTCAGTAGTCACTTTTTCGTATCGTTTTCTGAAAAGTAGTTCAATACATTATTCACAAGTTTTCCCTCAAGCGAAGGTAATAACGGACTACTGAAAACCGAAACGTTTTCAATTCTGCTAACAGATCGTGAACAAATTTTTTTTTATGAAAATGTTTGAAGAACATTGAGCACACCTATACTGCCACCAGGACTCGAGAAGTTCTTTAGGTACAAAAGTTCCATTTCTGATAACATCCATCCTCCACAAATCAGCAGATATGTAGTACGCCAAGCGTGGGAGAACGTCTAAGGCAGTGATCATCAATGAACTGATTTTGGACTCCTCGGTTGAAGTACTGTTATCGATAAGTTCCAAAGCACCTAGTTGGCCCGGGCTTATTGACAATATGGAGAAGAATTCTGATACAGCTTCGTCGAGACCTTCAATAGCAGAAGTTTTAAACTTTCAATCTGTTTGATGAGTTACACAAACGTTCATAATACTTGGAAAATAAAACTCGTATAAATACTTGCCTGAATATCTGTTTGCAGTGTTGAAAACCAAATGAGTACTTTCCTGTGCTCTCATCTGACTCATTAAAACCTTTGCCACAACTTTGTGAGCGGTAAGATAATTTTTTAGAGATGCTTGGTGGCACGTTAGGACTCTGAAATTATTTGAAACCCAATCATATGAGTCTTCTACTCTTAGATGCGAACGAAATTATCCATTTTATTCAATAAACTGCGAGTTGTACCAAACCTTGTGGCTCCATCCCGACAAAAGTTGATCAACTGAGTAGAACAGGTCTGGTTGAATCTACTATCTTTCCAAAAATCATCAACCGGACTATCTTTAAGGACTGATTTACCTATCACCGAAGCAGACTTGTACAAACTGCTGCCGCGCAGATTCTGAAATAAGGATGCAATTTTCGTATCAGAAGACAAATATTCACCGCAGTGTTCCCTGATTTCATTCTCCAATTTTTCAGTGTGCTCACTTTTTTCCAAAGGTTCTTCATTATGCTGTAAGACACATTTCCATAAGGCACTACGTCAGCTGTTACAGAAAGCCAGTCGTCGCCATCCAAGGATCCTTGAGGATAAAAATGGCATATAACTAAATATTTCCTGAAATTATTCATCGAGTAGAGAAAAAACGAGTTATAAGTAGGTCAGGAACATACCTAGAAGATAAGCTGGAATCGTGGAGTCGCTTAATGTAATTTTGTACTTTTGGGTCAGCCTCTTTTGTACAAACAAAACAAGTTTTTCATGTAAATCAGTTATCTCTTCCCACATGCCTTTTATTCTTTCGTAGCCGTCTGTATATCCAGAAAGTAATTCCCAGTAATTTGCCACGTTGTCGATACCTAATTAAAAAGATAAAAATGTTGTTTTGTTTCCAGGTTTATCATGGCTCCAAGATATGGTGTCTTATATTACACAAAAAACAACGCTTACCATTGGCTCTCGCCGCTTGAGGCACGAGCTGCAATGTAGAAGAATAAGTTTCGACAAGTGGCGATAGTCTAAGATGCCAATTAGACCAAGTAGATCGTTTATCTTCGGCTTTAGCTGTCCCCGACAGGAATTTCTCGATTTCTGAAAGCGTAATGTCAATGTGTTTTGCATAATGGGCTTAGAATCTATATTCTGAGTACTTGAGGAGTAATTACCACGTCGACTGTGAGTGTCAGTTCCATTTGTGCGTTTAGTCCCCATTCTCAAACTAGCAGTCTTTCCAGAAAATGATACCAGCTGTAAGGAACATTAAGACTTGCGTTAAGGTTGATAACTATTCCCATAACTCATAGAATTTCAGTGTTTACACACCTTTTTCCATTCTGTAGAATTGAGCAACATATCCCCCATTTTTTCTACAACGCCGAGTTTGTATGTGAGCGAATCTTCTTCGGATTGGATATTTGTTTCATTCTGGACATCCGCAAGTTCCTCTTTTTTTATCAAGCTGTAACTAGCCTGTGCTTGTTCCTGGTATTGAAATTCATTTGTATTAAAGTGAGATCAATGGTTCACAGTTTCAGTTTATCCTCATCCCCACAATCTACCTACCCAAGCAAGAAGGAGAGCATTGTTTGTCGGATCGTTGATGAACTTCCATTCAGCATTAGCAGTATCTTCGCAAGATTGTTCATACGCTAATTCATTCATATTAAAGGTTTCTTTTAGACCCCATGGCGTTTCGGCATAAGTATTTGTTAAAAATGTATAGGAGCTTAGGAGTATCAGTCCACACTTCAGTATCATGCTGTGATCCTATAATAAAATAATTACAAGGAAATATACATTTTTTTCTCTTAGTCCTTATTCGTGGTTTAATCTCCTGTTCCTGTCCTTCAATGATAAGAACAGGAATCAACAAGAGGATAAATAAATAATAATATGATCAATAGAGGAATTTTACATAGAGAAGAAAAAGTCTGTGCCTTTGTATTCAGATTGTATTGCAAACTTAAGCAATGCTAGACCTATGACGATCCTATTACAGGCGTTTTATTAATGGAAACATGATACTTTAATCGTGTTTGGAAAGAAATAAGGAAACTTAATGATCGAACTCTTAATTGATGAAACAATACAAGATGTAATAAGAATTTAAACACTTGCAGTTGAAAAATTAGAGAAATGATTATAAAGCTTATAACTGTATAATGAATTGACATTTTTCAACTCTGTGTAAGAGAAAATAGAAAAGTCGTTTCCAACTTTCTCTGCAATGTAATGCAGTGCTAGGAAAGTATTCCTAATTACATACCAACGATTCGGCCAAAAATAAAAACTTGTTTTGTTACATATGAGATTTGTTTGAAAAATAAATGAAAAATTTAAGTAAATGTACATATAATACAGCCTCGAGGTATTTAGTCTGAAAAACAAAGTCGTTGTACTTGGGATCGGGAATAATATAGTAAAAAAAAAAAAGAGTATTTTCTTATTTTTCTATTGTTTTCTTTATTTTTTAATACGTTTTAAACTTTAATTTTAACGAAATTTTCAACCACGACTTAATTCAGTTTCAAAACTATTTCTCGAACAATCTGAGGGCAGAATGAGTTAAATAATTCAAATATTAATTGATATAGTAGAACTAATAGAAGTAATGAAAGTAGCGTGTAGAATTGTTCGAACAACACGATCTAAAATGAATTCGTCTTGCTGGTTGTCGACGTGCGGGGTGAAAGAGGTCAATTAAGAGTCAATTATTCATGAACCGTTCGGAAAGAACAATAAATAAGTTTCTCATGGATGTATTACCGACATTATCCATTCTCCCGCAACTTCAGAAGCATGATGAATATAAAAATAGGGCAAATAAAAGAATACATAACGCAGCTGTGCGTATACATACATAAATATATGTCCGCGTTATGATTGCATGAACGGAACTTTATAAAATTCTAATTGAACCAATGATACAAAAAATACGATCGGTTCTCGACATTCCTTAATTCCTTATAAATTGTAATATTCGGCGACTCGATTATCCGTTAGCTAAAATTTAATACGTCATTATATTCCTAGTATCGGAATAATGACAATTTATAAATTAGTCATACAGTTAGGGAATTTTATACGGAGGCTGGTGTAGTATTCGATTACATATAATATAACAGAGTGATCGTCGCTCGGTGAGTAAGCATGGTAAACAGCAAGAATGATTAATAACAAAAACTGGTGTTCTTATGGACTGGAATAAATCCTCCGGGTCTTTACGTAGCAGCGGTGATATTTTTACACCAATAAATATGTGTAGATAATATCCGTAACTCTGAGATGTGTAGTACGCGTAATATACGTTGGAACGGAAATAGAATAACAAATTTCACGTATAATTAACTGCGAATAAATGCATATCATGAACTTCACTATCATTATGTAGTTTCAGTGAAGAATGATAACTTTTAATGATGGAAAGTTTATATTTCTCTAGAATTTGACGTACGACGAAACATATAGATATTTGCGGGTGACCGTGGACGCTCTTGTCAGCCTTGTTTTTCAAACCGAATTATAATACGTGTAATTCGACTTTCCGTGTGTCTTAAGTCGGATTAGGAGTCTGCAAGAAAAAAAAAGTAGAAGTATAGATCTCGCGTTACGTGTGTCATACATACCTGGTTCTTTTTAATCCTTCTATGTATACTTGTATCTGAGCTTCTCCGAGCTGCTATTATTATTGCTAAATAATAACTGGTATAACGTATGATTATAAAGAATCGTCTATAATTTTGTTACGAAAGTTATAGAATTAGGTGACGAACGAACTACTAAACGCGAATATCAATCAACGCGATGATACATAAACGATGTTATCTGAATGAGATCCAATACGCAAGTAAGCGTGTATCTATCAACCGACGTCAGTTGATTTGTTCAAAGTCCGTAAGATCAAAATTCCTTAACAACACTGACTAAACACTAAACTAAATATCATAATGTATTTCTCTACTCAAGATTACGTCCCTTCGTCATTGACAATAATTAACACTTCTCTTCTCTCGCGTACGTTGAGCGTGGCTTGTTTTATGCACGTTTATTAACGACAAGATATTACTAAAGCCGATTGATAAATAATAATAATTAATAAATATATACTGGAGATAATTACGACAGAGAATATTATAAGCCAACAACAACAACGAAAAAATAGGTATTATACGAGATTGGGTAAGGTGGATCGGGCGACTTTACGCTACGATTGTCGAATGTCGATAGTCACCTGATGTCTGAGAGCGAGCCAAATAATTTCAACATTGGGGGCTGCCCAAACCACTGGCTTATGCGATCCTAGCGATATCTTTTGTAACAATTTGCTTTATTTTTAGCAACATCACTGTCGATAAAATAGAGATGTTACCTTTTATCGTCGGTAATCGTCTTGCTTATCGACGTCTGGTAGCGTCGAATGCCTGGGCTAGGAGATAACGCCTCGTGATAGGCAACTGGAGTAACGCCAAAGCCAAACGGGTTTCAATTGTAGAACTTACAGGCGATATAATTTTGATGATTTATGTAAAAAATTAAAATAATGACGAGGATCACTTTTATTTTTAATGAAATAGGGTAGAGATTCGATTATCACACTATGCAGATATCTGTCTTTGGGATTAAAATGTACTTATCACTGCGTGAACGATATTTAAACAACCAATATTTGAAATATATTTAAATTTATTACATCTACGTTTAGGTAAATAGAAAATTGTACATCACTATATCACAATAAAAATATCTGAGGCTTATTTCATTCGAACAGGGTCATATGTGGTGTTGATTATTTCAAACTTTATCCAAATATTTTATTCATTTATCCCAGTGAAACTAGAACGAATTGGTCAAGACAATTGTTTTGAATATTTCCGACCCTTCAGATCATTACAATTTCAAAAATTTGAAAATTTCGGATTGCTGAAATGAAATATGATATTCTTCAAAGAGACGAATTCATATCCGTGTGACTAAGAGCTGTGTTTTGTAAAAAAAATACAAAAATTTCGTACAAAAAATCGTCGAATGGTTGACCAATTTGAATTATTACCGGGTGATGATAATTCCACTATACGTATATATACATATACGTAGGTAATAATTGAAAACCGGAATCATTGGGCGTAATTGGATTCGTTGTAATAATCTAACGACGAACAATAAGGCCAGAGATGATAATAATTTGCAATAACGGCGTGCTGCAGAGCATAAACGAACAATAAGATAATCACCACTCATTCAAAAATAATAATATTTAATTGTCTCATTGTATAGGTGATAAGATTTATCAAATTTATGTATTAACTCTACTTAAGTACTTGATAACTGATGCACTTTACTCGCATCTAGGCGAGTTGACATTTACATAAATATATTCCATATCATCATATACAATAATAATTAATAAATTTCAATATACATAATGGTAGATGTATACGTATACACAGATGTAGCTATATACCTAAAAACAGAGAAGTTTGTTTTGCGACGATATAATAATATAATATCATTACCGTCAAAACAACGTGTTCTTAATTAAAATTATACTTTTATTTCCATGTCGTTATATTTAATTATCTTATAGTTATAAACTTCTCCTACAATATAATATCATCATCGAAATAATGGGCTTCGTACAATCATCTACATAAATAGTTTTAATTTATTACATATATATATCAACTGTATATAGAATTAACTATATCGTATATAGAAGGCACACCGTTTATTCTCTACGTACTAGATCGTGAATTTTTGGTTCAATTTTTAATTACTACATCTACGTTCGAAATCTTGAATGAATACATTATGTTGAATAAAAATTATTGTACCCATCGTGTTTAGTATACTCCAGAATATTTACAAAAAATATAATACCTACAATAAAAGGTGGTGGATATAGGGATTAAAACGTTGAAATAATCATAAATTTTCAAATATTTGAATTTAGTCTGAATTATTTCACCGTTGATTAAAATTTCTTTAAATTATTTAATTCAATTAATATAACTATAATCTAAAGAACAACGCCGTCCAAGAAAAAGAAATAAAATTGAAAAAATAATAGAAGAGTAAAAGAAATATCAACGTACTTTATTTCTAAAATAAATTAATATCGGTCCGACTAAAATCCAGTCCAGTTTAATTAATCCAGTAAGAATTTATTTCCGCACGTAATTCGCTTATGCCATTTAGTCTCTACTTCTTGACTGTGATTAAGGGGAGCCTTGAGAGAGGTAAATGGCGACTGAAATCTATTAGTTCCACTAAACTTTATTACTTTTTACACGTCACATTCGCTCCGTATCGAAGGCCGCATTATCCTGGCCTGATCGATACTGCACCTTGGATGCTTCCGATTTCCCTTTTTCCGTAACTTTTTCCTTATTCTTAGCCTCTTCAGCAGCCCGTGCACGGTCTCCTCTATGCTCGGTGTAAAGCCATCTAATTCGACGATAATTAGTATGGAAAAATTTAGACGCAAATTATTATACGAAGAGAGAAGTTACTCACAGGAACAGGACGACCGCTGGAATCGTGAGGGCTCCACCCAAGAGGAAGAAGGCACCAGGAAGGGTGTCCATAGTTGCAGCATAAACGGAACTGTACATAGGACCGTAAACCAGAGGCATCAAAGCTTCGCAGACACCGAAGAGGGAGTTTACTTTACCTGCGTGTAATTAGGGTAGCAATGAGCATATGATTTATTGGTATTATATATTGTGTGCCATGATAATTTGTATCAGAATTATTGTAGTAAATAAGATAAAGAAGATAAGATGACGAAGATTTATTACAATGTTTATATGCATGTGTGTTATATCATCATCAAGTAGGTGTAAACGCGAGTTTTTACCGATTGATTGATGATCTAGAACCGGGTAATGGTTTTTTCACATTCAATATAGAAGATCGATGTCCTTCGTTGACAAGAATCTCGCTATATGGTGATTATGTTCCATCCGGCGTTCTGCACCGGTCGCGTAGATTTGTTGTGTAATATATAAATGGATGTGTTTCCAAGATAATTGCAGAACGTACCTACCTCGCATGCTGGAGGTAGGTGTATAGTTGTATATTCGTACAATATACACATACCTATGTATATAGTATGTGTAATTATATCGAATGATGTCGACGTTTCGATGAGACCGTAAAACGCATAGTAGTACATAGATTTATACCTATACACCTAGGTATAGCCGGTAGTCCGCGGATAACAAAATTGTGTTATGTCATACGTCCGCGCAGTTTTTTTTTTCCTCGGAATTGATGTTTCCACCTGTCTGAATATCCATGAAACGATATATAAAGAGAAAAAGAATATATTTACTCACCTAACTCGTCAGTAGGAACCAATTTCGAAGCAATAGATCGCATGGCGATGAATGACGTGCCATTCACGATCTCTGCCAGAGGTGCTTTAAACGAGTAGAAGAAATTCAAATTAGGACTATTAGGTATGATTTTCGATATACACTATATACTTATTCAATTTACAAACCTAAATATATCATCCAATCCGTACTCGCAAATGCGTAAACAAAACTTGCGAGGATTTTGCTCATACAGCTCATCACGCCGACCAGAGCATCGTCGATTTTCAATAGGTGGCTGAACACCCCCACAGACAGCATAGTCCCTGTTTTTTAAAATGTGTTTTTTTTTTTTGGTTTGTTTGTTATTTTTTTTTTTTAATTTTTTTCTTCGAAAGTCGACCCGTATTTTTTTACAGCTGAATGATTAAGCAGGTAAATGAGAATGACGGGTACATAATAGTTGGCTCCGGATCAAATGATAGGAAAAAAAAAAGTAATTTACCTACACATCGAGTGTAACAAAAAATAGGTGTTTTTGCGATTTTAATATACCGTTGGGGAATCACCTCTCATGATTACGAGATGTAATATATGCACAGGAGAGATTGCATGCATACATTATATTGATAAACGCGGTTATAGATGGTCGTTACTATACTGATTAATCCCGCGTGTATAAATGAATAATACATTAGTAAGGTTGATTCTAAGATGAAATTTGATTTAATCTTGAAACTCGAAAGGGAACAGGATTCAAGTTTACCACTTTACTATCAACGTTACATAATATACTATATTATGTAAATGACTATACGTTCCTTTCATAGAACTATAGTATACTATATCATACCAATACACATACAACATCTATACAGAGTTCAATGATTACATAACGATGAAATTATCCACCCTGATATAGAATTCAGATTAATTTATATATTCAATTAAAACTGCACCTGTTCATGATTTCGTTCTATTATCGATTTACAATCGATTTCTTATCAATCCCTTATACCTATAATTACATGTCGCGAGTATATAATTAAAAATGAAATAGTTTGTTATTATATGTATACTTTCGAGAATTTCCGCCTGATCCGGCTCAGACTGACTGCGGACATTGTTCGCAATTGTAGGTAAATGTATACATTATGTGTGTATAGGTATAGTGATAATGTAATATGTATACATTGTGCAGTTACAGTGGGGTCTATACACACGCAGTATAATAACGGATAATAGTAACGATGCGAAATAGGTGATATAATAATAGTACTAGTTTGTTTTTGGCTGATGGTCTTGGTTCAATAGCGTCCATGATTTTAGAAATTCAACCTAAATATTTACTCACCAGCTAAATTAGTCAACATGCCGTAGGTTGAAAACATGCTGAATTGAACTTCGTTCCAATTGAATCGGTACCGCGTGAACAAGTACATCACCGCCATTTCACCTGAAAAATTAATTCAACATCAAACTAATGACGAGTATATGAATGAAGCGGAAATAAAATGAATTTAACATGGCCATTTTCTGCGACCATGAAATACATCGGTTATAATACACTATTAGTATACACAACAGAACATGGCAGCTGTGTTTGTTGATGTGACCACGATTCAAGTTGCACCTTGAAGCAATTCATGCTCCCTGGAATAATAATAGCGATAAAACAATTTGTGATATTCATGATGGGATGAGGAGGAGGATGAGGAGGAGTATATGGAAGGAAGGGCAATGTTTCGGGCGAAGACTTACATACATAGCTGTTTCGCATAACCGGATTGAACCCGTACCTATCGGAATGAAAAATGTGTTGTAACGTAATACCGTGCCGATCGGTAGAAACTTTCACAAGAATATTCGATAGGTGCAACTTCTAGAGAGTAATTCTCGCTGTATATAATGAGAAACATTCCGCGTGCAGGGTATATCGTAATCGCGAAAGTTCAACGATTTTATAATGCGGAACATCGCGATCTCGGGAATATGAGCACTTCGATTTTCACCTAATTCGTTTCGGTGCTGAAATTACATATATCGTAATTAGATTTGGTCAGATCTTGATGAGAATCAGAGATTCAAATGCGTGGTCAGGCCTCGATACTGCAGTATGTAGACATAAGTACCTACTCTTCGTAATTGGATAAGTTTTCATGCCACATCCTGCGTAGACCTTTAAAGTTCAAGATCGAGAACCGCCTCAGTAGCTCAAGTAAGGGTATAATAAAAGCTTCCTAATTTTTGAACAGTATATAATTACCCTTGAAAATGATGAATTTCAAAAGAAATCTGATAGAATCTACGACTTTTTCAACTTCACCTTCGAACTATGATAGTTATCGATTTCTTCGTCATAATTGGCGGCAATGGCATCCAAACGTTGCAAAGTTTCGTGTCAAGGTAGACATTGAAGGTAGTCGAGATAACAAGCCTGCAGTACTGCGAGCCATATATGTATACAACATATGAGAGAAAAAGAGATCCACTGGCTTATATTTTCGCAAAAAAAAAATTGTCCTAATTTGAAATCCTAACGATCTTATACCTACGTATAGTTAAAGCTCAGCAAAGAAACAAGGCCACTGCCAAATATCGGCTTCTGCAGACGGGACCGAAATATCTAAACTCGGTACGGTAAATGAATAGATAATTCGTAAATTAGATACATATCTGACCTAAATTCGTATATACCTATATATACAGGCAGTTCTTATCTTTTAATGAAGAACATTATGAATTAAACTTTTTATATGTAGTAAGTATGGATACTTAGGTCTAGGCAAGTATAGAACACTTAATGAAACACATGAAATGGCACACATATGGACAAATATCACATAAGCTTTGTATATGTTTGTTCGAATGAAAGAAACTTGTAGTTACCTTGTACCGAATGCGCATATATATATATACACCTATGTATACGTAGTATGTAGATAAAACCTGAAATTACGGTTAAATACGGTACGAACTCGCCGGTGAACTTGGATCCTAAAATAAGCATTAAAATTTCATGGAAAATCGGTATGACTATACCTAATCCGCATTCTAATGAGCTAGTCAATGCTGCGGATCGACATAATGCGAGATGTATATCTAAGAATACGTCGCTAAAAATGAAGAAGAAAAAGGAAACAGGAGACTTGTTTACATCGCGAAATAAAAAAGAAATACCTGAATATATTGACGCGAGAAATTAAGCAATAATTTAAAGATCAGGAGCATTTTTTTCGAAATTCATCGATACCGGTTTTCGCGTGTCTGGCCCTCTGACTATGATGAAGATTATAAATAGTAGCCAATGGACTAGATTTTGTTTCGAAAGTTTGTGACCTCGACAGAATTGACCCGTTTATATTGTAATGTACTGACCCGTCGATGTATACCAAATATTAATTATCATACTAGGAAAACCCGAGACTATATTAACAATACACAAAACCTAAGTCCTTCCGCACCGTCATAAACCGTTTCCCGTTAACCCCAATCCTCGAGATCCCTCACTTCTTATAAACAACCCTCAGTTTAACGAACTCTGTTTTCCGAAGTTTCTCTTCAGCTGCTCTAACAAGAAATCCCGAAAATCCAAGAAACCTACTACCCTCGATGACCAATATCCAACCTTCACATTTTTCTATTTCCTTATTGGATCCCTACTAACCCTTAGTCTCAACCCTCGAACTCCCACTACTCTCCTCAAACAATTATCATCACCCAATTCACCTCCTGCAGGACAGACATCCTTCAAACACTCCGATTCAGTCTCTTAGATAGAACACAACTAATTCATATAATAATACCAAGTGTGCAAACCGTTTGTATTCTCGAAAGTAAAATACTTAAATATATTTTCGTTTTAAATAAGATCTTGTTTATTCAACCTTGTGGTCCATCACATAAATTGGTGTCAGAAGTAAAAGATCATTCTATCCGATTCACGTGAAAAAATTCACATGTTGAATTTCATACTTTTACAATTACTTGTTAAAAACTCGAAAAGGTTTGGATTCGATTCATCCTGAAGAACAACGCAATCTATACGAGGCACACCGTCGCGTTCACCCCCGAATCCGCAGAGCTACACCTCAGCTATATTTGCTGCTAGTTCGAGACTGGATTCAAAAAGAACATAAGATAAAACGAAAATCCACATAAGATTCTTCAAGGACTTGAATCAGAAAATCTAGAAGAACCCCAATCGGAAAACTCTACAAACACCTCAATCGAAACTTTCAAGAACTTCAACGAATTCATCGACGCAGATTAACCAGTTATGCTTAAGACTTTTACCTGCCTACTGTAAGTCAGAAAATCTATGTTAAGCTATCTTTCACTACCTTGGGAAAACTCTTTGAGTTAATCTAACAATAAGCAAAATGACGGAGACAACTATCAGAATAGAATTAGCCGAGAAAATGTTAGCGACCTTTGACGGAACCAGATCGAAATTACACGAATTCTGTGACAATTGTGATAAAGCTACATCCCTCATAGCCGAAAACATGAAACCTATATTATTTTTAATAATAGAAACGAAGATTACAGGGAATCCACGGGCTCTAATTCGCAACAGAACTTTTGCTGATTGGCCAGCGCTAAAGTCATATTTATTAGAAACATATTCGGAAAAACGATCCTACGCGCAATGGCAATCAGAGTTATTCACCTGCAAACAAGCTCACAATGAAGACGTATTCTCTTATTCACAGAAAATTGAAAAATGCTTAATTGAATTAACGAACAGCTTAGAAGAAACGCTCTCGGAAGTAGAACGAGCTGCATGTGTCAAACTACTCCAGAAACAAGCTCTGAATGCATTCATGATGGGATTGCACAGGGATATCTCTGTTATCGTTGAATCGCAAAGACCCATTACTTTGACAGATGCTATAGAATACGCGATAGCCAAAGAAAACGAGCAAAAATCACGAAAAAAAATAGAAAAATTTCAAAACCTATATTTAAAGGACACTAGACACTGCTCAATCTGCAATAGATCAGGACACACTACGAATAAGTGCTTTTTGAAAAACAAACCTCATCACGATCCTACTCAGTTGAATCGACAGATAGAAGAAGAACCAAACGTAAAAAATGTCGAATCAAACGATCGAGAACAAAACGGAAACTCTGACATACCACGAAACGCATCTAAATACACGAAATCTTGTCATTATTGCAAAAAACTAGGTCACACGATCGACGAATGTCGGAAACTCGAATACAAGAACAACAAACAAAAATCTTACCAACATAATCGAAATAACGGAGACACGACACGACAAAACTATTCTGCAAATTCCCAAAACTCCAACCTTAGCTCTAATCAAAACCCGAGTACTTTGAACTCCAATAACTTCCCGGTGGTTGCCGCATTGTGGAACGTCCATAACATAGAGGCAGAGTAAACCCGCGATAGTTGCTGTTTTCCAAAGTTTCCCTCCAGCTGGACTTCCACGGAATCCCAAGAAACCTCCTACCCTCGATGACCAATATCCAATCTTCTCATTTTTCTATTTCCTTACTAGATCCCTACTAACCCTTATCGTCTCAACCCTCAAACTCCTACTACTCTTCTCAAACAATTATCATTACCCAACTCAGCTCGTGGACAGACATCGTTCAAACACTCCGATTCCGACTCTCAGATAGAACATACCTAATTCATAATTCCTATAATAATACCAAGTGTACAAACCATTTGTATTCTCGAAAGTAAAATACTTAAATATATTTTCGTTTTACATAAGATCTTGTTTATTCAACCTCGTAGTCCATCTCAATATTGACTCCTGAATATCCTATAATTTCTATTCTATAATCATTATGGTCTAATGTAATGTAAACACGAAGTTAATTCGTCATCATAATTGCGAAGTGAAATAATAAAACAGAATAATCACGTTGTTTGTCAAAATTGATTTAATACGTTTTTTCATTTGGATAAACAATGATGTAAGAGTTTTTTTCCCCCTTTATTACCGAAAAATTCTCACGAATGGAATTACCCGGCTTTGTTCAGACGCTACTCAACTCTCGTAATTGTCGCTAAATAAAAGCGGGTGAGTATAATTTGAAAATTTGGAAACAAATGATTTATGTGCATACCTATTGTACAGCTCTGCAGATATCGAATTATACAGTATTTTTACGCTATACGTATAGGTACGTGGATATATACCTATACATATATATATATACATATAGAAATTACACAACAAGCCCACTTATTAGAGCCTTCATCAAATCGTTTCCGCTCAGCCACGGTCTTTATCAAATTATACATTGTTCTCCTTACCGCACGACCTTTTAACGCTCTAAGACGTCGGTCTGACATCTCGTTTAATGGGTAAAAGAAGAAGGATTCCTATCATCCTGAAGATGATAAGTATGGAGAAGGAAATAATTCCTAAATATTCACAATGTGAGATGATCGCAATTACCTATCCCTCGTGGCAAAAAATTCGCTTTCTATTTCCTAGCTACGTATAGGGTTGATCGCAGGATGAATTTCTATACTGCAAATAGGTACAGCGGTCGAATCGGTTTCACAATATTTTCAGCTTAAAGTGTATGAATAAAGCGTGAAACCTGGTTGGTTAAAAAACGGAGATCGTCATTAAGATCGAGACTATTGTAATATCCTCGTGGTAATTTGGTAAATTTTCTCGGCGCCTAGCCTGTACCGCAGTCCATATGAAATAACGCGAATTAACACCTCCGACGGTGACGCCGACGCCATAATTCTTCACTCGTATGTAGGATAGGTTTACATACATAGGTATGCGTACCAGTTTAAGAGAACTGAAATACGGCCCTGACTTGAACCAGAATAGTATTATTTATATCCATTTGCTAATCAGCGAGGGGAGGAACAAATTGAGCAAAGTAGTTCGGGGCCGATTTGGAGTTCCGAATTTTACAAGTCTCGGACGGTAAGAATTCCGGATTTCAATATTGCCCGCTGACAGTTTTTAGAAAACGTATTTTCCCAAATAATTTTTAAACTAATAACCACCGGAGCTTCAAAATCCCCAAAGTTGAAGATCTGACCGGCCAAACTTCCGAAACTTGAAATTTATTCACTCAATTCATGCGTTCATTCGGTATTTAATAACTCTGACCGTTGATCGTATCGAAATCGATGTGTTTCCGTGAAGAAGGTCTCAATTAGAATAAATAAACTATGTTTTGTCATCACACTCCGAACTCCAACGGTTCTGAAATTCAATAGAAAATTCCGAATTGTCTGAAACGAATTAGGAATTTTGATCCTTCGGAATTCTTAAAATTCGGAATCTCAACCTGGCCCTAATCATTCGAGAGAAAGCGTCGAGTTTTGCTCTAGCGGACATCGTACATGCCTGTATGTTAGGTTTTAGTGCAATTGGAGTGACGCTTGCAGATTTGAATTTTCTAATTTTTCTATAGCCGTCGTATCATGAGCGAAGAATTTTTTGGTTCAAAAAATTAGGGCAATTTATCACGTATGTGTACGCAATAAAAATAGGTGTATGGCTGGTAATGTATAGGATGACCTCGCGGGTTGATTAAACAGGGTTTTGCGCATCCTGCGTGGGTTCTTCATCTTAACGGGTTGATTTTCCGCAAAACTGTCCACTTTAAAGCTGTTAGTGTTTCCGTTTATTACAAAGCAAGGCAGATCTCCCACTTCTTTTATAATTGTGTGTACGTACTCGTGTCCAGACACTCCGCAGTAGTTTTCAGACGCGCTTACTTACGGTACATTATATCACCTAAGTATATTATAAGGGGCTATTCAACAATTACGAAACGCTATTTTCAGCCATTTCATATCCCCGACCTCCGCTCCTCGGACAGTCTTTCATCCCCTTCTAAAATGACGTAACAATGAAGTCTCTTATTTTCCGTTCGAATTGAACGTTTGGTCACTTATCTTCTACCGCCTTAGATTCAAAGTGCGATAAAGTATTAAAAACATCACGGACTCAACAGGTGAAGAAAAAAAAAGAAAATATACGTCATGCATCAGTTGAAAAATAAGAAAAATTTCCACCCCGATCATCGAACCGAATTTCATGTCTCCGCGATGTCTTTTCTATTGTCACCGCGTTACTTATTAACAATGCTATTATTGTTTTGCTCTGGATTACTTGATACCAGAGGTCGTGCAGAGGATCGCGCGACCTCTGATCATAAAATAAGAATCAATAAGGTCGAAGAATAGTAGGTAGAAAAAAATGTACCTATGTATGCAGTATGCTGAATAACTGAACAGATTTACTATGTACTCTTTGTTGGTTTGAAAAGAACAAGTTTGTTTTTCAATCCACCTCAGTGCAATGATTCTTCCTAAAATATGTTCACAACGGTAACTGAAGGCTGCGCTAATGACACTTATTATGAAAATGAGCCAACCGTCCCGATGGTTGTAAAACTGGTATTTAAAGTCATGCAGATTGTGAGCGTGAAGGTATGTACCTACCTACCTGTGTTCGTATGTACTGCTGTGAGAACCGTGTAGTGTGGAAATTGTTAATCTAGCTATTCAGCCGGCACTTTCACCGTTCGCTATAACGAAACCTATAGGCAATTACAAGGGTCATTACACAGCGAGAAATCCCCATAGGGCCTATCCCAATATCCGTTGTTTATACCTATCGACAAAATCAATTCTCGAATATGTGTGGGATAGAAATTATAGATAATTAGCTTTCTCACAGCGTCTGTACTTATACATGTAATTTTTATTAGCAAATTATTTACTCATTAAAGAAATGATCATTAACGAACCCTCGCGTGACTTGATCGTAAACCTGCTCTCTAGATGATTTAATATACAATTTTTTTCCCCTCGACTATATTTGCGTTGTCGAAGTATAGATACGATATCGCTGCTGCGGTGTAACGAACTTGAACTAAACACGTTCCTTGATTCGATCGTTAGCAATAAATCATACAATCATATATTCGCAATTGTAATTAACATTATGCAAGGTTATTGATTCTACTATTCCGCCACGTAGAACCAACAGCCGTTGCTATTTTGATTCGGAATTAGAATTTGAGAATATCATGTTTTCAATCATGTCATTTGGATATCAAATTTCTTCACTGTCACGACGATGTGAATACGGATGTATGAGTTTGGCAGACAACTTTTTTCGCAGAGAAATCCACGACGTAAGCATCGAATAACATATTGGAATAATACCGCGGGAGTTTTTTGGCAAACTATATGTCGGCTTAACTCATCACTACTCAGTACGTTAATTGGCAATGCAAAAGACGATCTTATTCAGGTGAATAGATTCGGAATTTTCGAATAGCCCACGTCCCCTCTGGGCTCTGGACTTTGGTTTGCGAAATCGGTACACGCGAGAAGACTGAACGATCGACTCATTGCGTAAGTTCGTAAAAATTCTGAAGCCACACAATTTTTTTTTTTTTTTTTTTTTTGTTCTTTAGAAATTGAATAGCGAAATGTAAGAAGTACCGGTTGTTGTTCGGTCTACATGCCTGCAGGGGAAAGCTATTCAATAACTGAATGTATATTAATCTGCATACAGTATGTTAAAAAATGTATGTAATAGTCATATAAACTTTAGCTACTTAGAATAATCATTTGAGCATACGTATTTTGAACAAAGTAAATCAGGTATATGCGTATAAATGCATAAATGAACGACAAACACGTCTAGAATTCTGTAAGTTATTCGCAACTGTGGTTAGAAGGGGATAAAAATCTCGTAAAAATAGATGAAAATCGCGATAAAATTAGCATCGAAAAAAACTTAAACCATAATTGTTTTGTTCACGAGGGAAAGGCGGCAACAGCAGACTGTAGACCATCCTGATAAAAACAGAATAATATGTGCGAATCGGATTTACGTAACCGCGCATAGAGCGGATCCAGCAGAGCCTGCAGTTCAATGCAGGATCGATTGATAGATACGAATTTTTTAGACTGGTTAATTTAACCGATAATGATTCGTCCCACTACCGCAATGATCAAGTAATACGACTCGCGATAGAATATCGTATTTAACAGGCACTATAAAGATCGTGGGTACCTGTACTGGCTGGTCTATTCATTTAATACACATGGTAGGTATATTTACCGGAACTAATCCATGCATTGTTGCTAAATCAACCTTGGCTTCGGTATCCGGTAACGATCTGTCATTAACTAACTATATTCGTTTCTTTTTTTTTTGTTTCCATCATCGCAACAGTGTCGGATGTCACCCAACCGAATCAATCGTTCGCAAATTGAAAGAATCGATGAATTCCCAAACTCCCACATATACCTGCGCATGTTTCGAAAAATTGATGATACTAAAAAATGACCATATCCTGCATAAATTACAGAATAGCTGTGATGTGGTATGAGGGGGCATTGCCACAGAGTGCAGGAAAGTATATCGGCAAAAACTCACCGTGCATCGGTCCGATCACAACCATAACGATGACCATAAGAACGACGACCCTCTTCTGCCTGTTATTAGCTCCCTTTTTAAATGCGACTTTAAAAGTTTCGGAAATATGTCTGAAGGCGAAGAAGTCGATTATGGAAGCACATCGAGACATCTTAACCTGTTTCTCTTGTTTAATAGACGCTGCAGGTCTGGGCGCTTCCTTGATGCAAACAAGTCCGTAAATAAAGCTTAGGACGTAGCATGCTGTGGATATCGCGAATACTCCGTAGAAACCGATTTTAACGTACAGTACCCCGGACAGTGCCATACCAATCGGTATACCAATTGACACAAATACGTTTACCGCCCCGATACGTAATGTCCTTGATTCAACAGACGTTATGTCAGCTATGTAGCTGAACATCCCCATGAACATTGTGAACCATCCGCCAGTAAGGGCTGGCCAAAGTGCCTCAGAGGCGCCAGCAGCTTCCATGGGAAGTTCGAAGAACC
This sequence comes from Tenthredo scrophulariae, assembly GCA_963978835.1. NCBI lineage: Eukaryota > Metazoa > Arthropoda > Insecta > Hymenoptera > Tenthredinidae > Tenthredo > Tenthredo scrophulariae. The sequence goes on from OZ022234.1 coordinate 16,630,770, forward strand.
AGTAAGTGCAAATAATTAGGCTTATGCTGGTGAGAAATTCTCCAACGATGGGAAAAAGCATGCATGGTTTTCGCAGTCCGGTCCTATCGCTCCACGCGCCGATGAAGAGTATCAATACTGCTGGTAGCCCGCTCTGAAGTGCTGTTTTCCACGATTGCATACCGGCGACTAATTGTTGAACGGCCATTTCTTCTTCCTGAAAAGTGGTCGTGTTACGAGCCGCCAAAGCCGTGCAGACGTGATCAGGATAGGCCAGATTAACCCGGCACGCTTTCTCAAGGTTTAAATTTTGCGTTGCAAGGGCTGCAAGGACACTGGGCATAATGTAACACGCGACCATAGGTTCAACGGTCACGTTTCTAGCCATGTAGGAAAACTTTTGTCCAAAACTCATCCCCTTCCATGTTACTACGACGCTACCAGCTCCGTCAACCTCGCCGTCGATTACTCCCGAGGAAACCTTCTCGGACGATGATTCCTTCTTCTTTCGTTCGGTCATTGCGGAGATATATTTATTTCGGATTTAAATTATGTTAATTAACGTTAATTTATCGAGGAAATATTTAGGGACGCATTAATACGGGTGGAACGACCCCGGACGTCTTTACCCGTATGTTAATCTCCGTGCGGTTATCAACTCCCGGTTAAACCACTTCAGGTTTAGTGTCGTTGACGTTTACAACTACCTGTGCACCACTGCTGCACGCGACATGACCGAGTCCCTGTACAAGCGCGAATGCCTTCTCCTCGTCGTCGGTGCCGCACTTACTTTGCAATATGCCCCCCTGCCAGCTTCAGTTCTGAGTTCGTCGGTTCGTCGGTTCGTCGGTTTGCTCATCCTGTGGGCCGTGGTTATGACAACGAGCGCTTATGCCCGTGGACAGTGGACGGTGGACAGTGGACCACCGCCTCCGCTTCTCACCGCGTGCCTGGATCTCTAAACGGTACGCAATTTATAGATATTTATATTTCACATATAGACGCACGTAGATATAAACAACTTTATCATAACTTACGTTTACTAACGTAGTACGGACGGACGACGCACGTGGACTCGACATAACAGAGTTCAGAGATGCATTCGCCTAGTTACGGACAACTTTCCATATGCAGGTCTTCAATATCTGCGGTTCTATCATCTATCGCAGTACCCTGATTTGTTAGTAAATTTCGTTTTATTTTCCGCTCAAAAGAAGAATGGTAATTCATTTTTTCTTATCAATCATGAATCATTACCTTTTTTCGTGCCAGGAACACTTAGGTTGTAAATATTTTCCAGCTACTAAATATAATGACTTATTGTGTTATGAATGATTCATATCAGGTATTGCAGACTTCACCTACGTAGGAAGCTACTGTTTAATCGGTGCTAGTTGCTCCACGTTCAAAGCAGATTATAAGATAATATAAATTCCTCATTCTAGATCGTTAATAATTCATTGCTTAATGAAAAGTCAACAGGGTTCGTTCTCGAATTTTCCCATCAGAATTAAACACGATTCATGTATCAATCATTGGGAGAAAAATGTAACAATTCAATCCCACATCCAGCGAATCCGATTTTCAAAAATTTCAGATTCAGATAAATTGAAAGGGTTTGAAATGGCAGCGAATTTAAATACGCGCAGGCGTTTCTTACTTTATAGATAATAAAAATCAGTCGAAGAGATAGTGGCTGCGATAGAGATTTGTTTCCCTGAAATTCTCGATTAGCTTCTGATGTTCGAGGTCGTTTGGATCTCGCTAAATAATTTCCAGAGTTGGGTCTAATATCACTTTTTGCTGACTACGTACATAGTGCGAGTTATGTACCTACGCTTTAAGCCACTATATACCGCAATTCCACTACATTTGTATGATATACAATTCTCTTGGTTATTGACACTTCAAGAACGAGTTGTTTTCAACATCCACGTGCGATAATACCAGGTGGACTGCCAATATTATTCTAACACGCGACATGCCAGCCGGCCATATGTGCTGCGGATAGCGTACATTATACTGCAAGTCTTCTATATTTCAGAGCAGAAAAATGACAACTATAATACACGTGTATAATTATAATTAAATAATAATAATAAAAACTCGATTTATAAGTAAATAATATTCGCCTTTTTTTTCTTTCACACCCGCAATTATTATTCCATTAGCGATTTTTCTATCCTCATTAAATACCCGCAGCTCTAATATACTTGATGTGTTGTAATCCGTTATTTTTCACTTTTTTAAATCATTTGCTGATTTTTATCAACTTTTGAATATCCTAGCTACGTATGTACGCACGAAGAGAAGTTCACTGGTTCATCGCTCTCCGTACGTTGTGTTATTATCATTTCTACTGACGTTTTTTAACTGACCGCATATATTTCTATTCAGAATCTACGCAGGTGTAGGTACTCCCTGAGAATAATTAATTGCCTCGTCGCCAATTTCGTGTACGTATAAAATGTACGAACGAATATTAAATGTGTTTTGTATTCAAGCTCTACGCCTGGAGCTATTATAATGTATATGCTACGTCATTGGCGAATTTTGAGGGAACTTTGCAAAAAAAAAAAAAAAACCATACAAACTTAGAAGTTTTTTACAATTGAAATATGAGGCACGATATACCATGATGAATCACATATCAGCCGGTGAAAAAAACAAAACATGAATCAACCATCAACCTTTACCAACGACTTACAAGGTTCGAGCAATTTCACTCGATTACTGAACATCCGATTAGTGAATCGCTCTTCTTGCGTGCATGTATATATATACCATATAACCATATTATACATGTATACACGCGTGTGCGTAACGTGTATATAATGTATGCACGTACTACATACAACATAGTATGTTTATATTATACACATCCGATGTACGCTTCTTCTAGATTAATAGAACAGAGGTAATTTCTAACAAAACTATATGTATACTATGTACTACAACGATAAAATATTTTATCGTTGTGTAACAAATCGAATAAATATACCTACCTGGTCAAATGTTTTATGATAACCTTGAGAAAAATTGGTGCTTGGTATTTCATTTATTTGTATAATTTGCCCATGAATACTGTCAGAAAAATCAACTTTGTACAAGTTTTTTCTGATCTCATTTCTACGTACCGTTTCAATCGTTTCACTTATTTATAACTATAGTAGGTATATAACTATACTTATACTTACTTACTTACTTACTTGCCTTCGGTGCGGAGCTGCTGTCCTTGTCGTTGCTGATTTTTCTATTGTCTTTTTTTTTTCTTGTTCCTCTTCTTCTTCTTCTTCTTCTTATTCCACTCCTGATTCAATCTCCCGGACTATCGTCCGATCGTGCTTCGGTTGATGTATGTACTCGTAGCTGCAGATTATTTTCATTTCCATATTATCTCATTCGTGTTAAGATAGGAATAAAAGAAAAGGGCAACCTTCGTTTGCAAGAGATTTTTACCGTTCGCCTTGTAACATCGGAATTGTGTCTCGGCACTTAAGCCTGCTGCAGCTCAGGATTAATGACTGAAGTTAAAATGCATTCTGCAATTTAGATAATAATTTTATGCACTCATAATTAGCACGATCGTAAAAGCGAAATGCGACGAAATGCTCAGGTTTCATCGTTTCAAAAACAGTAGGCTTATTACTTATCTTTATCTTATACATACACTACACACATATTCGGTTACAGCTACGGTGACCTGAAAACCAAAAGTCAGCATGCATCTATTCTACGATAAACATTTTTCAACATATCATTGGGTTCTTACTCAGATACTCTAACTATTAGTTTCATACAGTATTGCCTTACAATATATGTCGTAGGCATTTAGAAAAATCAGGCCGTTAACTCAGTGCATAAGACGTTCGCTAGGCCCGGCTCGATCCGCTAATCATCATTGATATGGGGAATTCGGTTATTGACCGGTATATAGCTAATACGCCTCTAGCTAACGGCCTGACTTTCCTAAATGCCTACGACATATCGCAACCTGGTGGAGAAGGTGACACACCTCAAAATATGGGCTCTTTGAGTTGGTGCAATATTTAAATTGGCGAGATTCGATTCTACAACCGTGCAAAGGGTCATTTCTCATTCTTCGCCACGAATAGTTTTCTCCGAAGATCAACGGGATGATTTTTCATACTCAAGTCTTCAGTTTTCTGTTTTTGCCCCTACTGAGAAATAAGGTCTTTTTAATTGTGTCACCTTGGTCGCCAAGGTGCGATATAAAATGCATGTTACATCTAGGCCCATACGCTTTTACGGGTTCGAAAAATTTCGCCATGGACAACGAATCGCAATCTCAACGACGTACATTTCGAGTATTACCATTCCTAACTCTCACCTCATTGTTTGTTTGTCTCCAATCTACGTAACTGGCTGGAGCGATGGACCAGGCAGATAGTATCAGGGTCACGCCGAGAGCCGGGGCGACGATCAGAAATTGAGGCAGTAATAGCGCCGGAAGCAATTTTCGCGTTGTTCTGTCAACAACTTTCACTAATTTTCATACTAAATTTTCTGCGAAGCGCTGAAAATTCATAGTCATTTCGTTGAGCGTTCTAATCCTATATTGAACGCTCAACAAGGTCGAAAGACTGGATGATTTACGAGACAATTTGAAATAACCACCGAAATGATTGCGCATTTCCACTTATCATCAGCTGAAATATCGTAAATATTTTTAACGCCACTTGATTGAAGTGGTTTTTTTTTTTTTCTTTTCTTTTTATTGCTATTCTAATTGGTTCTCAGAAGTCGAACGCTCTAGGCTGTCTTACTTCTTTACCAAGAAATTAATTATACTTTCGATTGTGTGTGATTGAAGTTATCAGTCTGTAAGCTGAGTTGCCTGCAGTCAGGCGCTCGATATTTTGGATTCGACGCCAAAGCCCAAAGGGCAAAGTGAACCTAACTCCAGTTTGTTTGCTCAACCTTGAATAGGTCAAAATCATTTCACGAACGTCTGTAATTTAAGCTAATGTGCTATCTCTAGTTCGAAAACTAATCTCTGCACACGCGCAGTCGGTTTTCGTAATATTCGTATTCATAGAGCGGCATAGACGCCACTGCTACCCGTGACAATGAAAGGAACTAGTTTTGCCGCAAATGGACGGGCGGGAGTCACTTGAATTCTCTGTAACGTTGCGTGTCGGTCTTGCAGATGAATGATCGTCAGTTTGGGGAGTAAATCAGTTCCATTTTCTCTTTGTCCCTTGGGTGTAGACGTGCTTATGCAAGGCTGCAGTTCTATAAGTACGTGGGTAGGGATGAGGTTCTTCGAGCGTGAGGTGAAAACCTTCTTTGATTAGAAGTTTTGAGATGGGATGCGTGCAGGATGTTATATATCAAGTATCAAGAATAAGGGTTTGCGATACACTACTAATTGTCATAGAAATGAAGTTTTATTAGTGTATGATAACATGGGCTTCAAGAATATTAATATATAATACAGTGCTGATTGTTAGCTGAAAGATAGAAACTGGAGAAGCAACCAGCAGCCTTTTTCAAGCATATTCAGCTAGTGAAAGATCAGCACCTCGTAATCCCGAAAGGAGACTTCCTCGCCGTCGTCAGGAATGTAGAGGCAGTGGTCACTTGGTTGTACCTGAAAATAATACGATGTACAATAAAGATCCACGTGACTTTATATACGAGAACCCCGAAGACTGTTGCTGCAATTCAACGATCTGGGGCAATCTATTCAATTTTTAAGCACACCTGATAGCAGGGTGGTAAAACAAGGACGGACATACCATTGTCCCGATGTTCAGTGGAATATTGATACGTGTATAACACACATTCATAATATACAAGACTGATTTATGAAAAGATGAAAATTATAAGGCAGTAGTATGGTAATATGGTACTAAAAACTGCCGCAAAACGAATATTGGAATGGTTAATTGAATTTAAATGAAATTCATCGGCTTTGCTGCCAAATCATCTTCTCGATCGCGAAACGAATGATAATTATTATTAAATATAGGACGAACCTTGCCTACACTATAGGACCCTTTGTGGAAAACACGTCCGACGTAAAGCGCACCGTCCGCAGTTTGTCCGGCTACAACTGCGTGTTCTGGTACCAAACCGTTGCTAGAAGACACCCAGGCAAACTTTCTTTGACATAATACCTATAAAGAATTACACATTACTAACATGATAAATATATACCTAGAATTATATTTCCCGGGTCAGTTACCGCGGTATTAATATTATGTTTGCGAGAATTTATAATTTCCGTTCCGAAAACGTAATTATTCATCGCTTATACATGATATTAAAAATTGTAATCAAAATATAAACTTCAAAATAATAGACCTGGAATTCCTTTTTTTCATGTTCCTTGCCTCCCCAAGACACATAGGCGACTGCCTGTTCGGGAATAATTTCAGCAGGAATCAACTCATTTTCGTGGGAGGCTCGCCCAACGTAAATATCCCTTCCGCTAGGGCCGTTACCTGCCAGAAGTGCATTTTCGGGTAAAGAGTTCGATCCATTGTGTTGAACCCATTCGTAGCCTGATAAGAAACAGTGGTTTCGATTTTTATATACTTTTCAGAAAACACGATTATATAGAAAGTTAAATAATAAATCGAAGAATTAGAATAAAATTGACCTTACCTTCCATCGTGAGAATTCTCTTCCTATATAAAAACTTCGATCTTCTCAGGGAGGAGCAGAGGACTAACAGCGCTTTCTGATGGAACTGCGCTAGGCTACATTTATATAGTTCAATCATCTTCACCCCCACTTTTCTTTGCGGAATAAGTAATAACGGATTTCAATTTCTGAGCTGATACTGCAAAATGATGTTGCAACTTATCATTGAACTTCAGCGAACGCCGGATGTCATATGGCTCACCGCATTTGCTTCTGAGAGTAATTTCGAAAACTTACAATTAGGTATCATTTTTTAATTCTATTTAATTCTTCCGAATTACGATTTAGAAATTTCATGTAAGCGTTAGTTTGAAAATCGAATGGAACATAATATAAATAGAACAGTCGAAAACTGCCCGCGCTGAAGGATGCAGTTTGAAAAACATTTTCAGATGCAAAACAACTTTTTTCTTATTGTTCAACGCTACAATAATGCATATGAGAAAGCATAATTTCCAGATCAGTAATTCCTACATTGAGAAAAAAAAAAAAAAAACAACGTTGCGACATGATTTACTGGTTCATAACTTCCCTAAAAAAAATTGATTGATTACCAGAATCAGACCAGATCATTACGCAACATTATAGGCTAATGTTTTACTGCGTCGCGACTCCCACTCATATTATTATGCCTGAAATAAAAAGTCGCAGGTGAAAGGAAGCGGAAAATAATGCAGCAGTTGATTAAATGGTGTATCTGGAAATTTATTTCTTTAGCATCGAAGTTATTTGGTACAATTCGTACTAAATGTTTTTTAGACATAGTAACGATGTAGTTGTATCCATCTCAAATTATCGAGTGTCTTTATTTCCCTCTGGGCATACAGTTGATCAAGTTCGGAATATTTGTAAAAAGGATCTCGTTTACGCAACCCCAATCTGTACTCTTTGACGCCACGAAGGCCACTGAACCCACGCAGTGCTCCTACCCAACGTCAAGGTCAGTGTTCGTCCTTGTCTGGCTAAAGTTGCCGAATGCAACGAAGTGGTAAAATAGTAGCGCCATCTAGGACTGGGATGCTAGGTGTACTCTGGCTGCCGTCCCATGTAGGCCCGGAATGAAAAAACGGAACGGAATCTAGTGACCTTTTCTATGTATTGCGTGTATGTATACACTGACACATACAACGTTCCGTTCCGCGATTTCACATTCTGGCGAAACGGTCCTACATGGGACGGCACCCTCAGCCCTATTGACCAGTCCGGCCGAGTTCGATTCCTTCGATCCCGTTGGCTCGACAAACCCGACAATATGCGAAAAAATGAAAATCAAGTTTGAAGATTATTCAAGCCATCCTAATGTCATTGAAAAATTATTTCACATGCTACAATACTTCCAAACCAACTGTGTGTCATAGCTGTAAGGAAATTTCCCGGTTATTAATTGAAACCGCAATCACATGCGTAAGGAGGTTTAAACATAAGATAAAGAAAAACTGTAGTTCAGAATTTGCAGGTTTTCGAAGAAATAAAAACGGATGTATTGTCATTTTTACTTGACGTTTCTGCTTCATCCTATCATATTTAAATCTGTAGATATATAAATACTTTCTGATTTATCCTATAAATTTATCCTATATCCTATAAAATAATAAAAGCCAGTAAGCCTCAGGATACTAGTCTGTATTCTCGATAGTATGAGAATATAGCCACGTCTTTAAGTCAGAGTTTTACCTTTCGGATCTTAACAACTAACTAATAGTTGCGAAATCGAATAGTCTGAATTCATCACGCGGAATCGCTATCAGTACGGAGGGATTCTAAGAATATCGATTGGTTCTAAAAAACGCTAATTCAACACAGAAGAATTCAGAGACCTTAATAACTATATTCTGAAAGACTGTTACAAAATTTTCAAAAAAGTCACTAGCAGCCTTATTCCGGGCTGCACGTTTGAGTCTCCGCACGAGATGCATCCGAAAAATTCTTGTAGAATGAATTTTCCACAGCATGCCTGCAAGAATCGCTGATTCTATTGCAAGTATATCGGAGAGCAACTGCTTTGCTGGAATTTTGTTGAGTAATTATGTATAAGTCTGCTGCGAATCTTTCACAATATCCTTTTGCAAACAGATTGTAAGTTTTCCGCAATGATCACCTGCTTGATACCGTTTGATCACCAGGAGAGATAACGAGTAAATTATTGTTAAATAGCGTTTCCGTGAATCCGTTAAGCTTTTCTATGAATTAAAATGTCAGGATTTTATGAATAATCATAAAAAAATAAAGTTTTATTGTTACATAATAACATGTTTGACTGCCGTTATACGTATATGGAGCTAGAACATTGATGTACATTGTACAATGCCGTTCTTGGCAAATAGATAAAAACTAAAGAAATAACAGGCAGTCTTTTTCGAGTACATTTAGCTAGTGTAAAACCAGCACCTCGTAATCCCGGAAGGAGAGTTCTTCACCGTCGTAAGGAATATAGAGACAACCATGACTTGCTTGTATCTGGAAATAATACGATGTATAATAAATATCTACGTGACTCTATACGAGAAACTCGGAGATCGGTAAAAGAGAGCTTTGTTTTAAATTTATTCAATTTTGAACCATACTTGATCACAGGGTGATCAGACAAGAACGGACATACCATTGTCCCGATGTTCAGTGGCATATTGATACGTGTATAACACACATTCATAATATACAAGACTGATTTATGAAAAGATGAAAATTATAAGGCAGTAGTATGGTAATATGGTACTAAAAACTGCCGCGAAACGCATATTGGAATGATTAATTGAATTTGTATGAAATTCAACGGCTTTAATGCCGAATCATCTTTTCGATCGCGAAATGAAAGATGATTAATATTTGATATAGGACAAACCTTGCCTACACTCTGGGACCCACTGTGGAGGACACGTCCAACGTAAAGCGGCTCACCGTCCGTAGTTTGTCCGGCTACAACTGCGCTATCTGGTACCGAACCATTGCTACAAAATTCCCAGGCAAACTCACCTTGGCATAATACCTGAAGAATTACAAATTACTAACGTAATAGATATAAACCCAGAATTATATTTTGCGTATTCATAATTTCACCACTGAAAATGCAATTTTTTAAGTATAATAAAAATAGAAACACAAAAATAATAGACCTCGAATTGATCTTTCGGATGTTCCTGGCCGTTCCAGGATACATAAGCGACTCCCTTATCGGGAATAACTTTAGCGGGAATCATATCACCTTCGTGGAAGGCTCGCCCAACGTAAATCTCGGTTCCATCAGAGTCTCTACCTCCCTTAACCGCGCTCTCGGGTAAAGGATGTCCTGCACTGCGTCTGACCCACCTGTAGGCTGTCGAGAAACGTTTTTTTTTTTTTTCTCAAATTCAATTCTTATTTAATAACTATTTCCGAGGATCGAATATTTGATCACTGATTAATTATAGAGCATAGGTTTTTTCCCCCCGAGTTTTATAACTCCTCGAAAATGTTGATTTGTTCATAGATAAATGGGTGATTATCGCTTTTCAGCCGAATCAGAATGCGCATTATCGCGATATGTTATCGCGTGCTGCGCCTTGTGTGATTAACGCTATCCATAGTATGTATTCAACTGTGACTTGAATAAATGATTCGTTCATGTTTTTTAGTGCAGATTAAATTAGAATGCCAAATCTCTATCCCATGTTCTAAGCTCCTACGATATAACGACGTTATAAAATCAGTTATACTTGCGAAATCATGAATAACGAGATTATGGATACTATAAAAATGCAATTTTATCATTTTACGGAATCAGCAGATGAATTATTTTCAATATGTATTGTGTAATATTAGATTGAATCAGCTCTTGAAGTTTAAAGCATTAGGAATTAGAGTGGATGTAAAGATGTAAAGACTTGCCAAAGCCCTATCAATACGTATAATACGTAATTACGAAATTATTGTACAAGGAAAGACGATTGTATAAAAAAATCGAGTACTGCAAATGATAAAATAATAAGAATAAGGAAGCACCTCACCTGCCATTTCGAAAGATTATATTTCTGAATAATAAGACTCCGATCTGTTCAGACACAGGTAAAAGACTGACTTCGTATCTGATTAAAATGCCTGAGCTGATATTTCGAAGTAAAGTTTTATCTTATCATTGGAACCTGTGTGACACGTATCAGTCGTTTATTTGAGCACGCAATCGCGGGAGTCTTACTTTGTAAAAATTACAGATTGGGTGGGGTCGACTATTTTTTTCCTTTCCCTGCCTTCTTCTATCGTACTATTTGAAATCTAACTATTGAAATTGTTTCTAATTAAAATTACCTTCTCGTCCATCTATGTAAATAATGGTATCTGGAGGCCATACAGTATTAGGATCTTGAGCCAGATCGTTAGCGCAACAATTTCCCATCTTTTTTGAAATAGAGATAAAATGAAACTGCTAGTAAATCACCGACGCGATATTATATCTTATAAAAAAAAAAAATTTCAAGTTACTAAGCTTTAAGGTGTAGCTGTCTATATACTCGGCAGTATTGAGATAGCCACGTCTTAAAACCACTGGGGTTTAACTATCTTATCTTAAAAACCAAGCGGCGTAATCGATCAATCTAAATTTCACATGAAATTTTTTATCGACACGGAGAGATCCTAAGTTCGATTTGTACTTAAAAAAAAAAAAACGAGTAGTAATTCCGGCTAATTCGAGAGGTAAGAGACTAAAAAAAAGAACAAAGATAACAATCGAGTTATTGTAAAATGGCGTTTATTCTCGTGGCAGCTATCAACATATAGTCAAACACCGGTAAAACCGGAGATAATAATCGTATATACCAGACAGCGACCGCGACTCGCTCGAATAAACACCCCCAAAAAAAAATGACTAGGAATACTCCTAGCGCTTTCGACGCAATGAGAGAGAGTTTCTTCTGAGCCAGGCTGCACGACGAGATCCACCAATCGTCTGAGAATAACGATGGCCTTTTCCCAATCCTCGCGAACTCCTGCCTACTGATGTCTTTCCTCTTAGTTCACGGTGCTTTTGTACTGCGTTACAGATCCAGTTCACTTTTGGATCGTTGCGGATTGCCTAAAATAATTTATTCTTAAAGTAAAGCTGATGGTTGAGGAATAGCTTGAGAAAAAATGCTTTAGACAATTCGTTGTGAACAAAGATTTGATGTAATTGATGAAATTCATCGTAATTTTTGTATTATTTCTTCAGGACTATGAAGACAATAAAAGTTATTCAATTTAGTTTATTTGAATTCAAGATAAAATAAAAAAAAATCATGAAATAATAGAGAATAAAGAGTAAGTTAAGTGGAATGTAATGTATATTAGAAAGCCCAGCGATCAGACATCCAAGGAAGCAAAAACATCATCAGGCTCAATGCTAAGATACAAATATCATCATATCGCTGGGTGATTGTTATTTCCTAAACAAAAAGTATATACAATATAGTATATACTCGAGTATTTTTCAATTTTAAAGAATATTTAGAAGTCAATCAAGATTTTTCTCACCTTATGTGCCGGGTCAACGAGAATGATTTCGTAGTACTTGTAAGACGAATCTTGAGCCACCCAATAGCTGTTCAATACTCTGAGACCTCCGCAACGACGACCAACACGTTCCTATTAAAGAAAATAGTAAATCTTGTTATTCAGATACAAATTCAAAGGTGCTAATCGAAGTTTTGGCATTAATAGAAGCATTTGCTTTTTAATTTCTTGAATTTGCCTATTTACATACGACTCTATTCAAATTTTTATTGCAATGAAGAATGAAGAAAAACGTCTGTTCGTTAATTGTCTGGCCATTATTTCATATAATGTGTTTTCTAAATTCAAGATTGCAGGTTTTGGATAAATTTCTGAGTTTTTCTGCCATAGTCCAGAATCTACATTTACATCATTCAATCATTATTCTATTTATACCTCAGCAATAGACTGTAGTTTACGAGTAGGTTTCAGCTGGTTAACTCCGTGGCTTTTTGGTTTACCAAAAGTGGCTCCCTTAGGTACTGGGCGTTTGCGACCACCACGACGCACCCGAATTCTGAAGATAACGAAACCTGAAAAATTGAAAATGCTTTTCAAACAAAATTCCAATACTTCGTTCATAAAAAAAAAAAAAGAAGCATTTTTCAAACAATAAATAAATCATTTTTATTCATCAGAGAGTACATATCTCCACGATTGAGTAAGAGTGGTGCATGGTACTGCAATTCATCACAGAAAATAAAAATAATAACTATAATAATTATGATACCAAATTTAGGTCTAAATTTCATTAAAATAGAATAAAAGTTGATACCTTGCTTAGCTTTATAACCCAAACGACGAGCTTTGTCGGGACGGGATGGCCTAGGAGCGCGATGCATCTTGGTCAGTTGACGATATTGCCAGCATCTGACACGTAGCAAGAAGCGAAGCACATCGCTTTGCTTCTTACGGTACAGCTCTTGCATATACTTGTAAGCACCCATTTCGTTTCCCTAGTTAGAAAATCGTACTTATTGTTTAATGAAAAATGTTGACTTTAATTATTGGTAGGAATAAGAAAACATGTTTACGTATTTGATATTTTCAGAATATATATGGATTATTTCTCAATTCACTCCATGTCAGAGTGGTGCATGAACCAATCATCATTAAATATATTATTTATAGAAATCGTGGAAATGGAGTAAATGATTTGGATAATGAATGAAACGAACGAGGAACTTGCGATGATATTGAAGACGCGTAAGTATTGGACATAATTGAGGAAAAATGTATCAGCGTTAACTGTGATACACGCGTGCAGTATGCGTTTACTATCAATATTGAAGGGGCCAAAGGTGTAAAGAATTTTTAATAAAAATATGTAATTGCGAGGATTGTTGATAGCGAATGAAAGAAAATAGAACGAGTTCTTATCTGAAGACGGTATAAATAATAGTACGGAATAATCGAAACCTGCGTATTGTTAGTTTGCTGTTTGATAACCTAAAAGTGTGAGCGGCGAGAGTATTTCTATATTTGATTTGTGAATCGAAAACTATTACCGTATAAATACGGAGGTATATTTAATGTCGATAAATCGTAGTATTGAATTGTTATAAAGTTTAGGATGTTTTAGATAAATTTAGATTATTGGAGAAAATTAACCACTCACCCCACGCAACCCGAAACAGAAAAGGAAAGAACTTCAACTTCATGGCAGATCGGAGTGCAAATGGTCGGCGTATCGGCGCCACTAGTCGTCCAACACTTGTTACTCGCGTTCCTAAATTCATCCGAAAAGAACCGACTGATTTTTAACACTACAGTCAATTGACAGATTTTTTAATAACTTGTCATCGATCGATGAATCATTATACATTATTTACTGATTTATAAATTTGGTAAAATTCATTGATGACGTTGAATAGGAAGCCGTAGATTTTTATGATTAAATATCAACGCTTTGAGGTCTTGATTTTGAAACCTAGGAACAAAGGAAATCCTCGATGTGGAGTTAAATTTACAAACTCAAACTTCAAGGCTGTTTCAAAATTCAATCAGACAGAAGAAGCGGGATAATGAAATAAATAATGCAGATATTTTGTTTACCCGGTACGGTTGCAGTATGCAAAGATCTTTACCTATATTGTTCGAATTGTCAAATAAAAATATATTGCTAAAAAAATACTGTTTCTTGAAATGACAAATTGAATAAGGTTATTCGATAAACCTTGCGTATAATTGGTTACAATTATAGAATATAACTTAATGGATAGTTTGAATAACTAATAAGACGGTATATATACGTATACGAGCTGTCATCTGACATCTGTTCATCATAGCATGTGATGTCATAATTTTAACGCATGCGTATCAGAGTTTGTGGTAAAAGTACGCATGCGCGCGTTATCGGTTTGGAGGGGCGTAGAAAGGAGGCCATATTGTACAGTTAAATTGAAAGGAAGAAAATAATTAATTGTATTATTTTCGACTGGTAACCGTCCGGTTGTAGTGAATTTAAATAAGAGATCTATTTCGCATCGGTTTAACTAAATCGAATCGTTAAAACAGTGGTAAATTTTAAATCCGCAATAATATCGTGGTATTTTGAAGGTAAATAGAGGTAAGAAATATTCTTGCGTGTCCGTGATCGAAGGAAGTAGAGAGAACGAACCAGTGTCGTCGTCGTTCGCAACGCGAAACCAAGGGAGGAGTTGAGAGTTGAAAGAGAATTGAAGATGGGCACTCGAGACGACGAGTACGATTATTTATTTAAAGGTATAAATCCTCGTTGTTAAACCTTGTCATTATATAAATGAAAATCAAAAATCTAACGAACAATAAGCCCGACCGCGTTATCCTATCCGTTAGCCAACCTCCGACCGCAGTCCGTGGCTCCAATCTCCATCGAACACTATTATTCTCTCTTTCTTTCTCTTTCTCACTCTGCTTATTGTGCCTTGATTTTCGTGACATTGTTCGTACGTCACCAAAGACCGACGTCCGTCACTAGGAAAACTATAAAGCTGTGGTGGTTATAGCACATCCGTTAAAATAAATTCTTTATCTTTGAAAAAACGAAACTGAGGAAAAATAACGTATACTATACACACACACACACACACACAGACAGTTATATTTTATTTATTATTATTTGAGAAAGATTTTTACTACCGCTTCTTTGCTTACATGTATTGAATCGTAATCATTCACGTACAAAGAAAATTCACCCTTACCATGTCCTTCGTCGTCTGCACTTACTATATTTTCATGTATACTATACATACTTCGATTACCCTCCTAATCGTTATTTACCATTAATCATCGAGACAATAAATAATAATGACGTCAGCGAATTTTTTTCTCTCTTTTTTTTATTTTTTCGTTCATTATTTTTTCCTTTAAACTCTCGACTATGACACTGTGTCACTGACGAGTGTCGGTAAAACTCGCCTCTGACTAATGCTCATACTTGTCTGATCTTTGTCTGCTACCATTATGTAGTACAAAGCTTATGATATATCTCGTAGTATTTCAAGGATTATTATTAGAGAAGTGTGTGTGTGTTCTGAAAATGCGATTTATTACGAGATATATTGATTTGAAAAGAAAAAAGAAAACAACAAAAATAAATAAATAAATAAATACGATTTTTCCCCTCCCTTCCCCTTCCCTATTCCTCCCCTTTCCTCTCCTCCTCAGCTACAGCAAAAGCATAACTTCCAACATACCGGCGATGTGGTCATAATTTTAGATAAGACAATAGTTAGAGAATTCTTTGGTTAGTTGTCGTTGGTCACCTACTTACATATTCAATGTAGAATCTATTGAATCTATTACCTCAAGTACGTAACATATTTAATTTGCATATATTAGACGATGTTATTCATGGACCCACCTGACGCCAAGAATTAAATACAATTTTTCTGTCACATGGTAGAGTGGAGTATTATAGCGGCAAGATATATGATTGCAATTAATGCCTTAGAACAAAGAGTCCTTTTTCTTTTTTCTTTTTTTAAGATATAATAATTACGAGTCAGAAAGACAAATGAACAAAGAATTATCTTGAATATCTAAACACGAAAAATTTGTAATTATTTACAGTTGTTCTGATCGGAGACTCGGGGGTAGGAAAAAGTAACCTGCTCTCTCGTTTCACACGCAATGAATTCAACCTGGAATCAAAATCGACGATTGGCGTAGAATTCGCTACGCGCAGTATAGAAGTAGATAGTAAGACTATCAAGGCTCAAATCTGGGATACTGCTGGACAAGAACGCTATCGAGCAATTACCTCAGCGTAAGTATTTCATTTAATTATAATATTTTCATCGTTTCATTAAGTTAAGTGAAATTGAATTTCACCTAATTAAATTCATCATGTTATTGTTTCAATAAAATAATATTTATAATTTATATATTTGACAGGTATTACCGTGGGGCAGTTGGAGCCCTGCTTGTTTACGACATAGCAAAACATTTGACGTACGAAAACGTTGAGAGATGGTTGCGAGAACTGAGAGATCACGCAGATCAAAATATAGTGATTATGTTGGTGGGCAACAAGTCTGACTTGAGGCACTTACGGGCGGTACCGACCGACGAGGCTAAAGCATTTGCGGAGAAGAACGGTCTCTCTTTCATTGAAACTTCAGCCCTTGATTCGACCAACGTTGAATTGGCTTTCCAAAATATTTTAACAGGTAGTTAATGAACAGATGATGATCATTGTTGGCTCTTGATTATTTCAAAGATTTCTATTTTCCTGATAAACTTGTTTCTTTATATTCATTGTTTTTTCGGTTTCTTTTATATCTAGAAATCTACAGAATCGTTTCTCAGAAACAAATAAGAGATCCACCTGAAGGAGACACAATCCGGCCAAATAACGTAGAGCCCATTGACGTTAAACCAACGATGAATGCTGACGGTATGCGCAAGCAGTGCTGCCAGTGACTCGCCCTACTGCTTTCTACGTAAGCGCCTAATTATTTATCTGCGGAAGGGTTCAATACTATAAAAAGAAAGAAAAGAAAAGAAAACAAACAAGAAGAAGCAAATCTTTTGAAGTGTTAATTTTTCAGTTATTAGCTTGAATGAAATTGATGCAAAGATTGATAATCGCATGGGTAAGAAGGAAAAAATAAAAATAAAAATTAGCTCCTAATAAATGATGATTTGCAGCAAAGTTGTAGCTTGTATTTCTAGCTTGCTTTATTTATTTTCATTTAAAATTTCTTCAAATTTTCCACCTTTCAGAAGCGGTTTAACGGTGGGCTGGAGGGAGAGAGTGGTGACTGGTGGTAGGTACATCAGGTGCGCGTTATTTATCGGGGAGAGAAAATGTGGTCGAACTTGTATGAGTATAGATGACCTGTTTTTGGTAAATTGGTATAATAATACGGAAAATAAGGAGATTGAACGATCGGGAGAAATACACGTTGAAGATTGGAAAGGATACACCGTGGCCCACACACCATTCTTCTGCCCTCTATTTAAATTTGTCTTATTTACTACTATACATATATGTATATAAGTTATCATATACAAAAAAAAATGTATATATGAATATCTATATACATATATGTATACAATATATATATTACGTTATGATAATTAAATGTTGTATTACCGCTTCTTTGTAATACATATATATAATTATTCTTCTCTACGCATAGTGTGATCACGAGTACATATATATAAACAATTTATAAATAATAAATAAACATTTACGATGACAATTTATTGTGCGGAGCAGACGTAACGTCGTAATGGAAATTAACAAACACAAGAAAAAAGTACAGAAAAAAAAAAAAAAAAATACAAACCGATATCAATAAAGAAATAGATTAGGAATAAGAAGAATAGAGAAAGAGAAAGAGGGGAGAAAGACGACGAAGATGGGAATAATTCCATTTTGATTACTACCTGCTGCTCTTGCTCGCACGTAGTAGGATTAAAACCGTACGCGTTAGGCACTAAGCTGTATGCTTTTTGATTACATTATTTTTACAAAAAGCTTGTATGTCCAGAGCCATGTGAAATGTGAATTAAAAGTAAAGAAAAATAAAAACAAAAAAAAAAACGAAAAAAACAAAAAAAAATCATAAAAAAAAAAATAAAATAATAATACAGCATACAATTATACATAGTCTTTTAAAAAAAACTTAACTTAAGATTGCCACCTGGAAGATATTATTTTGAATTATACGATGACGCGACGAACTGCGAGAACCATCTTTGTCGTGATAGAAAAATAAAAAAAAAAAAAAGCAAAAGTGAATGATACGAAATGGAAATGAATTGATAATTGAAATAAATGAATAAATAAATAAATACAACAGCGAACAAAGAAATCAGCGTTGTGAATTAAAAATGTCTAGGCTTCGCGCACTATACACGAGAGATTAACAAATCCTAATAATTACGAATAATATGCTTTAGAAAGGAAAAGATAAGAGGAAAAAAAAAACAAGTAAAAATTGGGAAAAAAAAAGAAATAAACAGAAAAGGAAAAAAAAAAAACAATCAAATCACTGGGAAAAAATTAAACACACTGTTATGAAAACCTTATGATATGCGTAATTTACTAACACCTTATTATTAGTTACAATTACTTAATAAATTTTTTTTTCTTCTTTTTTTTTTTTTTTAAGCTACATTTAATTTTATTCATATTTAAAAATAAAGAAAGTCTCTTTCGTTGTCTCGAAGAGTAAATAATTAGTGCTGATTGTGTGGTTACCCCCCCCCCCCCAGAATTTTTAATATCCATGATGATAGGTATACATACATTACATAATAAACTGAAAATAAAAATGATGAATTTGCATTTTAGTAATAAATATTATGAAAAATTTTAACTTATTCTTATTAGATCATGTGAAGTGGCGAAGCTTTATTAAAAAAAAAAAAAAAAAAAAAAAACAATAAAAAGAAAAAAAACTGACGAAATTCATTCGATACATTTATCGATCATTTTTCACAATCCGATCCCATATTTAACGCAATCAACAAACATTTCGTTGATACACAAGCGTTGATTTATCTGTCTGCTTTCAATTTTGGTACCTAAGACTTCCTTGTTTTTTGTTTTTTTATCAACGTATACAAAATACTGCGAGGTGGTATATTTCATGATTGAATAAAAACAAGTATTCGCGTTGTACCGTTGTATTGGAAAAAAAACCCAGTGTTTTTTTTTTCTCAACGTTGTGAAGAACAGCGATTAACAAGAAGGATCAGCTACGATGCCTGCTGAATCGAAGCAGGCTCAAGGCGAATTGTATTTCTGATATTACTATTGCGACGATTTTTTTGCCTCCATTCAAGCCAGCGTACTAATTCTTGGTTTGCTGTAGCGTCGTTTATCTCAGCACGAGATTCAAGCTGCTGATAATATGCCTCTCTCACTATTCTGAACGTTTGTATATTTCTGTACGGTAGTTGAGTCACCGGATCCATGTAACGGGCAGGAAGTCTGGAATCAATAAAAAAACAAAAAAATACTCCATAAGCGAGAATTCTCCCCCAACAATCATCACCTGCTTAAAATTTCTCATTTTCTATGAATTAAGATCACCTCGTAATTGCACATAGCGACTTTAAGGGTGGTCGAGGAGGAGCTGTACGTTTGAAAGCATTTGTGAAAAGTCTTTCGTTTTCAAACGTAATGAAACTTCTTTCATATTTAGTCCCTGTATCCTCATGTATAACTTCAGGCTCACATGGGGCTGGAGTGGCGCTAGATTTTGCCTTTTGCTCATCAGGAATTGCCTTAGTTGCTTCTTCAGCAGATTGTTGCTGGTCGATCATTTCCCTGGAAAGTAAAAATGCGAGAAATTATTTGAAATGCAAAGTTCAATTTATGACTCTGAATGTCTGCTGTAATCAGAGATATGTAAAATAAAAATATCTCACTGTTTTACAGAGAGTAGTATCGTATCTCCATTTTCATTTGTAACATTTGTAGCAGGATTCTTGTCGTCGTCAGCTTCGACGTTTATTTTCTCCTCATCTTTTTCTCCTTGTATTTCGGAGAGCATTAATACCGGCATAGATAAAGATTGGTAGCGTATTATAGGTCCAACATTCGTCTTTCTTACAGTCCTAGTGTTCTTCTTTTCGTTTTCTAGCTTCTGATATTTTTCTGTAAAAAAATCAAGGTCAAATGATGTTATAATATAAAAGATTTCTTCACTTCTACTAGCCTATAGTCTTATAATTATTCATTACCCAAAGATTTTAAGTTAAGTTCCTCCGTTACCAAAGCTTCTTCAAGCAGTTCTTCTTGCGTCGGTTTCCACACATCGTATTTTACAGTCTTAACTTTTTTCTTCAAATCCTCATTTCTCTCTTTAAGTCTTCTTTGGGTAGCTGCAGACTTTGCTGCGGTCGAACGACGGATTGATTTTCTTTCTATAATTTTTCAATCTTCAATATATCATTCATAAATGCTCCGCAAATTATAAATGAAAAAACACAGGACATAAAATTTCATATTGTTTCAAAGGGAATGAAATCTGATTTCTTACAACATTGCTATGCAATACTAGCATACCGGAATTGTCAATTGAAGCACGACGCTGCCTCGGAGTTTTAGTTTTCTTTTCTTTAGGAGTAGAATGCGACTGCGCAGAAGTAGGTTTGGGTTCTTTATACGCCTTGGTAACAAGCCGTCGTTTCTTTTTAGGTCCTTCTTGTTCAGGGTCAGAAACAGGCTCGTCATTTTCATCTATACTAAAGTCCGAGTCTACTTCGTCTTCGCCCTCGTCTTCCTCCCTGGTTTGGAGAACCACAACAATAATAATAATAATAATAATGATAAAAATTACAATTACGATATAAACATCAATCTCGGATTATTATAATTATTGAATAAGTGTGATGAAACTAACATGTAATCATTGTCCTGTTCCACTTCCTCGAAGCCGCCGTAAGTGGTTTTATAAAAGTCGTCTTCCTCTTCTTCGTTCAATAACCTAGCCATCTTATTTCCAGCATTGGAACGTTTCTCCCTCGTCGATGCCATCGTTATTAAATATCAATGAACTGGCTACAATTAGACGTTATTTATATATTATCTTTATTGATCTTCAAGATACACCGAAAATGTATTTAATTAGTAAGAACTTTGACAGATACTCGAGCCTTTTTAGAGGTTATAAAATATCAATCACATCGCTTGTTTGTATCACGATACATGCGCGCCGCGCGGAACTGCCGAATACTAATGTTACTCGTGTTCGTTCATTGCATAATATGACGTCAGAAAATGGATAAAATTAAATCCGAGAATATCGGCCCGTAAATCTCTGATCTTATGTCTGTAATTCTGATGATTCAACTATGAAATCAGAATTTGATGACTAAAAGATGCTTTTTAGATACAATAGCTACGATTAAAAGAAATATGCGTCCGAAATGATAGCTTGAATGCAAAAGTGTCTATACTGATATTTTTTATACGGCATTTACGTATTTGAATTGAAAATTGTAGAAATCTAAATAATAAGAGGTAATAAAATGAATGAAAAGAGATAAACTTTCTCTCGATAATTTATTAAATATTTAATTAGTCAGATAAATCTTTGTACAATATTGACACACATCTGTTGTATTATTTTATTGATGAAAGCTAGGGTTTCCAATTGAGGAAACTATCCTGTATAACAATTTGCTTGAATATGCTACTAGGCACAGATTGAGGAGTAGTTCGATTCCTTTGAGCCTCGTAAATGTATGCAACTTTTTCCCTAGCTACAGCTCTAGGTATATCTCCTCTAAGACTGAGTAATCTGACGAGATGATCCTCGGTCATGTCCGGGTACTTTTCAACCAAAGAATGTAGATCTAGAGACAATATCTCAGAGTCTTCGCATCTCAGCACCTCAGCAAGTCGTTTAATAACTTCAAAAGGAGAATCAAAGTTCCCAACTTTAGGGGCAATCCTGACAAAGAAATTCTTTATCTTCTCAGCCTCGGTCATTATCTTCGATGTACAAGTCAGACACTCGTCATACGTCTTAAGGGATATCTTTCTCTGCAGCATAGCAGCGATGTATCTTTTGGCTATAAGATTTTGGGCCTCTGTTATAACATATTCAAAGTTCTTTATCCTCAGATGATTGTAGTCTTGGAAATAGTCCTCCAAAGTAACGCAAATCGTTTCAACTGGTATTGGAGAAGAGAGCCATTTAGGAGTGAGCAAATCTTGGAAGTGGAGTTCCAAGTCCAGGAACGATTCCTCGAGCAGAATAGTAGCCGCCTCATCTCTAAGCTGTTGATAATTAGCTAAGAGAGCTTCAAATTTAACAGCAGCATCCCCACTAGCGTTAGAAACCCAGTAAAGTTGTTTCATCTGTTGCGCAAGCTCGATAAACTGTAGACAATTATTAACGATGGTGATCATGTGGTGGGTGAAGTAAGGCACTCTGCTACGATCCTCAAAATGTTTGCTTTTGAACTCCAGTATGGCCTGGCGGTACGAGGCGCAGTATCTAACGACCTGGTCTATGCACAGAACAAGCGCCCTCGCCGTAAGTTGATTACTGATGGTTTTAGTGACCTGAAGGTTCTGATCGACCATTTGAAATATGATAACCGGTGCCGCAGTGTGGTAGTAAGTCTCCTGCGTGCTGCCTTCAGGCAAGACTCCGCTCCACCAGTCGACTTTTTCAGTTTCCAGAGTCTTTTTCATCCACTCTTCGTAGTTCTGTTGCATATTTCTCAAATACTGATCTTGGAGCTGGCCTAGAATTTCGTTACTAAGCAGCGGGCCTATGTCTGTTGTGTCTATGTTCAGCTCTGGATGTTGCATCAGCTCCGGACCGGTGTAAGTATTCATAATCCACGCCAGCAGAGAGACATATTCGTTTCCCTCAAGTCCATTGGCTATTATCTCTTTTAAATGTTGGGACAGACTGCTGTGATACATCTCTACAAATCTTCTGACAATGTCATAAGAAGGAGGGAAGCAAGGGCCACACAGTGTCTTGACGACCCTCAAATCCTCCAGTATAAGTAGCCTAGCAAGTTCCAAGTATCTAGCGAGCCACATTTTGTTGTCTGCTCTTTCGTCGACGTGGGTTCCCTCCACTCTATTAGCTACTGATTTCTCAAGGACTTGGATTGCCATGTTTTTCCAATTCTTAGGTCTTCCGGGGGGCATGAATCCGCTCTGCTTGTGCCTCTGGACTGCGAATTGATCCGCCTTCTCCTCCCTCTCTATTATCCTAAGGGCAGTCACGATTATCGTCGGCTCTTTCCTGACGGTATTCAGCGTGCGACCGACGACAAGTTTTATCTGTTTTTCCATCAGTTGAGAGAGGGTTTCAACGTCCTCAAAGTACGCCTTGAGCATGACTTTATCTGCTGTTGATTGGTTGGGTAGCTTGTGTAATTCGTAGAGCAAATCGTCTCTGGAATTTTCTAAATCCATCAGACTCTGATGGGCGTGTAAGAGTTTGGCCTCGTTTATCCACTGCTTTGTTTTCTCCACGCTTTCAGGGACTGTGAATATGTGTTTCAGGTTTTCTTTGGCAGTAACATATTGGGAGTGGCGCATATTCTCGTCCTGTACAACCTGCAATGTGTTGTTTAGCTCAGGAGCAGAGCCAAACGATTCGCCAATCAGGTCTAACTCCTGTTTTATAGAGGCTATACTCTCCAGTGAATCTTGGAGCTGATTGAAGCCGACTCTTACCCCGTCCAACTGACTCTGCATCGCGGTTTTTAGCTTCGTTTCAATCGATGCTTTCTTACGACTTATTCGACGCTTGTATTGTTCGACTTTTTCCAACTGTCCTGGACGCTGTAGCATGTTTATTATGTGCTTTGACGCCGTCGCTTTTGCTTCGTCTTCTAATTTCTTTAGATCGAGCATCTTTTCGTCGCCTTCGTTCGACATTGTTGCGTCCCTTTTTATCTTAGAACTATTTTTAAAGTTTTATTGTTGTTGTTGATCGCGTTTTGACAGTGGATAATTTTAAGGTTATGATAAGACGTGATTAGCGTATGATTGACGCCCACTCGTCGCCATATTGCAGTTAATAATTTAATATACTGGTGCTGGCATCTTCAGGCGAATTGTCTTCTGCTTTGTCTTGTGGAACTTAACCTCATTTGAATGAACGATACATACTACAAATAAGGGAATACATTAAGGATTTATTACCAAAATGAAGGTGAAGGTGTTGACAAGAAATCCTGACGATTATATGAGAGAAACTAAACGAGATATTCACAAAGGTAAGATTAGCACGTTGTTTTCCGCAACCTAACCTAACAAAACACAACATAACCTCGATAGAACTTAACCTGAAGAGGAAAATTTTTCGATTTTTCAACTCAAATTTGCTTGAAATATTATTTTTTATTCGATTCGAGGTGAGAGCAAACGATTCTGAAAGCCATGTGCTTGCTCATTTGCTTTTTCATGAGTTGTAAATTTGGTTGAGATCGGAATTAAAAAATAATTACGTTCTTGATCCTGCTGGTCAAAATAAGATAATCTCATATTAAATTTCTCCCCAAGTTTCGATAAATGAAGTAAAGGATTTGATCTATCATTAGTTACAAAGCCACGAATCCAAATGATTCCAGATTTTAAATTGTCTGATTATTTTCAGTTCCGAGGAACTACGACCCAGCTTTGCATCCGTTCGAGTCATCCAGAGAATACACAAGGGCATTAAACGCAGTTAAATTAGAGAGAGTATTTGCAAAACCATTTATTGGAAGTCTAGACGGTCACAAAGACGGAGTATCATGTCTCTCCAAGCATCCTTTAAAGCTGTCGACTCTTCTGAGCGGTGCATTTGACGGGGAGATAAAAGTATGGAATTTGCCTCAGCAAATATGCGAGCGTTCGTTCCTTGCCCACGACGGAATAGTGCGAAGCATCTGTTTCTCACCTAGCGGAGAAAACTTCCTTACAATCGGCGATGATAAAACCATAAAGACTTGGAAGGCTGAAAGTTCGGTAACAGGAGAGCAAGAGGATCCGACAAATACTATCGTCAGCAAGGTGAGTTCCTGTTAATCGAATAGCAAATTAATCTGCGATTAATTACCCAGATTTATTCACGACTGCGACTGAGGTTTCTACGTCCTTTAAACGATGTAAGGACTTATCAATCTCGTTAGATATGTCCCCCAGGACACTAGACGCCCCGATTCTGAAAAGGCTATTATTCAGCCATTCGTTGCCAAGCTCTTCTTTAATTAAGACGAGCCACTGCAGAGATTCTTTCCAAGTTTTTATTCCCCCAGCTGGTTTAAAGCCGATCTGAAAACGGACGGAGCTCATGTAGCAGCCCTATTTCTAGTCTTCTCGCTCGACTCCTTAAACAATTTCCTTACCTTAATGCCAGTCAATTGATGATAATCTCTAATTGCTCTGCACATAACAATGCCTACAGCTAAAGTAGCGTTCACAGTCTCCTTCCCAGTTGAAGTCTTTATGAAATCTGATCCAGCAATTGCTGCGATAATAGAAGCTCTGTAAACGTCTTTTAGATCGAAGAGTTCTCCGGTAGCTAAAATAGTTTTCATTCTCGCCTCCTCGCAAGCTTCTCGCATCGCTTTAATCTCTTCGTACAATTCTTTCCATTGATGGGTCAAGGCTAATGTACGATTTATCACAACGTCGATTTCCGTCGCTCCGCTAGCTACAGCGTATCTTATTTCTGCCAGTCGAGTTTTCAGAGAGTATTGACCGCTCGGGAAACCAGTGGCAACTAAAAACATAATCATAGACATAATTCAATGCCAATTGATCTTCTTAGCTTCAAAATCCATACCGCTGGCTATATTCACACTCCCTAAAGCCTTGAGACTCTTCAATGTCTCCACAACGTCCTGAACTCTCGCAGGATACACGCAAACAGCAGCTGTAGATATTGGGTTCGGCCATTCAAAGGGTAAAGCAAGGGGCTTCACTGCCTATATGAATCACAAATATTTTCGAAGGGAATTTTGGCTAGTCAATATTTCTGTCAAGTTTAGTTTACCTTTTTAGTAAGTCTTTCAACACTCGCCGGAGTATCGTCTCCTCCTAAGGTGGTCAGATCTATGCAAGTAACTGCTTTGATGAGCCATGCTACTCGATTGTATCCAGTTATGCCTTCTGCCTTTTGAACAATCTGCTTCACCCTAAGATTTACCGCTGGCTCATTTAGGTAGATTTTTTTGAAAAGTTCTGTTGAAGAATAACTTTGTTTATTGCCTTATTTCGAAATTCTCCAGTTCGGTTACTCGCAGACTAGTTAATACGCTTCTCTCAGAAATTAATTATTTCAAAAGAAACATTGAACTGATTCTCTTACCGCCGTCAAACTCTAAACCAGGATTCCTCTCGGTCATTTTGATCGACACGAGAAACTCGGCTATAAAATGATGATGGTATTGGACTGATATCAGTATGTTGTTACTCGGCTTTTCTTATCTCCTGAACTGGCCACACCACATTACTCGTGCTACATATGGACCTCTATCTGCTGATTACAAATTAAATGGCGTCAAGGCGGGAGTTTTCAAATTATAATATAGTCTCAGGAGCTAAAACGCACCACACTCTGTACTCAATATCATTTCTGTTCAATGTACAGACGGTGCTAACAGGCCTTACTCACCATCGGAAAAATCCCTTGTTTGCTACCTGTGGAGAGATTTGTCAAATATGGGAAGAAAGTAGAAACGAACCGGTGAGGACTCTGAAATGGGGAGTGGACAGTTTACATGATGTGAAATTCAACCCCATTGAAACTAACTTGCTGGGTAAATGGCTAATAATCATGATGCGTAGCCAATCTGATCAATTCCGACAATCTACTCATGTCTATATCTTTTACAGTTGCCTGCGCCAGTGATAGGAGTGTAATTTTATACGATACACGTGAAACTGGCCCCCTGAGAAGAGTCATCATGAAGCTGAGAAGCAATAAAATATCGTGGAATCCCATGGAAGCCTTTGTCTTCACTTGCGCAAGCGAGGATTATAAGTAATTCTTCATAATGTGATCTGAATTCGCGATTATATGTAGAACTGTTTCAACAATTTCCAATCGATTTTCAGCCTCTACACATTCGATACTCGGAAATTAAACTCCCCTGTTAATGTCCACATGGATCACGTCGGAGCAGTAGTCGATGTAGACTATTCTCCTACCGGGAAAGAGTTCGTATCTGGAAGCTATGACAAATCTGTGAGGATCTTTGATGTAAGCAAAGGTCACTCTCGGGACGTTTATCACACAAAACGAATGCAGAGATTGACTTGTGTGGGATGGTCTCTGGACGATAAATACGTTATGAGCGGCAGCGACGAGATGAATATCCGAGTGTGGAAAGCTCGGGCTTCGGAAAAGCTGGGAGTGGTCAGTTCCTCCTCAATTAAATCGTCTGATTACCTTCAGTCTCTTACAGCTCATCTCATTGTTTCTAATCTCTCTGGTTTAGCTAAGACCTCGGGAGAGGGCCGCTCTTAATTACAGCGAAGCTTTAAAGGAGAAGTTTGCCAGTCATCCTAAAGTACGGAGAATTGCTCGCCATAGACAAGTCCCCAAACATATCTACAATGCTCAGGCAGAGCTTCGAACCATTAGAGAAAAAGTTAAACGGAAGTAAGTAAAGAGAAGAAGTGTTCCTACACGAGAGTGGCGATGTAGATACTATATCGTCCGTTTTGGTCTCTTTTCTTCGCAATGAGGAAAGATTTGAAAGTTCAGATTTCATTTTTTTGCAATCTAATCATCAGAAATTGGTTCTGCTTTTTTCGAATATTGGAAAATTAGAAACGGGACGTTTATATGTTTAGTATTCTTTAAAATAGTTGGAACTTCAGAAACGCGAATCTTATTTGTTCAAGTTTTTGAAAAAAGCCGTTTTGTGAGCAATTTAATAAACAATTTTGTCTATTTTTTAGGGAAAGCAATCGTCGCACTCATTCGAAGCCTGGTGCAGTGCCATTTGTTCCTGAGAGATCGAGACACGTTGTTCGTGAGGACGAATAAACCTGATAATGGGAACGAATTTGATAAAAATATCGACAATGCTATTCAAAAATTTATTTTTAATTAACTGAACTATGAATTACTGCTAAATGAAGGATTCGAATGGATATTTTTCACTGTTTAAAATCTTCGTATATCAATTTGTCGATTTATTTGTAATAAATAATTTTATTGTTTAATCATACAACGAATTCATAATATATGATTATTCTTATAATATTACAAACCTCAAGCAGTGGTTTATGCGTCTGTTTATCATTTCTTTCAGCCTAATATATCTCACAGCAGTTTATTTTTGCCCTATTTTGTATTTTTCAATCTAAATTCTCAGTTTTTTTTCTCTAACTTTCTCATCTTCTGTACCATAATTCGATTCTTTTATTTTACTTTATATTCTTGTATGTACTAAAAAAAAAAAAGTTATTATAATTTCATGCTCGTGTTGTAACAAACTGCCGTAAAATATCGATAAATTTGATGTATGTCGATTCAATATAAGTTTATTATTTTTCGATACTCTATAAACTCAACTGCTCAAAAGTATCATTGTATCTATAGTAATATATATATAATATATATTATACTAGCTCAGTTTAGGGCGATTAAAGCGGTTTTTTCTTTCTTCTTTTCTTCGTTTTGTTTTTTTTTTTATTATTCTTTCAAACTTAGGTATATTCTTATCGTCTGACCCCATCTTCTTTCTATGTATACAAGACTAGGTTTTTATTTTATTTATTTATTTTTTTCGATTTTTCTTTCTCGCCACGATGTCTTTTCAATATTTTTTCTTATCTATTAATTTTCCATTTTCTGTTATCCCCTTCTTTTTTCACTCATCATCATCATCATCATCATCATCATATGATTTAAGTTTAAATCAAATTAACGAACTAATTTCTCGTATAATTAACATAATAATTATTTATAATTTATATATATATACAATATAAACACATTTACATCAAGTTGACAACATACTACCGAGGATTCCGCGATTTAATATGGATAGGTAGGTATAAATTGTATAAATTTTTTTATACTCTTAGTTGAATCATTCTCATACTCTATATACCTAATATGGTATATTTCATCTAGTATTGAGTAACGCACAATTTTACTCAAACTAGTAATCATCAAGAAAGTCACGCAATAGTCTTTTCCTTCTTCATAGTATCTCCTTCTTTAGTGCTTTATCGCAATGACTCCGGTTTTATTCACCCAGAGAAAATTATATCACGGATATATCATTCTCTTTTAATTATTCAGTTAGATCTTTGCATAATTATTCTTCATTCCTATACGATTCATCCACTATTTTTCTCATCCAATCCCTATATCACTCACGAATAAAAATAATTGAAAAGTTCATTCAACGTGAGCGACAAGGATCCTTGAATTTCGATCTAGTATAGGAAAAAAATCTGTAGAAATTTTTCGGATGTTAATTCCTTCGCAATGTAGTAGATATAACAAGGAATCGAATTAGACGTTTAAGTCTGCCATCATCTTCCGAAAATCTGCAAGCGTGTTGTAGTCAGGGTCAGAATCAATGTCTGCAAAATCCTTGTTAGAATCGCTCTTTACAAAACTCGGGTTGTAACGGCTGAGGGATAAAGGACACGGCAGAAGTTCGGGCATCACGGAATGATGCGTTATCAATGCAGTCAGGGTCGTGAATTCCTTGGTAAAGCCCTGAATCGAAAGAAGAGAATCGTAGAAGTCAAATTATTACGAAAAAATACATCGACAAATAATCAGATAAAAATCTTTACCTTGATTTTGTATCCCTTGTTAGTCCGCATGATGAGGTAATGCGCTATTCCACTTGGCTGAAATTCGCGTGGTACCCTAAGCGACAAAGCGTAGCATCCCGGTTTGCTTGTACTTTCCCTTACCATAAATGCACCTTCCGGTTCTTGGCTGAGAACTTCTAGCGTTATTTCTCTGCGGAAAAATTACAGGCCCTCGTGTAACATTTGTTAGAAAAAATAAAAGGGCAAAAGCCTTTAAAAGATGTATATAATCTGACTGGACCTACCTCGGAATTCCTGCTTGAAACCATGGGGCTTTACGAAGCTCGCTTTCCTCGGTGCGATTATTCAGGCTGTCTGTTCTCTCAGGTAAAGGCGGTGGCGTCGGTGTAGGTGTCTGGGTCGGCGTAGATCCGTGGGTACTCCCATCAGGAGGAACGGAACTCCCGGATGTACTGATCTGCGATCTTCTCTTAGACTTGAATTCAGTTTCAGCAACGGAATTTGGTGAGTTATGACTAATCCTGGGGAAAAGAGGAACAGAAGAACAAAAACATTTTAAAACAGACCCAGTTTTCCGCGTAAAAGACGTAATGAGAGACAGCGTCTCTCCCAAATGCACATCGAAAATAGCCGGCGAAAAATTGAAGCCAGGATAAAACCCACCTGTTGTTTTCAGCGTTGAAGTTTTTCGCAGTTATTGATGAGTTTATGTTATTGTCAAGATTCTCAGAGGCGCATGTGATCTTGTTATAGCTAGTCCTCGTCCCTTCCGAATCGATAATGGCTTCATTAACGTATCCTCCAGACCTCGGTCTGTTCGTAGGACTGGTAGGTGTGCTGCCCCCGCTAACAAGGGGGCAGCTATCATCCTCCCCGTTGATACTAAGGACGTCACGACCCCCGGCAAGACCCATAGTGAGTCTTTTTATGAGGGGTGGTTTGTCCGTTAATCTTTTATACGAGTTTAACTCCGTTGGTGAATTGCTCTCGTCACTACTCGGCGTGCTTTGTTGCGAGAGACTCTTAGGCCCATCATCATTCGTTATAGGACCTAATACGTTGTTGAAATTATGCGAGGGCCTCAGACCTGGGATTGAGTTTGGCGTCTGTAGGGAAAAATCAACGAATTACAAATCTCTAGAAACGATTCTCCTGCACGTGTCGTATGAGGGAACTCACTTTGACTGTTGATAGCCGTAATGTGGGAGACCCAGCACTACCGAGTTGCACGTTCATCTCCGCTGTGGAGGGTGGAACACCACCTCCACGTGGGGTTGGAGCCAGTACACTATGGGACCAGAAAATTGTGCTTTTTTCTGTCGAGTCGCCGCCCCGCGCCGATTGTTTGTTCTGCAGAAAGATAAGAGAAGGTGATTTCGGTTTTTCGAGTAAATGAATATTCAAGGATGAAAGGATACTATGAATAGCGGAGGTAATTAATGATTACGTCATTCTCCCGTACCGAATTTATCGTTCGTTCCGGTCGATCCTTACGACGCGATGGAGTCGGTTGGGGCGAGATCACCTCCTGGAGGATCGGCTGTCTCTGGAGTTGCGCCGCGTACGCCATACGAAATGCATTTCCGACAATGGTGTTTAGTTCCTCGGCCTAAAGGCAGACAATTTATTAATTAGCACAGAATTCTAACAACAGGTGAATGAAGAATGGAAAAAAATTGAACATTTTCATAATATTCAGCAAAAGTTCAAAGAGGATCAGGAAAAAGTCTGCAGAGGTGGAGGAGAGATCGTTGCACCTGCGTCTCCTCAAATCCTTCAGAGTCTGGTTATATTGGAGACGATGGAGGGACTGAAGGAGCCAAACACGTACAGGGAAGGACTCCAAAAATTTGTAATTCTAGACACCTGCCAGATTCTGGGGGAATTCCTCAGTGTCCATGCAGTATAATGTGTCAGACGTCGAGCGATATATACGTATGACGGTAAGGATGTTTCAAAGATGGGGGGAGAAAAAAATACCGAGTCAAAATTCCCAGGTGAAAATTTTTTGTAAGGAGAAAAAAATTTCTTCGAAATAATCCAAGCCCAAAATTCGTCTAATTCCATTCGAAATTTCGTATCCTTTGAACAGTTTTCCAACAATTTTTTTCATACTATCTAAGCAGAAACTTATTCCAAGTTAATATATATTTGAAAAGAGCTGGCGAGGAGCCTAATTAGCCTTATTAGTTGTTCGAGCTACATAAGTCTTCATCATTGCATAAACTTCGTGTACTTTTTAAGTACACCTACTCTTTCGAGAACGGAGCAGGCAGCCAGCCTCTTAGACGTTAGCGTTTACCTGGCTTCTACAACGTAATTTCATTTGGGAGAGAGCGAGGGTGAGAAAAAAAAAAGCGAAAAAAAAAGAAAAGAACAAAAAAAAAATGGGTTGGGGGTTGGGAGGGATGATCGACGCGTCGGCAGCTGCTGACGAGGCGCGATATACTATAGTGCAGGACAAACAGAGTATTATGACCCTGCCTGGTACATGTTGTTGGTTCTTCTTCCCTTTTTTTTTTTTGTTCAAATGGGATTATCCATTTGCGTTATCTATACAAGAGGGAAAAACAAGAAAAAAAAAATATATATATATATAAAACTTGCCGATGCGACCCTGTACAGGTTCGAGAATAATTATTCCGTTATATGTGTAATAAAAATAGCTGCAGGCACGTCGACATGTTAGAATGATATTATTGCGGTTTTGTTAAGCGTGCATAAAATTTGTTCCAAAATGTAATATATTAGCATAATTTCATTTTCAGCACATTGCATATAAAATAAGTTTCCTCGAATGAGAATACATTTCCATTTATAATTTAAGAAATGTTAATTCGCGACTACAAACAGCCAGAACGGTCCGACTCTCTCGGGGGGATTCTTCTAGCTATAGGTAGGAGTGCACTTCGAAAGTTGTGTATAGAATGGAAAAAAAATTGAAAAATGAAGAACATAAACTTAGCGGCGTTAACGTTCCTCCCCATTATCATCGGGCTAGGATATAAGTGTAAGTAGTGTTCGAGCACGAGGTACATGCATAATTTCTGTAAAAAAAATTCCACTACCCCCCGTGATCCTTTTTCAAGCCTGAGACAGGGTCGTAATTAAGACCACTCGAATCTTGGTCTTAAAATTCCACCTGAGCGACAGTCCTCGAATACCCTGAGGCTACTTTCTGTGTAGGTATCTCCTTCCGTTGTTTCCCCTTGTTACACCGAGTGGTTTTAACCTCTTGAAGGGTTGTGGCTGGAGTAGGGTGTGGGATACGTTCCAGAGACCAGTATGAATCCACGAGTATGTTTGCTCTAGGATGAAGGAAGCAAGGGCTTTTCTAAATGCAGACGCGAGTGGCTATTACACATTCAGGACGTATGTCTACCTACGCGTGGTGCGGTTACCTATCTACCTACCTGCGTACTTACATACGTACGTATCACAAGCAAGTCCGGCTCCCTTCCTGCAGATGGTAGAAAAAGACAAACCAACAAAAAGGCACCGTTACCCACCACCGCGGAAGAAAGTCTAGACGGTTGGTTTTGTAACTTTTGTAACGCTTTGACTCCGAAACGGAACCATGAACATGACATGTGCAGCCCTGAATTTTCATTCCTGACAATCTGTTGGGGACAAATACGGGCCTAAACTAATCGATCCCTGTTTTGTCGCATAAAATCGAGTCGGAGATCGTTCCGGGTTTGGGTTGGGGAGAAAAAAAAGAACCGGCTATTAGGGATACGATTTTTTGCCCCAATGTTTCAGGGAGGGATTTCACCCCTGATGTTTTGTACCAGATATAGGTATGATATGGGTATCGGTATGGCCCGGTAGAGTAAGATGCTGCATCTCTGTTTGACGATCCGAAATGGTTGCTGCGATATGGGTATGGGACCGAGAATATATTAGCGTTTCTAACGCGCGCGGTTGGACTCTGGAATTGCTTGGTTGGATAATTTTACAGTCGAAGAGGTTGAGGTCAAGTCATCCGCGCGGTCTGCAGGGGCGAAGAGGGATTCAGATATTTCAATTACGACCCCCTACTCTCTACCTCTCGCCCCGTAACGCCTGGACAGAAAATGGGTGTAGGTAGTCTGGTCTGCTCCGCGCCTCGTTATATTCGAGAAACTATTTCACCGCTCGATATTATAATAATTATCGAAATTTCCTTATTACCAGAATTTTTCCATCAAGCAGTATTTCAGATTTAAAAAACACCCTCATCCCCAAAGTCGCGAAGAATCGAACTATTTTTAGTCTCCGATAATCGCACGGTTTCAAATCAGATCTCCTCGTGGTCTGACTTCTTTCCATTCTCGAAATATCATGCTATTTGGTAGGCACCCTGCATTTACCCAATTGCAGCGAATTTCTCTGGAAGAATTTACCGGAGTTCCCAGATTCAGCGATAAGATAAGTCCGGAGTTAAAAATGTAAGGAATATGTAGCAACTAATTAAGCAGACTTCGTAATATATCGCGTGTCTCTCGTTCATCGTTCACCGATGATCATCAGTATAATCATCTGCACACTCCATGTAAGGAAACGAAACGAGAATTCTAGTACACAATAGGCAGTAGGTGGATGAATCGAAAGCTGGCGAATGAGCGTTGACATTAGAGAGCAGGTATACGTCAACCCAGTAAGTACTCGGGGATGTATGCATGTGGATATATGTACACCTATACCCATACAAGTACTATGGATAAGGGCAAGAACTGTGCAGAGGCGCAGGTGATGACGTTTCTTGATTGATTTCTCCGAGCCTATGAATACTGGGGTATTATTATACAAATGTATGTGTAAAATGTTGTGTGGGTATGTATATATATATATTATAAGAGAGGATTCTCAGCTGCGGAGTGCTCCTTCGACTTGGGTAATCAGAAATCCTCTTCTCTTTCTCTAAGGTGCGATCAAGGGGGAGATTAGAGGACAACACCGCACCTGTCCGATGGGGCCCAACTAGGGTATCCCATTATCTCTTTCAAGGAGGTTCGGAATCGCGGCCAGGTGTTTTTGGCATTATTCCTGGTACCGTGCCAGGAGGAAAGGGAGAGGGATAGAGAGAGAGAGAGAGAAAAAAATGAGAAGATCAGGGTTCGGCTCGGTTTGGTTGGGTTTGGTTGGGTTTGGTTGGATCAGGTGAGGGACTATGGCTAAGGTCCTGCGAGCATGGACGTCGAGGACCGCGCAGCGGATGCTGGGCTCTGGCGTGACGGGCCACATTCCTAACATACCACGCGGTCACGGCCATATCTCCCGTTCCTATGCCCCAGCATCGCGGAGCGAGTCACGGGAAATGGAGAGAGGAAGAGAGCGAGAGAGGAGCTTGCGCTGAAAGCGACAGCGTCTAGTAGGTATACATAATGGATACATAGGCATATATACACGTTATCGTGTTACGCCGATGTAGTACTACAGATACGTAGGATGTGGAGCGGAGGAATAGCGATAAGCAAAAGGGCAACGTTCGTAACGTATTTCTAGACTTCTCGATGCAATTTCCTGGATCGATTTTTTTCCAAAACCCGGAAAGGAACTTTTGGCTTCAATCAATCGATAATATTTTCTAGTTAATCAGTTCGAGGGAGTAAAGTCCGAAGTGATAAGTTCCGAATTAGAATATTGTCGACTCACACTTTCTAGGAAGGGTATTTCCCCGGAAGTCTACACAGACGATTTGAAAAAATTTCAAACGAAAAACACCCCAGGTTCAAAATTTCGAAAGCTAAAGATCCGAGCCTTGAAATTCTCGCATGTATTCATTCAGTGTTTGATAACTCGGGCTGTATTCATCGCATCGAAACCAATAAGTGTTAAAATAAAATGAGTTTCCGTAGAGACGGCCTCGATTAGAATGGTCTATTTTTTGTCTCCGCACCCTTAGAAATAGACCGAAATTTTCGTATTTTTGGACCTTCTGAATTTGAATATTCCAAACTCGAACGTTTCTGAAAATTCTCGGAAGTCGAAATTCGGAACTTTTAAAATTCGTAACTTCAATCCAGCCCCAGCCAAAGGGGTGGAAAATTCTTTGATCGTATAAATTTTGTGTAGGAGTAGATATTAGAGGTTACCGGTATACAGGATGCTCACAGGTAGGTGTAATCTATAAATAAACTGGGTATAATGATCGGAGTGACGTTGTACCTGATCGTCGAGCCGCAACCGAGAGTATAAGGTACATGTATATATGTATATACCGACGAACCAAAGTCTTCAGTCCTTTGATCAGTAATTATAACTGGCGAGTGGCCGGGCGCGTTATACGCCTTTGGGAAATTACGCGACCGACAGAAAACAGGAACGGTTCGTGTTTTCGACGGCTCTTGGGATTCCGGTGCTTTTTCGTTCGTCTGTTTTTCTCCTTCCTTCGTCCGATTTTTTATTTTCTCTTTATTTCTCTTTGTTTTTTCTGTCTTTTTTTTTTCTCCTACTTTCTACTTCACTTTCATTTTATTTTCTTTCACGTCGAAATAACGCTCGACGACGAGCCGCGAGAGGGAGAGAGGGAGGGATCAGCTTGAGGTGAAACTGGCAGGAAACGAAAGATAATTAGCAATTTCCATGTCCCGAGTGCACTCTACCGTATTATTTTCAAATAAGGTCTAAGTTATCGGTTCATACTATAAAATATACTACATACAGTTCTAATCGAACAAACTTCTATGTATCTTGTTTATTGTAATACTTCTACAGTTCTATAATGGATCAATAAATGAGTGCTGGGTATATTATAAATTTAAACCAAAATAATTGAAGCTTCTATCTACCATGATTCGAGATATCGACAGCCTTCACAAAGAATTAATATTGATAAAACTTTGCATAAAGTGTCTATACCACGAAATACAGAGCTCGGGTTGAAAACGTGACGGCAGCTTTGAACCCCGCGTAATATGGCATTAGCCACGTGGCCGAGGACATGGGACGTAATACTTTTGAAAAAATGAAATACCAAAAAGAAAAAGTCAAAA
Organism: Tenthredo scrophulariae; assembly: GCA_963978835.1. Taxonomy (NCBI): domain Eukaryota; kingdom Metazoa; phylum Arthropoda; class Insecta; order Hymenoptera; family Tenthredinidae; genus Tenthredo; species Tenthredo scrophulariae. The sequence continues at coordinate 16,667,613 of OZ022234.1, forward strand.
ATTGAAATGGGAAGAATATTTCTCGCGACGCCGTTGCCGGAGTATAATAGGAATGAAAAGTAGAAAAGAGAAGCGCGTCCTTTGCACCTCGTTATTATTTACGAAGGGTATATCTTCGTGAAGGCGAATCCTGATCCTCGTCGACTTCCCGCGTGAGAACCGAGTGTGGAGAATGCTCGGTATGTGTAGACCGTAGGGGGTGAGACGTTGGTGCAATGGTAGGTTAAGAGTTAGGTTCAGTACGGTGTACGTATACGTACGTGAGTACGTAGGATAGGATGGGATGTATAGCTGGTAGGTGGATGTACAGACGGGAGAGACCACCACATAGTACCAAGCACCCTCTTGCCCATTTCGATATAGGTATAAGTGTACATGCATGTACGTATGTTCTTGTGTAGAGTTACGAACAGGAGAGCACATGTTCACCCGTTGAGATCCGAAACAATGAAAACCGGTGCAGCACAACTCGGCCCAGGCTACAGTTTCATTAGTACCTATTTCTACAGACTGATGAAATTAAACCACTTCGGTCTGTTACCAGTGCGGTGACAGAACCAAACCACGTACCGTTATTCCTATTTCATTGGTTGGGGAACGGCTCACGTCAGTAGTTAATTAAAACGCTGTGCATCAATTACTGAACTTCATTCCGACACACTGGTGCATAGTATATACAGTACAGGGTGCAATCGTCAGCCACTTCTTTACTGGGACAGGAATGCCTGATATTTTGACAATCCTCGGGTCTAGGGAGACCGGGGTTATTCGAAACCAGTGGATAGTGTCAATTATATCCTCGTATGGCACAGAACTTGAAGGCTCTTTCGGGAAAAGAAGGGAGTCATAAAAGGACCCTTGTAACTCGAGAGCCCCGAAGTCACCCATTGTATGTAGCCAGCATGGCCCTGGTTACACACACACAGACACACATGTATATATATATATTATGCAGAGACATCTGCATGTGTCTTGCAGGTACGTTAAGGGAACATAAGGAATGTCCATAGAATGAGGTGGCTGCCGACTACACATACTCGACTATAGAGATTTCTGTACGTGTAAAGATATATCGTTATTATTGAGTCCTCGTAAGGATCTAATGGCACGTTGAAGAACTCCTGGAGCCTAAACCAGACCAGGTGTAACTTTTGCCTTTGGTAGTTCGGAGTTCATATTGTGCCTGAAGGTTAGCTATTATTGTTGTCAAGTGCCCCGGCATTAATACGGTTTTGTGTGTCAGAGATTATAATATCATCGTATACAAAAAAAAAAGAAAAAGAAAAAGAAAAAAGGAGAAGTATATATGTAGTACGTCGAATAAAGACCCTCGCGTCTCTTTTAACTTCTTGTTAGACCGCACCCTCGTTTCTTGTCAAATTCACCCCACATCCGACCGATCCTGCACGGAGATCTTCGGCACATATAAACTAACCGCAGTGGATCCTCGGATATCTTTTACTCCAACGAACGATCTCCGAAAGACTATCAATCCACAGGAATGAATTTCCTCATCTCCAAAGTTCTTCATCCACAATTACCCACATGTGATGTAGGGTATAATTTTGTGCGATCACTATCGACGATGGTTGAATAAAGGAGCGACGTCTACCTACCGACTACTATTTTTACTGCCTACACCACGTACGCACACATAAATTAACAACGCAATTAGTTTAATTGCTGGGATAGTGCGAGCTGGAAAGCGGACGGAGTACTTTGGTGCTCTTATAAAACAAGGTCCAAAACTCGACCGGAGCTACGACGTTCCCTAATTTCTAACTGGACAAGTTCACGGTTCAACTGCGATAACAATTATCATTCGTACACCGCGGTTCCAGCTGAACCTAGTTAGGCCCATTGTAATCTCTTTATCTCGAGGGGCGGTGAGCCGTCAGAAACTGTGGGAACGAGTTCGCGCTTATAGTACGAGGTAGCTAGTACCACATACGCTCATTGCGATGAGATATCCTAGCCGAGGCATAAAATCGCCAGACATTTTATCGGCATACGTGACTGAGTGCGAAAGGCGAAGAGATTTTTATCGAACTTCGTATTCCGATCAGCGAAACTCGTTCGTCCTAATATCGATATAGGAGCGGGCGGGATATATAGCTAAGCAGGAAACTCCTGGATGAATCTCTCCGGGCATCTACCTCGCGTTTCTTCATCCCAGCACCCTCCTCCTCTCTCGGGAGTCGTCATTTGCAGAGAGGTTCAACGTAGTTCCACGTGGTTCCGCGTAATTGCCTCGTGCATGAGTACTTGTCCAGCAAATTACGCTGCCTGGCTTCGGCGACACAGCGTACGCTTCAGCGGTTTGCAACACAAGAGAATAATATTACTTGTCTAGGGATTGATGTATGTATAGGAATTCTGGCGAACGTTACCCTGGTTGCATCTAAATATGCAAAATCGAGTCACACAAACTGATCCAATAAATGCGCATTGGGTTTGACCCAAATGGTAATTCAATCGTAGCAGCTATTCAATCTGCAGAACGCCACGTCACGAAGGCATGGCAGCAGTTCGACGATAATACGGTAACGATATCGTGAACCAAACCATAAATGCAACCGACGTATTTGCAATAGTTTTACGAAATTGTCTTGATAAATTACCGCCTACTTTTACGCCTACTTTTCAAACAACTTTTCATACACATGTATTCAGTCCTGATGATAAACTCCGTTCAGTAACTGTACCCGGATAGATGGATTACCGAGTATAACTACTCCGGGTTTTCAGTTGTGTATAATAAATGGTTCGGCGCCGTGTGGGCGGGCATCAGGCAGATCAGAAGTCCAACTCCAACTCCAACTCCAACTCCAACGTTGTATGAAACCCGCATAACCATCGGTTCGTAGATCTTTGCAAATGGGTACAGTGGGCATTGATGGAGAAGCCCGATGAATGGTAATACTCATTTATCCAGGAGAGAGAGAGAGAGAGAGAGAGAAAGAGGAAACTTACTTTTAATTTTTGAGTGTGTCCACACTGACAGCAACAGTAAGACATGTAGTCTGGCAAAGCGGGCGTAAATTCAAGTTGTTCTTGTTGCTGGGCAAACTCGTCGACCAGCTTTTGATAATGTACCCTAAAGATGGGCCTGGTCGTTGTAGACGGGTGCGAGGCTCTCCCAAGCCGTCCCATAATCGCTGAAAGTGCGAGGCTGTCGAGGGACTTCCTCATGCCACGTACTTCTCACCCTGAACTTATTAAGGACCGCCAGGATTTAGGATTTAGGGTATATGTACTGAGGACGGGGAACACGGTTTCACACTACGTTTCAAAACCGCCAACACAACACCCACGAAGTTAGGTGCACAAGGCAGGCTCCGTAACAAACACTTTCTAATTATTCTTCACTCGATGGAACTTGACCGAAAACTACGAGGATACTCTCACAGAACTTTGGTGGCGAAGTTCTCTCCGCACCTTGACCACCGCGTTACTTGTCACACTTCCGGTACCAGGGGATACTCGTGATGCGAAATTTCCTCCAAGAGAAGATCCTCGACGCTTGGTACCCTTCTTGATTCCCTACTGATCGGACACCGAAGGGACATCAACTTCGTATAGAGGGAGTCTGGAATGTCTGAAGGGGGTACCGAGGGGGCTGGGGAATCGGTAGGGGCCTAGATACGAGACGGTACAGTCGCTCTACGGCACAGTTGCATCTTCGCCGTCCGGAGGCACCGAGGGGGACTGAAGGTCCGACTGGCTCTGCTCGAAAGGAAGCCCCACCGCCACCACCAACTACCACTACTACCACTATTACCACCACTACCTTCTCTCAACCTCAGCCTGGTTTTGCCTCCACGTCTCTCCCCATCTCGTCCAACTCTCCATGAGGTCCCACCAAGCTCCTCTGCAGGCTTGCCTGCTTGCCTGCTTGCCTCTGCTTGCTTGCCTGCCTTCTTGCTTCAAACGGCGCTTTTGAACACATTCACCGACAGCTGGCATCGGGTACACTGGATACCTGCACGCATCGACTCAATGCCAAGAGCTGCCATGAAACGTTTCGCTGTTTCCGTGCTTTGACCTCTCACAGTCGGCAGTCGGCAGTCGGCAGACGAGAGGTCGGTGCATCGGCTTTGATACACTTCAGGGTTTGTTCCTGGGTCATGGAAGGACCTTTAGCTCGTTGTCTTACCTCCCGTACTAGGATATATTTGCAGAAATCAAAAGAAAAAAAAAAAATAGAATGAAAGAAGAAACTCTTCCGAGACTCTAAAAGTTCTCTCCAATATCCTCCGGTATTCAATTCGTAAGATGGAATGAGATCAGCTCAGGATATCATACTCCAATCGATTTTATCTCGCTTCTTTCGTCTGAAGATTCAGGAGTTTCGCGGAGGCTTGGTAATTGCCTGTTAGTAGATACCTACCCGGTGACTATCCACGATCCTCACGTTAATCAAATGAATGTAGCATTCAAAGAATATCATATCGCGAGCAGATACACCGGATTGCAAAAGAACCTTGGAGACATTCGATACGTTCCGGAGTAGATTTATCGAATGAAGAACCAGCTTCCTAAATTATATGTTATACAGACATATTTGTAAAGTCTGATAACTTTTCTAGCAAGCGGAATGTTCCCACTCGAAAATCGAACCTCGAGGTTAAACTTGAATATGTGTGAGATTGGTTTACCTTTGGCATTAGAAAATAGGGGATTCCCTGACTCTCGTAGGATGCTATGTCTATTTACTGTTCCTTTACCTCGCACCCATCATTCTTTACCCGTACCTCGGTGCTTACCTTCGACAAACAAGTCTTCGAGCAGCTTTAAAACGACTTTTTGACGCTACCAGTCTTACGTGAATACCTAAAGCAGCCTACCCACGCCTTTTCTCTGCTGGCGGTTCTCTTCTCTTCTTTATTTTTCTGTATTTTCTTTCCTTTTTTCAGGAACTCTTTCTCTCCTTTTTTTCCCATTCGTTCCAAAATTGTTTGGAATTTTTTCCAGCAGTCATTACTCACTTGATCAACCAGATCGACGCAAAGCCTGATCACAGTACCTAGAGGCATGATATCCGGCCAAGAAGTTTACGTCTACGTCGACCTATGTTCGCAACTAAACTGGCCATTATCGAAACGGGTATGCCAAGGTCGGCTTCATTCCAAAGCCGCACTTCTCTTGGCACTGGGAACGGCGATGAGAGTCAGAGAGGAAGAGGAGGGTCCGGTTATTCGCATTAGCAACCTCTCCGAGTTCGCCAACCCGCAGTGTTCAATCTGTTTCAGATTTTAGTTATTCTCATCATCGGTTGAATCCTGCTGAAATTAATTGCCAGATATTGGGTGGAATGGAGATAATTTCTTCGTTGTATAATACAAAACTTTGGAATATGAAATTTGTTTACTGATTTAATCAGCTGCCGTTATTTCGTTCGGTCGTTTCAATCGTGGGATTGATTTATCAGTTACTTGGACCCTTACTGTTGAGAAACGTTGCGCAGTGGTCGAGTTTCCAATTTTAAATAGTCCTGAGTCTCGAGTTAACCGACAACGGGCTAATTTAAGACACGACCAAGATTAATAAGGGTCGGGTTTTAAACTAATTACGTGTTTGTACGACGGATTATTTATGGGTAGGTGGAGGTACGGTAGAGAAAAAGTAAAGAGAAAAGAAATAGTTTAGAATAACGCGTAGCTTCGAATAGAGAATGGTGCGGATGCTGCGAACGAGCGAGAAACAAATCGAAGAAGAGGAAAAGGAGGCTAATTGTATCTCGTTAGTTGTAGACGATTCAATTTAAACTTTCTTCTTCCCTCTATCCGTGGAGAAAAATTTACACCGATTTCACGAACTGTATTATATGGAGCGATTTCGATGACTGTACAGTACCGTTTAACAAAAAATCTCAATATCTTTGAACCTAGTTTATCATTCGTTTGATAAAATCGAGAATTTTGCAAGCGATAACACAAAGCTTTAGTAATTTAACTAATCAGTAATTATGATAATAATTAATCGCAACTCTATGAAGTATGCATAGTTTCGGTCTTGATCTTCGAAGGTAGGTAGGCACTCGGGCCTGACTCGGCTCCTAGGAAACTCGATAATGTCCCACGTCTCTCCGAGGGATAATGCGAGAGGTATAGATATAACGTACATGTAGAGCTCTTGACGTGGCTATAGGGTCTACCAGGCTGTAGAGAAACCTTTACTTGACACTCGGTATAATCTACATATAGTAGGTATAGTATACCAAGTAATCAGATCCTGCACTGAGGCCTCTGTACCAACGTTGAGGAAAAGTTCTAACCAAATGGAACCGAGAAGTTAACCACCGCGTCTTGTAGCGTCGCATTGATATAGAGGGTGCTGGGAGAAATATTTTTATAAAAAAAAAAAATAGCGAGAGAGAGAGTAGGATAGAAAATTGCAAAGTCTGTTCAACCAGACGCAGTCTGTGGGAAATTTGAACAGTGTACCTATTAGCTGTCGTCGTCTTCGTATGGGGGGAGAAGACTAAAAGCATGTCTTCTCGGCGTGTTCTAATTCTGTCCTATCCATCCTACAGCACCTTTGCCCTCGTGTATTTTCAACAAACTCCAGCTGCACCGAAGATATACTTCCACATGGGTATATTATAGTCCGATGTCTTGTTTCAGTCGAGCTGCATAGACCACCCGAGAGGCTTTACTGCAGGATTACTGCTCGGGGTATAAAGCTCTAGGGAATTCTTCAAATCTCATTATCATCGACCAGTCTGGACTCTGGATATAGTTTACAATTTTCTAGTCGTTCGATCAGGGACGGGGTTGAAGTCCACAACTTCCAAAGTCCAAAATAGTAAAAATTCCGAATTTGAATACAACTGTTGACTCACAATTGTTGGTAAGGGCATTTCCCCCATAGCCGATTTGAAAAACTTTGAAATTAAGAACGCCGAGGGTTCGAAATTCCGAATGCTATGAAGATGTGAAAGGCCAAAGTTTCGAAACATGAAATTCAGCGTTTAATAACTTTCAAAATCCTATCAACTGTTTATGACATGATGAAGTTATCGATTGAATTAGATAAAATAGGTTCCCTCAAAAAGGGTTTCGATCAGAATGAACTGATGCCTTTTGTCTTCACATCCTGAAAAATAGACCGAAATTTTCGGATTCCTGGACTTTCGTGGGTCTCGACTTTCAGAGTCGTGAGCTGTCTGCATTCTGAACGTTAGGTACGTCAACCCAGCCTCTCTGATCTGTTGAAAAAACTATGCATACTTTATTTTCGTGCATTGATTGTTGAATGAATAAAATCACGGTCCCTCCACATGTATATAATGGGGTTCTCGTTTCTAACAAATGGTTAAAAAATGTCTTTAGAAATCGTCGGGGTATCAGGGTGTTTCCATCACTTGGGTTGTCGGTAGCTGGTGCAGAGAGAGGCGAGAGGCTGGGTAGTCGACAACCGACAACGGGCCACTTGGCCCGAGTATGTAAAAGGTTTATAGGACGTCGCCGTCAGAGCTGTCGTTTTCAAGATGCGAACGAGAAAATACCTTGAATTCCACGACGAGGACTGTGCACTGTACCTTTTAACCTCGTACGTGTTACTGATGCTGCTACTGCTGCAGCATGCACTACCACCTCCGACCGATGTAATACCTCAACACCTTTAGCCCAAGTACGACTACCGACTGATGGCTGCATTGTTTCCAGTCAAGGGTCTAACCTACCCGACTATTTCGCATGTATTTACCGAACTCGACATTTTTCAGCTGCGTTTTCGTGCAGCAAAAGAAAAAAAAAAAAAAAATTGCCATTTATTTGGACATTCTCTGTCTTCATAATCGGTTTTCGACAGAATTTGTTGAGAGCATGTAGCCGATGGTTCGATACGTCGATGCAATATGGGTATATCTTATCGATACGTGTAGAAAAAATTGTGCGGGGTACAGAATTCTGTACAATTAGTTTCCCCTGCCCGTTAACAAATAACTAATGTATAACTATAAGGTAAGAACCTGGAATTCTAAAAGGAATCTGAAAGAAGTGAAGGAATTTATAGGCGGGGTTCGTTCATAGGGTGCTATTTTTACCAGAGCAGAAGTCCTCTCCGTGTCTCTTCGGGGCAAGATTCCTCGCTATGGAATTCTCAAGAAGCTCTGTTGATATCACCGTTGCATAGCGCGAGGTACTCTTTTTCTCGATTTCTTTATCCTTTTTCGTTTATCCTATCGCACAGCCAGCTGCAGCAGTAATTGTCCTTTGGTTTTCGACTCCGAAGAGTAAAATCTACGGTATACTGAAGTGGAATAATAGAGATAATAAAAAAAGAAAAGAAAAAAAAAAAAAAAAACTACATGAAAAATTAGCGATAGAGGGAAAAAGAAACACAGCTTAAAAATTTAGAAACTTATAAAGCTTCGATGGTTGAAGTTTTATCGAACACCTATACCCAGGTACCTCTCGCTATTAGGATCAGCAAAACGTAAAGTTGGAAGTTCAGAGTGCAAAGTCTGTTCTTCTAAAGCTCGCCTGTTCGTCGGAGATGCTCGAGGCCGTCCATAGGCTTGGGAGCTTGAAGAGCTAGTTTTCAGAAAACAGGGGCATGCTTTTAGATCTGTGGATGCGACGGGTGGTTTGGGTAAGATCTTATTCTAGACGCCTTGCGGGGTCTGTTCTGTTCCTTCGTTTAGACTCGAGAGTTTCGATCAAGTGTTAATAGACCTCGACCAACAGCTGCACTTTTTGCACCCTCGACTCTAGACTCCGGGGTCTTTCTCCTTATTCCGTAAAACCCGGGTCTCAGTCTCTCGTGTTCAGTTCAGCGAATTATTATCTCATTGGATTCCTGATCAAGTATGGGCATTGTAATGTAATGGGAAAGTGAACCATAGCTGGAGTCATGAAACTAGAATAAGCTCATATTTTCCCATTTATTACCTGCGCAGCCCCTCAAGAGGCGAAATCTTGAGTCGTTTCGCCCTCCCCGTTTCACGTTCCATGGAAAACTTGTAAGCCGCGAACAACTATGAATTATTCAAAAACACGCTCACCTGAATAATTGATATACATGAGAACTCAATGGGCCAACTTATCGTGGCACATACTCGACCTCTTCAAGCTCGACCGAATTTTTCATGTGAATAAAAATCGGTTGATGCAGTTCTTTCAGGATTTTTATTTTTATTTTATATTTTTTCTTCTAACTCTTATGAAGTTTTATGCGGCCGTTCAAGAACGTCAAAGGTTCATTCTAATTACATAAACTCGCGCAGTTATACGTAGGCAAAGAAGCCGTAGAGCCATGAGAAGATAAAACGGCATAACGACGGTCACTGAGAGAATTATTTCACCCATTAATCTCAGATTTTATCGAATCAGACTCGCCCACGGCGCTGCAACCATATAGTCCATCCGAACCTTCGTCCATCCGCAATCCAGCGTTTCGGACAATAGCGGACAATACAGGCCCGAGGGACCACCAGCTATTAAACGCTCAATTAACCAAAATATTCAAAGTACATACCCTGCAGGATGCATCATATCTAGGAAGCGCGGGATAGTAGTAGAGTATCTTAGCCCATGTAACATAAGGGTTTCATGATAGACAGGTGAAAATCTTCGTCACCAAGTTCTAGTCGCGGATGAAAATAAGTCAAAGTATTTTTCTAAATTTTGATCAAAAGCTGAGGAACTTTTTTCTACAAAGCTTTCGTGGATAGAGAAATAAAATAAAGGGGTTTGTTCGTTCGGAGCTGTCTGTAACACATGTACAATTGACGATGAACACACGTGTATATATAGAGAGTAGGTACCATTCTCTATGTACATACGTATAGATCGAGGTATACGTTTGTGGAAGTCGATATTGTCTGGCGTTGCCTCCGGGCTTGAGATGCATCGCCGCGGCGACAGCTGAGGATCGGAGAACCAGAACGTAGCGGAATCTGCGGAATGACGTTGCCTCGCGTCCCGTAGCGTCGGTCTTCCGTTCACCGTCCTCGTAATCCTCCAGTAACCTACGTATGTAGGTATAGGTACCAGTCAGGATCACGTTTCCCAGTGAATCGAATAATGACGACTGTGAGACTCTTTTTTCTCATTTCCTCTCTCTCTCTCTCTCTCTCTCTCTCTCAACTGTACCAGACGTCTTTCTATGTGAACCGATCCCACGTCCCATATTCCATAGTACATACCTACAGTATTCTGGCCTATCGATTCTTCTCATTTTTTATACCCATCCTCCACGGTTCTTTTGATCTTAACTAGAAATTCTCGGTCTTTGCGAATCGTGAACAAATTCGATCACTTCTTCGTGTACTCAATGATGACTGTTGTTCATTGTGAGAGAAACCTGGAGAGATTTGAGGGAAGGCTGGTGTCGATATCTATTATCAGCGGGTATTCCGCCAGATTTAGCTTCCATATACGTAGACGTTGAGTTTCACGGTTCATTTCCGGCTTTGCATAATCGCGTACGGTTTACAAACGACAAGTAGTAAAAGTGTTCTTGCTCTCCCCACTGCAGTAGTAAGTACTACGTACACGTTATACGTGTCATGGCCATTTAGCAGAAATACGTGTCTGCGATATGAGATGGGTAAAACGGTAAAAGACGAGAATGTAAATGTGATGGCTGTGTGTAATGACTGATGTGACGTGTCTGGGTATTTCAGAAATATGTATAGCCGTGTGTGCATTTGCGGTAAAAACACACACCGGAATGACCATGTTTGGCGATAGAGAATCGGCTCCCTCAAAGAGAGACCTAATTGAGTGACCATTCGAGTGTTTACCTGTTCAGGAGTTTCGGTGATGAAGGAGTGGCAGTATTGAAGACTGAAGTGCGCCCCGGGTTCTCTTGCCAAAAAACTGAATTGCGCGTGTCGAGGCTCACAAGTAGCGTACGAAATGCGTCTCAACGCATGTGCCATCTGCACGATCTGAAAAAAGAATATTGATTCTCAGTTTCCTGTTAAACAGAGAATATCTAATAGTTTCACAATTCTGGTTACTACAAATATTGACGCTTCATTCCGTTAGGCGATACTCCATAATAGTATAATAAGCTACGTCTACTTTCCCACATTCTGTAGCCCAAGAGGTCAGACCTTTATCGCTCTTTTTCCCGGTCTGAATCACGGCTACTAATTAGAGCGATTATCTTATGCAGTGATTTGGTAATACATCAAAGAACGCCGAATTGAGAAGACAAATCTTTCTATTACATCGCTAACACATATACGTATATAGAGATGTGCTCGTACCCCTTTCACCCACATCTTAGCATTACCCGTCGTGGTTCCCAATTAGCATCCTCCTTATTCAAAGATTATACAATATGTATGGATTTAATAAACTCAATTGCTGCGAGAGGGAGAGATGCTGTATCTCCGGTACCATTTCCGGTGTATAATCGTGTCTAAAAGTGAATCCCCAATTCTTGATTAGGCCTGCGATTTTTTGACTTCCTCATAGGCGATGCATTCATATTGTATGTTTTATATGCGTGTGTGCATCCTGCAGTAGTTTACGTATAGATGTATGAATACGAATAAGATTCACGTGTATATATTAGTGAATGAAGCATCCTTATTAAGGAACGAGCAAGTAATAAATATCACTTGAATCGGGTGCGCCTGTCGCGAATATTACGACTCGTTAGTGAGGTCGTAAATCTTTCGGTAAATCTCTGGAGTACAGATTCGAATACAGCTTCGAGTGTGTGTTGATTAAAAGTAAATTGCGCACGATCTTGTTACCGGATAGATCTTTGCGTTCTATCATTGATTTATTGCACCGAAGAGAAAGCGAGAAAAGCGAGAAAAATCCAATTTTTAATGAATAAAATATTTCTTCAAAGCTCGTGATCAGTGAGTTGGAAATAATGATTTCATATACTAATTCACGTTCATTTTCAGGGTTCAAGGTGTGATAAGTGATTAGGCTCAATCGCGGTATAGTGGAAATGGTGAACTTTCATCCTTTCATGTCTTGGCTCTGGAAAATCACAACAACCCTCGATCTGAAATGAGGGAACGTCGAGAGTCCCGGTACGCAACACTTGTAGCAGCCACTATAATCGCGTGAATTAATCCACCCGGTTGAGAGGACTGATCTGTATACCATATACACCATACTGGCTGGTACAGCACTGCGTAAGCGTGCAGCAGCAGCAGCAGCAGCAGCAAGAGTTATATAAACGATGTAGCAACACGGGGATCATCAATAACTCTGCGGGTGCCCGCGCCACTTCAACCCTCTTTATTTTTTCTCTTTTTCTTTTTTCTCGTCCCCCATCCCCCATCCCCCATCTCCCATCCCTCGGCTCTCCCTCCATCCCGTCCTGATTCTCTCTCACGTTCTTTTCCTATCAGCTGTCTTTACCTTCTTCTTTCTTCACGCCTGCAAACTAACCCCCGTCCTCCCCCAGAGACGTTATCTTAACCGGCACACGCGGTTCGCTAGAGTTAATTGAAAAAAAGGTGCCTGTGCAGATCGCCAATCGATATTATTCTTGTTAGTCTTTCATGGCTTCCATCGCGAATATAGATGGCGATATTGCGATAGTTCTTAAAGAAAAAGATCCATCAAATATCGCCTGAGACCATTATTAGAGACCCTAAATTTCGCGAGAAACGACGAGCGGAAAACTGAACAATAAGATAAATGAAAAGGTATTGAAGTACGTACGGCAGGGACCCTCAGGAGTTCGCAATTCTGAGGTGTTCTAGATTTCGATGGGTACCTAACATGCCATCAACTGTATGCATATGTAGTAAATTTTTTACCTCGTTATAGAATGCAAAAAAAAAAAAAAATAAAAAAAAAATACTGAACAACATTTTCCCTATTTTGATGTCGTTAGTCGAGGACGCGATGCAATGGTCAAAAGTTTGGCTATACGAGGGCCGTACGCTTTGATGGTGAGAGTCCGAGAGACGGGTATGGGTACTACTAATGGTCGAACTTCCGCATTCGGTGGTTTCTCTCGAGAGCATCGTTTCCACCACCCTCTAAGGGCGTCCAGCGAGGCAGATGACTTTTGGTAGTAGTAGCCTTAGCCTACGCCTTCAGGTCCAAATTATACCTATGTATGTGGTCTGTGTAGACGTACACATACCCATACCCGTACCCACATGTAGGTGACTCTGCGACACCGTGCCTAATTGCTTTGCGACCCGAGACCAACCCTCAGAGTCGAGGAAATCCACGCGTTACACACGTGTACGTATCTACATGTGTGTATACATCAGGGTGGTCCTCAATCCCGTCATATTCAAATTTCAATGTTTCCATGTGCCAGAACGTCTCCAAAAATGTACAAAAAAAAAAAATGCAGTCAAAACCCCAGGATCCATTGAAATTCGAAAATGATTGAATGAAGGATCACCCGAATGTACACGGGATACCGGAATCAGCCGCAGTTTGAAACAGAAATAAGTCGGGTAACGTAAAAAGGTGAAAAAGTACTCGGTGTATATCGGTATGGACCGAATGATTTCTCCGCGTAACTTATAAAGTAGGGAATAAATCCCAGCGGAGGATGTGCCCGCCTACTCGGAGCCCATATGGAATGAATATCTGTGTGAGTCGGTGAAGTCAGGAAGTGTGGAATTACAGTTGAATGCTTACAGCGTTTGGCTTTCCAGAGGCACGTTTTCTGGCCCTGGGAAGGCCTTCCTTTGCCTCTGGCTCACGACTACCTCACACAGATCAAACCAGCCCCACGTGGTCGTATGACGCATGTGTGGATGTGTATTTATGTACATATAAGTGAGTGCTGGGTGCGAATACCGTCCGAGCAGAGAACTAAAGTGCTGTTTCGTGTCCGCACCAGTAAATCCGCGGGCAGACGTCACGCACCATCCCCTGTACACCCGCGGATAGAGGATTGACGTTTGCCCAGCAATTGCTCGAGTGAAAACCATATACCCAACCATCATCATCATCATCATCATCATCCCTCGTTCCGATAAGCTTTCCTAAATTTAATCGGAGAGATTCATCCCCTAAGTTGAATAAGTGCGATTTCTGAAACTTTTAGAAGAGGAGTGAGACGTGTGTATACCAAGGACACCTTACCACCCCTAAGTAAAGCGAAGCATGTTTTAAAGTAGATTTTGGGGAGCAGGTGAGCGAAAGCTAATTACCCACTTCAGAATACATATCCTTCTGTAACCTGTTCAACTTTCCTGAATGAGGGAAGAAAGGGAGAAATAAAGGAAGGACGAAAGAAAGAAAAATTCGACGCGTTTCTTTTTTTCTTTTTTTTTTTTTAAATTCAGAATTCGTTCCATTCTACGTCAGAGACGCAGATTGGCGTCTGGAATTCTTCCAGGTTCCTTGAAGGTTGTATAAATTTCCTTCAAGCCTACTTTGACTTTAAGGTTTCCTGGGGGCTACATCTATCTACGTTTCTTGCTTCGTTGACAGAAAATCTAATTCGGCTGGTCTATAAGGCGTCTTAAAAATCGATCTTAGTACTTTGGTACGTGTCGTTATCGGATATGGACTATTTCTCATGGCTTTAATACGGTTAATATCGTATCTCTGCCAAGTTTCTGGGCTTTTGGAACAACCACGGCGAAGCAACAAGTCGCTTTATGCCCTTGTTTCAACGTTTCCACTATATAGATGAACAGTTGTGTTTTTTTTTTTTTTTTTTTTTTTTTCCAAGAGTCTCGTTGACTATAATCATCGTGAGAAATATGAAAATAACTTGAGTGAAATTCTGCGTAATGTATGTGCAGACGCGTATCCCCTAAAATCGTGAAATATAATCGTAACTATGTAGTGGATGCGCGTATTGATATAAACGGGGCGAAAATTGCGCTCGCGAAGTATAATTGAAGGGCAATTTTACTGTTCAGGATAAATCACAATAATCTTCCGTAATTACAATCAATTACATCCCATTTCAACGCGGCGAACATACGCACGCACGTACTGCTATTCATCCACCCACCCACTTACCCGTATTAACGGAACTTTCCGTGATCCTCCCTGCCTCCCTCTATACTCGTCTATACATATAATCGATCTAGTCGCCCACGGTAAGCCGTCGAGCAGTAGTCGGGCTTGCGATAAATGAAAGAGTCGCCGATTTTTATTACCCCGTTTGAAAATCGAGAAAAGAAAAAAGGTAAAAGAAAAAAACCAAAAAAGAAAGGAAAAAAAGAAAAAAAAAAAAAAAATGAACGAAACGAGAGAAGACGGGAATTCGCGGACCGGTCATCCAACCCCGTTACTCGATTCGGGGAAGGTGAGATATACAACGATAAAGCGAGTCGAGGAGATAATTACACGATTCCATCAGAGCCTATCCAGCGCGCGTATCTCATCTCGCATTACGTTTACGTGTCACGTTCCCCGTGTGAAACTGGAATTTATTTAATTCTTTTTTTTTTTTTTTCTTCTTATAATTTATACTACGTAGTACGATGGAGGCGAGTAATTGCCTCTGTAAAATTCGCCTCTTAATTGAATGAGGAAAGAAAGAATAAATAAAAAGATAAAAAAAATACACCCCCGCAGTGTATCCGTGACAGAGTTCGTTATGATTTTTACCAAACCAGTAGATACAAAGAGTTTATTAATTTTCTACCGTGTTTTATTACCTGCGGAGTATATCGTCCAATTTCTACGTACATATATACATAATATATTTGACCACAGCTGGAAACGACGCTTTGATTTTCGGGTAATTAATCTCGTCTGTGAATGTCCCATTTTTTGTATAAAAAAAGGAAAAAAAGAAAAAAAAAAAAAAAAACGAATGAAATAAAAATAAAAACAAGAAAATAAATATTGCAAATAATGTATGCTGCCAATGAAATCATTGACTAAAAACACTTAACTTTAGGCTATAAACCTATACGATGGATTGAACCCCGTCTCGGTTTCGCACAAAATCGTAAGCCAGTCTACGGGCAGCGTAAACCAGAACGAGAAGCCGTAAAGTCGAACTCGTGGTTGAAACCAGACGAGAATCGAGATTTTGGATCACCAGCTGCCACTTCGCCCTGCAGCATGCAGTTCCTCGTCGATATGGGATCGTTAAAGATACGTTATAGCCGATCATCAAATCGCCGTACATGTATACATTCGTTATATTGCTACGACGGTGTATATACAATGTCAAAATATATTTTCATATTCGTCACACGTCCGGATTTCGTATTGCGTCGAATACACTATACCTGAGCTTTGCATATAGCAGCCTATAAAAATGGATCGATTCAGTGGAATTTGAAAGTAATACGAAACCGATTTGGATTAAAAGATTTTTGAGGGCATAATTTTTGAATAAATTGAGTTTACGGGGTAGTTTTTTTTTTTTTTCTTTTTCTTTTAACGTCTCGATCGTTTCCTGTCGCTCGTTACTATTAATAAGAATTTGATCGATTTCGTCAAGCTTTCGTATCAGCCTGAAGCATGAAGACTGGGGGAATACGTTTGGGTTGAGCTTTGAGCCGAAGTGGGTGATTTTTTCAGGTAGAAAATTAAAACGAGGGTTTATACGTTGCTGAGGGAGGGGCGCGCGCCCTCGAAGTAAAATACTAATTTTGTTCGATCGGTGCATTCTCTAGAGCAAGAGAAAGAGAGAGAGAGAGAGAGAGAGAGAGAGAGAGAGAGAGAAGAGGGATTAAGGTGGGGTGTGTTTATCCGTAAGAAGAAAGAAGCGAAGAGAGAAAAAAAGAGGGAAAAGATGAAGAATTTTGGGGAGAAGTTAATGAACGGCGATAAAGAATAATTCATATCATAATAAATGTGAAAATTTCTCGTCACAGAAAAGACACTCGATAAAATTTCGAGCTTAAAAATTTGTCGGTATGATACGTGACCCTCGGGGTTGAAGGAAGCCTGGAGGGTATATCTGCCGGGACTTTAGACACCATAAAACAGAGTGATATACGTCGGCGACGCTATTGACAAAGATACGGCTCCCACGGGAGGTAAGGAGGACCAGAACCAAGGAGCGAGTGAGTGCTCAGCCCCGGGCCTTCGAGAAAGGTCTAAACCGATCTCCTCCTTTACTCTCTTACTCCTTTTCTTACTCTCTCCCGGTTTCCTTCCTCACCTGACTAATACATACTTTCCTATAAATTCGCCAGTTCGTATAAGATATTCACGCACGCACACTAATGCGAGATCTAAAATTCGTGCCAATACCGCCGCTATGGTATAAATGTATAAATGTATACGAGGGCGGAACGGCGAACCTCCGTTTCGCTTCCCTTATAGCTTCAGAGCCGAGGATAGATATCAAGCTTTGATCACTCAGGAGTCGAGAACTTTCGCAATTCGAACGTACCTCTTACGGGCGTTGACATCCTGTAGCATCGAGTGGGATGCTTTTTCCACTTTTAGTTCGACTCTCGCTCTTTGATAGGCCTTTTACTACTCACGAGAGGTGCAGTGAGTTTTATCTAATCTCATGTAGAAGGGAAAGGGGATCAGAATCCAACCAGGCATTGAACAGCTTGGCTAACTATGTCCACGTTTTTCTCGCCCCTGATAGAATTCCCTTTCTTCGCCTTTTTTTTTTTTTTTTTTTCAATTTTTCAAATTTGCTCGAATACTACTCGACAGGCTCTGGTCCGTTTTGAAGGTTCACGGTGAATCGATCGTTCGGAATTAACGTTGTTAGGTGAAAAGCTTTCAAAAGATTAACAAGAACGACAGGTTGGGTTAGGTGGCTGGTATGAATTTTTATTCGATACTGACTGAACGAAAAAAGTGAAAAATTTATCATGAAAGCCGCACTGCATCGCCAACACCATCACCAGCACCAGCACCAGCACCAGCATCAGCATCATATACCATGTAGGCGCTGTGTGATTTGCGATTTCGTCGATTTTGTGATAAATTTTATTCATTTGTCAAAATATTATTATACCTAGCTGTATATTCACGCTGGCTTATACCACACACGTAAACCCAACGAATTTTACGTACACGTAGGTAATGGATAGACAAAAATTTTACGTGAATTTTTTTCGCTTCGATGAACTGATGAAAAATGATCGGTGTATCGATTCGGTTATATATTGGGTCTATGTGTGCAGTACAGTAGCTGTATAGAAAAGCTCGTGGCGCTCTCAGTGCGGTAAACTTTCCTACAGTTTTAATGCGAAACAATTTGGAAAAAAACAACAACAAAAAAAAAAAAATAAAAAAAAAGTTCGTCGAGGACAGCGAATTTTACCAAAGAATTTTCTACCTCGTCGAATTACTGCTAAACGAAATTCTACCGTTTGAATTCTATAGCTGTTGTATATATGTGTGGCTGTATACACACCGCTAGCCCATAACCTACTATACGAATTCAATCGAAAACCAAACCCCGATTCGGATAGCGTTTCGGTATAAATAAGTACGTCGTACGTTGAACGTTTCAAATAGCTCTTATAGTATACTAAAAATCAGCGAAAGAATGGAGAGGTCCTTCCGAATCCTGCCGAAGAAAAAAAAAAAAAAAAAAAAAAAAATGTTATAACTCAGTGAAAATGAAAATTTAGCAGAATGTTAAAAGAAGGATTTCGAAGAGGGCGTATTGCAAGCTTGGAAAAAATCATTGCCAAAAATCATTGCTATTTATTTTTTTTTCATTTTTTCATTGTGCAGATCCTAGTCAAGTTCGATCGATTCCTTTTAATCAAAAATGATCGCAGACCGATTTGAAGATAACGATCTAAAAGTTGAAATTTCAAACTTCAAAAGCTGGCTGTTTCTTTTATTTTTTTTTCAAAATTTCTAATATTAACTTTTTCCCGATTTGAGAAAAAGGTCCTTCTGGAGGGAATCAGGTGGGCCGTTGATTCCCACTTCGGTATAGAAATGAATAGGTGCCTTGCGCCCTGAATTGAAGACGTATAATAAAGAGGGATGAATCAAAAGACTGAATGATGTTGATGTCGAATTGCCTTGAGCATAGACCGAGTTTTTCCTCTCCTCGCGATATTCGCGTAATTTTTGTACATTCAGACGTTGTATAAAATGAATGGTAGAACGTGAATCGAGGAATCAGGTAGAGGTATATCTGCAGCGACGTGGGGTGGTTTAGTTTGTCGTCTCTGTGTCCCTGCCTGAACGACCCACTTCTTAAAGAACGAATATTGATAAAACTTGGCGGAAGATATTTCCTACCAAATATAAGCCGGAGGCAGCTGAAGTTTGAAACGATATAGAAACCGTTGGGTTGTCTTTCATCCTAGGCTGTATAGGGGTAGGTTTTCGTGAAAATCTTTATTCTTGTATGAAATATATTTTAAAGAAAATATTCCGTGATGCTAATATCAGCATCTTGTCTCATAAATTTCTACTGCATTCGCATACATCCCCTTAATATCCTTTACGCGAATTCTATCCTGTACCCTATATCTAAGAACGAAAATTGAGCGATAGGGGTTTCATCTGCCGCCCCAGCAGCTTCTACGAGAAAATAAGGCGAGCTGAGAACCAGGAGTTTTCGACAAGGCGCATAGCAGCACCACCGTCCTCGAGATGTTATAGAGAGTCTCGGGGGGTGCGAGGATTGAGAAGGGATGAAAGATGCCAGGCGCAAAGAGTCCAACAGTCGCATTCGCAGGAGCAGCGCTCCGCTAAGTGAAGCCAAATTTTCCGCGTTCTTGAACCTCGAGTTCGTAATCCAGGCGACACTTTATACGATTCGGTTCCTCCCCCGAGTCGGCAAGCCTTTTGATGTGTCGAGGGGCTCCCGTTAAATGTCATTTCACGTTGTTAGACTCGGATACCACTTCCCTAGCTGCTAGTGTGTCGCGTACCATCCGACTTTTCTCCAAAATTTTTTATCAATTTTTTTTTACACCCCTATTTCATTCTCCTCACAATCATCACTGAATTCGCCTTCGAAAAATAGTTAAACACATATTTTCAGCCCAGCCCATAACGGATTATAATATTATGATCGAGGGTGAGTGAGCCAGTCCTATCTAGGGGTGGTTGATAATCGTATAATCTGACCCTGCGTTGGTCCCAAACGATGCGATGGCGCTAAGCAGGTAAACATATTACTGGAGTACCGGACAGTTTAACCCCCTCGTAATCCTCAGTCAGGATTAAAACCCTTCGCCAGACTCAAGGATATATATATATATATATCATTCTGTACCAGCATTGTTCGAACCATGTGCTGTGATTGCGCCATCTGTTCGTCTTCTCGGGGTTTTCTATTCCCAGTCTGGACAACTTTTGCCAAAGATCCAGGTAGGATCCGAGGGTAACGAAGATGCTGAATAATTTTGAAATGTGGAAGTAGTCCGAGATGTCGAAGTATAGGGAGAGTTTTTCGATCAAGAGACAAAAGGTAAAGAAGAGGGAAGAAAAATGTTGGTATTACGATATATAATGGAATCGATGTTTCCTTCATTCCCAAAAATAATAATCGTCGAAAAGAGAATATGAGACCCTTTACAGAATCCAATTCCGTTTAATTGGGATATGTAAAGATAGAAGTTCGTCGCCTCACACCTCGCATCATTATTCTCGAGTTGTTACTTATTAATCTGGTGCCAGCAGCTGGTGCAGTTTGTGGAAAAAAAAAAAAAAAAAAAAAAACCAAACCAAACCAAACCATTGCACAATTAAAACATGATTGTAGTTGCCTCTGACTTAATTGCTATTCATTAAAATCTTGCAGAGTTCATACTACAATAATTGCAGAATTGCATAGGTATTATTATTACTTTTCACTTTACTTCGATGAAGAAGGAAAGACAGAAAGAAAAAAAGAGAAAGGCGGAGATTCGTCCTCTCATATTCTTGGTTAAGCTGGTTATTCAAGTATTAATACCTATGGTGGTAATGATGATAATAACGACGACAATAATCCTGTTTGCAACAAAGGTTGGCTCGGGGTTGTTGCAGCTACTTGGCTTCGGCGGAGCTGTTCAGAATCGAGGAAATATCATCAGAACTATAACGTATATACAGGGTGAAAATTCGTTCTCATAATACGCCGCACCCTCATTTTCAAGGCATATTAAAATCCTCTCCTTATTTTCACAACTAAATATTATCATTAAAATTAAGGCTTTCGCCTCCGTTTCCAGTGATAAACTGACTCTTCTCGAAAATTTAACGCACTCGATTGACTCATGGTTCGTTCTGGTGAATCCTCCCCATTCTTTCATCCCCCTTTTTAATTTTCGCTTTTCGTTTTCTTATTTTACGTACGAACTTTATTCCGACCGATAAAACACTTCCGTCGTTTTTCGCCTCCGGTTTTCAACCGATTACATAATGTATATAATATCCACCTACTCGGATGAGGATCTCTCTTTTTGTTAACCAATACGACGGGCTGTAGCTTATGTTTGAAAAACTTCTGCCCCCCGAATTGATTTTTCATATATATTTTAAGACGTCGTTAGTAATTATTCAGTTTTTCTGAAAATATATATCCCCACGTCCCCGCGGCCTCGGGCGAAGAGTTTTACCAAGGATCCTTCGCAGCCCGGGTGACGTTTCCTCGTACTTTTCCCTAATGGATGCAACTTTCTTCGAAACGTCCAACTCTGGGAAACCAACTGCACGGATTTTCTTTGAATTTAAAACTTTTTTAAAAGATTGTCTCCCCGAGTATTCCGATCTTTTTGACAAGCTATATGAACCGCAGAGGGGCCAGGAGGTACGGAGGAGACGAGTGTCCACCCTAAATTTATGTCCAACCGTTCTTTTTATCCATTTATCGCTTTGCTGTACTAAAAGCTCCTTCAATTTTTCTACCAGCTATTACGACGATTTTGTGAAAATGATAAAATTTATAGAGTTACTAGGTATATATATTCGCCGGAGAGATAATATCCCGCCTTTCGCGAGCAAGCTGGAAGAAGAGAGTTCTTCTATTACTCTTATTTTATTTTATTTTTTTTCTTAGTTTTTATCCACCTTCCGAGGAAATTGAGTCGTTCGCGTTTAATAAACGGAAGAAAAATGAGAAATCGAACGGTCACGTACTTCGGTAATGTTTCACCGGTCTTACCTTTTTGCGCAGGCTAAATTTTCCTCGCCTTATAACTATATAAACGTGCGACGCCATCGGCGTCGGCGTCGGCGTCGGCGTCGGCGTTGGCGTTGGCCGGTCACGATAAACTTTCTTCATCAACTCCGTCGTAATTCGTTGGAAGGCACGGGGTTTTTCTGAAAGAGCCTTACTTAGTAATAACGAAAGGCTTATCCAGCCTTGGCCCATACCTACCTGCGCTACTAAAGCCTACAGGTTGTTGTAAAGCCTCGTCGGCTGAAACTGAACTAAACTTGAGTATTTCTCCCCCTCGTTCTCGTCGGGAGAAAAATTTTCCACAATTTTAGTTAACCAATTACTCGACTTTTAATGCGAGGTCGGGCTCGTCCCTTCGCGCCACCTAGCTCTCAGAAACCTTTTTCCACGAAACTCGTGCCTATCTCGGATGAAAACTGCGAGAATAAATCCACGCCGACAGCTAACGAGTTTTAAAGGGTTGAAACTAACTGCTGTAGCATTCGCATATTGCC
The DNA here is from genome assembly GCA_963978835.1 of Tenthredo scrophulariae. Lineage (NCBI taxonomy): Eukaryota > Metazoa > Arthropoda > Insecta > Hymenoptera > Tenthredinidae > Tenthredo > Tenthredo scrophulariae. The sequence continues at coordinate 16,690,091 of OZ022234.1, forward strand.
CATAGCGACTCGGGGTTGAAGAGAAAGACAAATACCCGTTAGAAATTGGAGTAATTTTTGAAAATTTAACATATAATTAATTCGAAAATGATACAACAAGGTTTGGGGTATTTCGACTCTACTTTAAACAACCAGAAGGTGGAATTGATGGGGTTACTATGACCCATTTAAAGTTGCTAAGGTTTAGATCCAAGAACTTCTGTCCTTTCTGTCTCGCTGGTGTAATCGATGGGGGTTCAGCGAAAGTTCTGGAGATCTGCTTTGTCGCGTCTTAACGCGCCCAAGATTCTGGGTCTGATTTATATCGAGGGTAGACCAGGAAAAGTCACGAAGCCAGAGAAGGGCGGTCACGTAATCGGCCCAGTAGAAGCCTAATCCAAAGGGTTGTAGGACAAAGCCAGTCTGCAAGGTAGAAATCTCTCCGGCAGATTTTATTCGAAAAGAAATCGGTGTATGAAATTAGGAGAATTCGCTGTGGGGGAATAAACGAAGAAGAAGAATAAGAAGAAGAATAAGAAGAAGAAGAAGAAAAAGAAGAAGAAGAATTCTCGAATTGGGAATAAAATGGTGTTTCTAAAAGATGCCATCAATCAGAATGACAACGATACAGAAACTCGCGACCACCGGCATTAGTTCCCGTTGCTTGGATTCATTCGCGCTGTCAATCACAATGCGAAGCTCACAGTCCTCTGGGATTTACCCCTGGTAAGGTGAGGGAGCCATGAACGGCGAGGGAGAAACCCGGACGTGGAAGACGCGGATGTAGGTACACCCACACATGTATACCAATGAGGGAATTGCCTGGGCTGGCACTCACTCGCCATTAAACTTGAGATTTAAGTGGTGGAGACACGGTGGTATACCCTGTGCCACAAATCTCTAGAAATCAATGAAAATCGAATATCCTTCGATTCCTTGTTCACCATTCGCACCAATGAAAGATATGAAGCAAATTTTGTATCGCAAATTCATTAATTCCTACGCGGGTGATGAGTAATGTCTATGGTACGAATTTAAGGGCTCATGCATGTAGTGCAGTTTCCCTTTCCCTTTCCCTTTCCCTTTCCTTTTCATCCCTCAGTTTATATCCGTGATTCAACCCTCAGGCGTTGCCTTGACTGCACTGGCTGGCAATGTCGGGTTTAATGACCACCGACAAGAAGGAGGAGCAGGAGTCGGAGTCGGGGATGGTTTGGTCTGTGCCCAGTGCCCCTACGCGAAAAGGTTTATGGGTCGTGAGTAATTCTATGGTTATACCCGCGCACGCGGATGTGTTATCGGTTTTCAACCTTTCTCTCGCGAAGGGTAGGTAGGTGTTCGTGTTCCGTTCCGTTCGCCCTTTTGATAGGATAGAGAGACGGAATAGAATGAAACAGGGCCGAGCCCCCGGTGCAGGGGTTGTTTGGTTTCGGAGGTATATAAATTTTCGGAAGGTGAATTGCGCCGTGTAGAATATCCGTGAAAAAGCAACACAAGCGCGAATGACCAGAAAACTCGTTAAAATATCTTAAATTTGAAAATCTCTTCTCGCCCGGACAATACATCCGGTTATATAAGTGACGGCCAAAGAATCTCTTCACAAGTCGGTCAATTGTCCGACAACTTTGGACAAGCAAAACGGGTGGACAAAGAACTCAGCGGGTATAAAAGGCGGGAAATGAAAAATGTCTAAATCTCTAAAAGCGCGACAACATCCAGCATATTGTCCGACGCCTTTTTCTCTCTTTTTCTCTTTCCGCCCACTCGTTTTGCCCGAGTTTCTTTGTGGCGATAGTCGATCGGTGCAGGGTATACATATATATACGTTTTTAATACCGACTCCCGTCCGGGGGTAGAAGAACGGCGATTAATACCCCGTCTAGTATCGATACATTAACGATTACGATAATATTCTATACGAGTATGAAATCACCGGCTAAAGATAATCAAAGAAGAGGGAAGAAGGAACTCACTTTTCCATCTGGACTGCATACTTTGATCCCCGCTAGCGAGATGATTAGAAGTACGGGTGTCGAGCGATGGCTGTGCTGTAACAAAAAAAGGAAATAAAAGGAAATGAAAAATCATACTTTTCGCATCTCGCTCTGTTCCAGCTTTGTTAATATCTACTACTCCTGCAGGGCAACCACTACTACCACACTAGCGCTGGTACCAGCACTAGCACTAGCACTGGCACCCCTTCAACCAAAACTATAGAAGATGTAAATTTAAAGCTTTGCAAGCCCTGGCAAATCTCGCAAAGGGGCGTGATATTGCCACAGAGTTGTTTTCAACGACGCTATAGCTCTCTGGCCTACATTACTGCCGACATTACAAGTATATACCTACATACGTGCTGCACATGTGTACATAGGTATGAGCTACACCAGGTATAAAGTAAAATGTTGGAATAGTTATGCATTTTCTGGCTTTCCCGGAAATTTTCTATGAGACGGAAAAGAGCCGTGTAGGTATTTCGCTTTGAAGTGTTGGAGGAAAATTTCTTCCTTTTTAGATTTTTAAATTTTTCTTTATTTTTTATAGTTTTTTAAACACTTTTTACACTCTTTCATTAACAGTCTTTCGTCTGATGGTTCGAATGACGGGTTGGTATATATATATATATATATGTATATATGTATATGCGTTTTGTATGTGAATAAATTTTGAAACTCTGCAGTATAATTGAACGCGGTTAAACACGCGACCCGCTAGTAGAGTTCGGTTGTTAATTAAAGTTTATCTATAGTTGATTAATTCAATTTCATGTAACACAACGTCAATGTGTTTCACGATCAATTGAATTGACTTGAAAAGCTCCGCTTTTGGTACCTACATGTTTATTATGAAATGGAATGAAACGAAATAAAACGAACTAAAATAAAATGAAATGAAATGAAATGAAATGAAATGAAATGCAATAACATGAAATAAAATAAAATAAAAACGAACCTTGTATGAGTCGGGATTCATACTTGAAACATAAAATCACCCCATAGCCTTTCGTCTGTGATAAATAATATTTATGTGTTTATTATTGCTTAGGGTGAAGTTGACAACTTACATAGCAAAGTTTTTAGTCACTTAATTTTAACGCTCGTCAAATTATTTGATATACGTATAATAATTTTAATGTGTTATACGTTACGACGGTGATCATTTTTCCTATGGGGATATACCCACGCCCCGTTATAGCTTGAATCGGTAAGATAAAGTGATAAAAATTTATAATCTTTGAATACAAAAACGTCGCGGTCTTATCATAAAATAGAAAAAGAAAAAAAAAAAAAAAAAACCAAAAAACTTGTCTAGAGAGTTTAACGTATCAAATATATGCATATAGGTACAGAGGGTGAAAATAACCAGGGTATTCTTTGTTCTACCGGGTTGTTAAATTACCAAAGAAACACGCTTCTTCAGGGTGTTTTATATAATTATAACTTTGAAGAAATACCGTTTGAAATATCTCTTGTTTTATCACATAGCTACCTTTGTATATCTATACCTAACGATAATTATTTCCAACAAAGTTTTCTTCCCTATTCCTTATACCGCGGAGTTAATCGCGAGTTAAAAGCACTCGTTAGTTGGCTCTTTGTTTATCCGTCTCTTTGCCAAGCTCATAAGAATCGGTTTCTTAATTTTGAGATTGAAAAGTTGGCAGAGACTGCAACACCGGGACAAACGGACAAACGGACGGACGGACGGATGGACGGACGACGACCACAACCAGAAGTTGGCAAAGTTATACACTAGAGCGTATAGGTATTAGGGAGTTGTGTATTGGGCTCCGTGTGTATTCTCATTGTCTTAAAACCCGAAGGGGAAAAGACCAAAGACCAAAAGGAGAAACATGAAGGGAGCTGAAGAGGATCGTGGGTATATAATTACTCTAACGCACCGCGGGGGTTGTGGCGACGGCCAATGTGCAGGGGGTGGCTTTAATCTAGACTCCTCTGACTTATACGCGAAGAAATACTCTTCGGCTTTTAAAAAAATGAGTATTTCTTACTGATAAAGAAAAGAGAGAAAAAAAAAAAAAAAAAAAAAAAATGAAAATAAATAAACAAATAAGCCACCAGATTTTTTATTTTTTTTATTTTATTTCTTTCACAACCTTTATTTTCATCCCCTAAATACTTTCCCTATCAATCATATTATAGGTATGTTCCTATCGTTATATAGAAAAAAAAGGAGCGAAGAAGAAGAAAAAAAAAAAAATAAATTGTATACATGTATGAAAAGACGGATCGACGGTTCGACGTTTTCTTAAGTCCCGATCACAGGAGTCGTCTCCTTACGAAGTATTTTAAAAGTAATCCATCTAAACCCGACCCGATCGTTTGTTCTTTTCAAAAATGTTTCTTTTTTTTTTTGTTTCTTTTTTCTTCATGGGTAGTAGAAGTATTTTGTCCCATCGATAATACTCTCGGATATTTGATAGCGACGTATACCCATACCTAGACCTAATTCACGTTTCTGATTTCTCGAATCGAGGACCTTGGCCCCTTTCCAGCGTGCTTTCTCCTCCATACTCCATTACACTCGGTAGATATGGGTGTATATGTACCGAGGCGCATCGATCCCGAGGGATACGTACTCGTCAACGAGAAGGAAGACCCTTAACACGCAGTAGAGAAAGCTAAGATGATAATGGACTCTAAACGGGCTGCAGGTCGTTTGCCAAAGTTGCGTATATGGAACAGTACGTTTCTCTCGTATCACTCTGTTCGGGAAGAAGCTCGTCCCGCTCACTTGGATTCATCTATACCGTGGATGATGGGATGATCGCGAAGAGAGTTACACTCGAGTGTGTAACGTATTAAAATGAAAACGCGAGGTGTTAATAGCGTTAATTAGTTTTTGAATGGACTGTTGAAACGGTTGGACTATTTTCGAGTAACACTTGGCAGTCAACCTTGGCGCCTTAATTAACGGTGACAGGGCTTACCTCATGGTGACACTTCACCCCTTGCAGAGGGAACTCTAAAGCTAGCCCAGTTTTACGCGAAACAGGGTAAAATAAGGACTTTGCCACTTGGTGACTCGGCGAGTCCTCCTCCTCCGCACCCAGGGCAAAACTTTCAAAGTAATTACTCTTGCACTAGACCCGTCTGCGTGTATGTTCATGGATATGTGTATGTGTCGCTCGACCCAGCTGTGAACCACAGAATCCGCGCGAGGCCTGGATATGGAAAAAATCTCAGTTCGCGGACGAATAGTAGCCGATATTTGCGATAAGGTGCATACGTGTCCCCGGCTTTTTCCCCTGGCTGACATAATCGGGGATTAAATTTCGTAGACTATTTCAAGATGCAGGGACGTACGGGCATGAGCCGAATCGAGTATAAGTAAAGTTGGGTAAAGATGGCAGGATAGAATCCGATGTTTGATCGAATGAAATATTCAGAGGTAAAAGGGCACGGTATGGCACATTGGGCGGGGGTGGTATAGGCAGGTAGGTGGATCGTGCGAGAGGTAAGTTTTCGAAAGGCAAGCCAGGGAGCAGGGAACAAGAAGTTTGTGGGCGGTGCGACGAGGGACTGACACGACTGAGGCCAAGGTTCGCCCTGGGGCTTATTATAAATTTAGAATCTGATACCACGTTTACCGAGGGAGCTTTCGAGTCGGAGACGGATACGGATACGGATACGGAGATGAAGATCCGTGCCCAACATGAACCACCCTTCGAGAACCATTTTCACGTCAAAAGTCAGAATTCCAATTTTAAATCTGACATCAAAAATTTGTCGAACAAAGGAAACTCCTTTTAGAGTTTTTATTCATATTCCATTTCTCCATTCCTCGCATTTCCCTCATCTCCAAAAACCCTACAAATTTCATATGGAATTAGAAAGAAGAACAAAAAATAGCTAAAATATTGTATAATTTCAAAAACGCGAATTCGACGACAAGGTCGGATACATTCCCTGGGGTATTCCTACACCTCAGGGATTTCTCGCTGAACACTCTCTCCCCGAATTGTCTGGCTGATCACATACCCACCGTAACCACGGACGCACATACACAGAGGTGCGGGTGTCCCCGGGTTCTAAATCGACCCAGATTTTGACGGAATTGAGTTTTATAATAGGGGCGTGCAGCGGTAACGGCATCGTGGGAATATACCAGGTAACGTATATAATAAAGACAGATTTCTCGGGATTATAGTAGCCGCAGGGAACACCCCCCATTGTATTGTGACAGATCAATGCAGAAACTTCTTGAACCGTGCTCCACATTTTATTTTATTTCATTTTATTCCCTTCCTTCGTTCTCGCATTTCCGAGAATAATTTCAATATCGAGATTAATAAATCCTTCGATAATTTTTCTCGCCCTCGTTTTCCTGCGCAATCTTAAATAAAAATGATAATGTTTAGAAAAAAGCTTTTGAAAATCGTCGAAAGCTCATCAAGCACGTCAATAACCCTTCGTGCACTTACCCAGTGATTATTGTTTCCGCGTGAGTCGGTTTACGAAGACCTACCCCTGCGGATCCCCGCATCAATCTGGCTGGCAAGGCACTATCTCTCACCCCGAGAGGTTCAACTCCCTATGGCCTATATGCAACGCCTACTTATACAGCCTCCTTCGTGGCCTACTACCCTGATTTAAAACGATCCCCCAAAGGCACGTAAAAGTGTATTACCGTCTACCCTCAGATATCATACCTGCCATACATTTCTCCCTTTCTTTAACATTTTCCACCCCTCTTTACTTCTTCATTCTTTATTTCTTTACTACGTTTTTCGAAACATATAAAGTGCAGAATTTAATGCACCCATTAAATTATTCCTTTTATATGTACACAAATCATCCCTACGACCTGCTCCGATTTTCCCTACCCACGGCCACACCGCGTATTCAGTTTTGTTTCCAACTTCCGAGGCTGAGCCTAATACGCCTCTGAAGACTCTCAGCTTTGTTAGCTTCGTTTTGAAAAGGCAATAAAGAGAAAAAGGGAAAAGGAAATGTGAAATATCGATTTCCTTACCATATTATGGATTCTAGCCGCGGCATCAAAATCACTCATGACATAAAGCAGCCCTGCAGAATGAAAGCCTTTCAAAGCCGGTATGTATGTACAGGCTGTTTGATAACAGCATGCGCGAGTATACCGCAAACCGCGCTTCGTTTTGATTAATAACAAATTATGCCCATGTAACGAACTAACAATCGTCTTTATCTCCGGGTTAGCTGAACCCAGGGTTCAAGATTAGAATACAACCTGTTATACATATATTCATTAATCACTTCCTAACAAGTAAATCCGCCACCGCAAGTCCGCAACCAGCTGAGCTGAGCCTGTCTCTCGTCTCTCGTCTATGACATGACGCGGCGGTCTTTCAGTTCTGAGTGATGGAGATGTATGGGGCCTAGAATCTTCCTCAAGGATTTTACCCTCGCCTAAAATAACGACGGGAACCGAAAATTGAAAGCAAGATTTTCTACAACTTCTTTATCCCTTCGGTTTAGCTATAAACTCATACCTCGGTGGATGAAGACGTTATTATATTCCCGCATATTAGACAAGAATTTAATAACGTTCCGATAAATTTTCTGGACGACGTTCAACCTGGAATGGCGTACGTGGGTTAAGGCGTAATAAATCAGGACTCGGTGTCGCTATACATATATGTACAGAATATATACGTGGGGATCGCGGTGAGGAGAAGAGATTTTGAAGGACAAAATTTTCGCCGTTTTTTTTCTATTTTGACAGGGAATTATAGCGGCCAATATTTTCTTCGAGAAATAGCAATTTAGCTAAATCATTAGCGTCTAATGGTTCCCTCGCTTTCCCGCAGCAGCCACTCTTCAGACGCCACTCTCAGAGCGACTACCTTTACTTCAGTCAAGGGCGCAGCAAGGGCACGCGCCGCGCCACGCCGCGTCATACTGCAGGGGTGGAAAGAAATCCGACTTCTTTCTTATACCTAAATAAGAGTTTCGGGTTCTCACATTCATTGGTGTTGCCAGAAGAACTCCAGACTCTTAGATCTTGGCTTACGGTCTGCTGCAGTGTCCGGAATCCTTTCGGCTGCATCTGAATGCGAGAATAAGGGACTTCGAGGAATCAAATTCGATCATCAAGCCTCTGGTTTTTTCGTATTCTCATTCCATTGCTCACGCGGTTAATAACTAAGTCTCAAGACCTCTGGAGACAATGAGACTCGAAATTGAATTTCACTCATAGCGTTGAATGAAAATTATAATACACCTGAATTATTCTACTTAAAGAGAGTCAATTTTTATCAATTGGACCAACTAGGTTTACGCTTTTATTTCCGCGAACCTTTTCTCGATTTATTAGTACCTGCAGATTGTCGATTAGTGTCTGCAGCGGTCGTCAGCCTCGAGACTACTCCTTCTTCTTCTTCTTCTTCTTCTTCGTCTCGTTAGTTCCGGGCGATTCGTTTCTCCGTTATTTCAATTATATTTCATCTTTCCTTAAATCTTATCCTTTCGATCGTCGGAATTGGAATTTCTTTTTTTTTCATTTACGTTATATACATTCAAGATTCTCAGGTAATTCTTATTCTGCCAGGTATAATAAATTCCCTGAGAATATATTTATCGCCTCAATCGAGGTGCGGGCGATTTGAAAATCGCCGAAATTACAACGTATAACGTAAAAGTAAGCGAGGAGCCGAGATTTCACATTTATTAAAAAACTATAGCAAATCTTTTTGATTTAACAACATAAACTGGCACAAAGATCGACCTCTCAGTTCTCTGTTTGAAATAATAGATCCTTGTATCCTACTTCAAAGGACTGGATTATTACACGAGAAAAATTCTTTCGGGTGTATAAGAATCTTTAAAAATTCGCCGTTTAAAAACAGGAAATCGATAGACTCGGTACACAGAATCATGAGAACGGAGTGGGAATTGTTTAATTTAGTTGAAAATTAGTCGTGCCTGTAGTGATTTAGGAAAGCGTCTCGCTTAGGACGGAAAATCCGAATCTGAACCCCTGCAAGCGTCGCGTCGTCGCGTCGTACGCGTCGTTTGCGCGTTTACGGGATTGAATTCTCGGCAGACTTGGTAACCCTCATCCTCCTTTTCCTCGTCCTCTCTTCCTCTTCTTGAATCGTCCCGCTTCTCGCTTGCCGTCCCGGTTGTATAAGCTGGATGTAAATGTAAATGTAAATGTTTAGTAGGTAATCTATACGCAAAACGACTTAGCAGCAATTGGGTAAGCTCGACGCTCGACGCAACCATAAGGTGGGCGCCTATACAGTCTAAAGGCGGTTTTCTCCAACGGGTCTTTTGTTGCTCTCAACTTGCAGCTGTGCCACGCCAGGATCAGGATACTACACGAGGAAACGAAAGGAAAGGAAAGGGTTAGCTCCTAGCCTCGCAGACATAAGACAGGTACCTGCAACGTACCCCCAGGTGAAGTAAGCCTTGCATATTCAACAGGCCTGGCCTTTAATCATTACAATTAATTAAGCCGCCTGGTATAATTCTGGATTGCAGTCGTACATGTAGTGCCCACCTACCTACCCTTCGAGGTCTTGTTGGTGGACGGGGGTTATAGGAGTTATGCGCAAAGCTGCGAACGCAAGCGAGTAGAATGAAGAAAAAGTCGAATACACGGTTAACGGAATGAGTTTTTTTATTTCTCTCTTTGAGAATTCAAATTTGCCAAAGATTCTTCAAATATGATTTTAGGGTTCAATTTTCGTCCAATTATTCTGTCATTTTTAAAGAAAATTTCATTCACCAGTTTCCATTATTGTATTTATTATACGGCGGGACGAATGAGAATGTCCTCATAATCTGTTCTGAACCCAGGGGGCTATTGGGTGTTTAGAAGACCTTGGGATTCCGGAAGTGGGATGAGACAGGTATTTCATATTCACTGACCCGTTACCTGGCGATCTTGCCCTCGGGTAATTCGGGCGGTTCTATAGATACAGAATTGAATTTAGAATTGAATGTCCTTCGTCCTCCCCTGCGTTGGACTGCCGTGAAATTTCTAACTGATTTGTCAGCAATAATTAATCAACCCTAGGTATAACAGGGGGTAAACTGAGCTCGACTACTCATCAAATAGTTTTTGTTTTATTTTTTGAACGACAGGTAAAGATTATTTAAAGCTTTTTGATAATCACTCAGGCGTTAATATTACCGGAAATACAATACCTCCAGGCTCACAATTAGAACGTTAAACTTTTGACTCGTTTGAGGTAAAGCAAAGCGAAGAATCCCGGCAACGAGGAAGGGGCGGATCCACCCGCCCCGACGAGACGACGAAACGGGGGTTTTCAACCCTCTGAATTTCGCTTTTCGTATATTGACTACGATTTACGTTCAGAATGCTCCTCTGATGATCGAAACTTAAAGAATCTGAACTTTCTAGCACATGATTCGATCGCGTATAACTTCGCGAGGAAAAATTGCAAATATTTTTTCAAAAAGGGAATAAAAAGCCCGAGATTTTATCTTCAAAATGGCGCTTTTAGATATTAAAAAAAAAATTCACAGACCAAGTTATTCGCTGTTGAAGTAACAGATTCGCGAAGTTGTGAACGAAATGAAAAAGAATGCCGATTGCTTAATCTTTTTCTTTTAATTTCCACGCGCGTGGAGTAATTATTAAAATTAATTAGCTAATTATAAAGTATATTTAGGCACTTTTTCCCGTTATTTATAACCGGCGATTTATAATCGGGTAAGAACGTCGGGCCTAAATCTTAGCCGCAGTATTGCAAAGCGTGAAGGATTTTCGGAATTATTTAAGAAATAAAGTCGGCGAGTTCCTCTGTCTTTCCTGTATAACTGATAAACGTGCAAGCAGTTTCCTCTCCGTGGGGTAGGTACAGACCTCGGATTTCTACCCCTCGGTTCGACTACGGACGAACCGACCCTAAGCCGCCGCTAAGAAACTCGTTAAAGACCACTTCACGCGCCAACCTATTCAACTGTTTCGCAAACCCTAATTATGCTCGTTATAAGTTATCCCCGGACTGCGGTTGGATACGAAGAAATTAGGGGCCTCTACCTACCCCCAGCTCTTCCTCTCTCGATCTCTCTCACTCGCTCTTCCCTACTCTCCTCTTAAATACCGGTATTATTAACTCATCTAATTTCACCGGTTGGTAGATGACTTTGAAAACCGGAGTTTAATTGACCCTCTCAGCTTTTCAATAACGAAAATTCATATTTTTTCAGAGTTGAACTACTTCCTTATTTTTATTCATTTTTTTTTTTTTTTCTGTTTTTTCTGTTTTTTCTCTTTATCACGAATTGGGGTAATTTGGGAATAATTGTCGAGGGTTTCGGAGATCCAAGGCGAAACCTAGTCTGTAGATGGTTAATATCACGACTGTTTCTCTTTATTCTTTTCAAACAATTGTTTTCTTGGGGTTCTTTATTTCACTCGCTTTTTATGGGGGGGCGAGCTTTCAAAGTGGCTCTTCAATTACAAACCTTTTGAGGATTTAGCCACGCGACTGTTTTACTACGTATAGAGAAAAAGGAAATAAAGGAGAAAGAAAAAAAAAAAAAAATGAACAAAATGAAAAAAATGAAAAAAGGAAGGGAAAGGAGGTAGTATGTATGATGTGAAGGATTCCGGAATGTACATACGCCAGCCCTTTACTCATGGCTCCTAGAACTCCTCCGAGTCCTTCGAGCCCTTTGAGTCTTCAACAACTTGCGAACGGTCTTGAGTGGGCGAAACAAACTCCTACGCGGTTTCCCCCATAGAAGGGGGGACCGGATTTTTGATCTCCCACAAATTAAGCTCGCAATAAAAAGCTTATGAAATTTCTTCCTTTTTTTTTTTTTTCTTTTCCTTATCCTCCAACGTTTACGCCTCCTTTTAATTATTTCCCTTAATTAATTCGCTCGGCTAAAGCGTAATACTCAAAAATCAAGTCTCTAGCTTTCGAGACTTAAAAGGTCTAATTAATTTAATGTTTACACTGTTGCAGAATATTATTTGTTCAACTTCTCACAGTTTTATTTATTCATTTATTTATTTTTTTCATATCTGCGAATACGATATACCGATATGTGCGTGCATACGATTTCGACTATTGATATCACGGCACCCGGAAAGTTATATGCGTCCTGGTTTCTGCCAAATTTAATATCTAAGGGATTACGCAATTATCTCCATCATCCGTGAGGATCTCCCTAATAGTTTGTCGAAGTACAGTTTCCACTGGCGTCGACAGAAAATGGAGAAAATGGAATTATCCAAGCTAGTAGGTAGGTAGGTAGGTAGGTAGGTAGGTAGGTAGGTGGGTGGCGGGTGGTGGGTGGTGGGTACGATCCGAAAACTTCTGACCTAAGCGCGATTTAACTTTTAATTAAAACAAACCCCTCAGCGAACCAACGCAACGCCTCGAAGCCGCGAAATTATTAGACGAAAACCCTGGCGAGGTGAGTTTGAGACACGATGAACCGCAAAAGCCTAATCTCGCAAAACCACAAATTGACTTGCGGTGAATTAAGCGATGCTCCCCATTGTCAGCGTTTCAGACCTTTTTTTTTTTCCATTTTCTTAATTTTCTTTTTTTTTTAGTCAAAAAATTCCGTTCAATTTCGCTGTTCGCTTTAATGTATGAAAATCTTGACCTTCGAGTGACTCGGTGGTATTCAACAGCGGCGGAAATCGCAACCGGAAGTTCTCTCGCCGGGCAATAAATGAGGACAAGTCACCCGCCGCTACGTTTCAGGTTTAATGACCGTTGGATACGAGGTCCTCGGGCCTTAGCTCTCTCGTGTCAAAATTAAGTTTCCCCCAGCATTAAAGCTGGTCGTTAGTGTCTCGTTACGACCCACACCTTATCCCGATTAGCCAGGTATCTGGGTCAATGGTTACGCAAAACTGAAAGACTAATAATAATAATTAAGTATTATCCACACTGCGGAGCAGGAAGCCAAAAAGTGATAAAAAAAGAAAGTAAAAATTAGAGAAAAATGAATAAGGGTTTCAATATAGCAATTTTCGTTAAGCAAAAAGGGAATAAGACCGCGAGTTTCTTATTCCAAGGCCGTGCAGGCGGCGCTGGTTTCAGCATCTCCGGGCCCAACCCTCCTGGAATAACAGGGTCTCTGAGTAAACGTAATTACGTCATTAGCTCACCGGATATTGACTGTATTATTAGGTCGTATAACGATGCCGGCACACGTTGATACCACGGGGACAAATTGGGAGACATTCCCCGTCCACGTGCGGTGGAACTTTAGGAAGGGAGAACCTCTCCCTTTTTATAGGGTCCCGTGTATATATAAAGCCATATTCCTCGTTCTCTTTCTCCGCAGATTTCACCACCCCAAAAGCCAACCCCCCGTGCTCGCGGCACAATTCACGCGTCAACCCTCAACAGAAATTGACAAAGTTATGGGGTAACGACAAAACACAGAAGTCAAGAGGCCATTTTTCATCCTTTTCGAACCCTGGCCTGCGTTACTTTTTTTCTTTATATCGAAAAAACATCGCAGTATGTTCGGTTGCCTATTACTCTGTCTTACCGACGTTGCCAAAGGCGTCAAACGCCCCTAAATATCAGATAAATATCAACATTATTCAGTTAAATTGTTCGAGATGAAATAAAACGGTTTCCCAACTGATATTCGGTCCTTCGAAACGAGCCTTGAATCGTTGATGATGAAAGTGATGACTTATTGCCTAATAAATAACCGGCAAAGGTCGATAAAACAGTCTGACTATAGGCAACCGAGGTTACATCTGAGTATAAACGAAGTATTTTATAGGCGGACGTACGCCTTAGTCTAATAATGGCTGAATTATATGACATCTTTAACGTCATGATTTCCGCTAATTAGGATGCGGGCATCTCCCGCCGTCCAATTACCGTCATGTTATTACGAAGCGACTCCCGGGGTTTTCCCTTTATCCTTCACCCCCGCGGCTGCCCGGTAGCATTTTATCCTCCCACACCCCTGCACCGCCCGAGAAATCCCTCTTGTAGTCGTTTTACCGGGTCGTTCGCCCAGCACGAAAAGAACCGGAGTAGGTAGAGGAAGCCTCGGTTATTATATGCAAACTTGTCGATCGCGTTTTGTTTTCCCGACATCGGGCGCTTTACGGGGGACGAAATAGCTTCGCCCAAGGTATATGGTATGGGTTGGGTTTCGGGTTGGGGGATGGGGGCAGTCGAGGGGACCGGGATGATTACCTAGAGTGAAGAAGCACAAGAATAAAAATAAAGAGAAGAAAAATGGAAAAAAAATGTATTAAAAGAAAAAAAAAAATGCGGCTTGCAGCTTAGAGAGGAGAGCGCCGACGAAAGCGAGAGGCGAAGAATAGCAGGAGGGCGAAATCAGGGCGGGGAGAAAACAGAAAGATATTGATACGCTCGAACCCCGTATAAATACGCAATTTGTCTCGATTCGGGCTTTACTCAGAGCTTCGGTAAGCCCGGGTGCAATCTATTACTTGGAGCCTCGCTAATTGAAGGTTTCCGTATATTTTTAAGCCGCTCCTTTTGAACTTGATAATTAAAAAAGGTACCTAAAACACGGGCTAATCATCGCTTCCCGTAATCCTTGTAGTACGAATCTGAGAAAGAAACGAACGAGAATATACAACAGGGGTTTCGTCGCATAAAGCTCTATATTTGACCCAGCGAATTCGGCCCTAAGTAGTTCTGCCAATCGTCTAAGCTTCCTGCAGATTCGAAGGAAAACCCTTATAGTTTCTCCAGCTTCCATCGATTACTTTACACTTAGTATATTTACTCCGGCGATTACGGAGTCCGTGGTGCACTGTTACTCACCCCTAATCCTTGAGTTAAACGTTACGTGGAGCCGAATAACTCCTGCTAGCTAGCTAATACCTACGTATAAGCATACAGGCCGAGGAGTGGTGCAGGGAACAAGCTGTTAAGTAGGTACACAGTACACACATGGATACACACGTGTATACACGATTCACAAAATGTGAAGCTGCAGTATGCGAACCAACCAGCCAACAATGAAATCCAATGGTGAATGACCACCGAGAGGACGTATTTGCAATAAAGACCAGACAAAAGCTCGAATCTCGAATATGGCGGTCGACGACGACGACGACGACGACGACGACGACGGAACGGTGGAGCGGGATACGCAACTGGGTCCCGCGTGCAGAAGGGAAAGAGAGAGAAATCGCGGAAAAGATAGAGAAGGAGAGATCGGAACGACAGTGGTATTGGCACTGACAGGTTTCCACCGTCTGGTAGCCAAGGGCTGTTTTAGGGGCGGTCGAGGGGTGCGCGTCGCGACGGCCTGGGGAGGACCTCGCGGTCACCAACGTCGCTTAATTGTGCAGTGCGGAAATACTCAGACAGACGCGGATTCCTTCGATATCGCGTTTCGTACCTACCTACGTACATTATATACTATAGGTTCACGTACCATATATGGTGGATTGCGTTTAGACGGAGCTCGAATTCGGACGCGTGAAAGATGATGAAATTTGTAAGGGAAGTAGGAACTGTTCCTGCGGCGAGGTTAATCTCCCCGCGTCAAAGTAGTGGGTAAATAAATTTTTATCAAAGTTTGATACGGAGCGAGACGACGCGACGATAAAGAAATAGGCTGGGGATGGCTAATGGCGATGGGTGAGAAATGGACCGATTATATTCGCATTATATCCCTGTCGATATATTATTTACGAGGTCGTTAAGTTAGACGTAAAACTGGCTGATATAAATATTAATCTGCTGGCCATTTATCTTTATCGAGATTCTCATAAATATGGATTAAAAGAAATTCCAGTATTTTAGCCCTTGCCCTGCCTCCTGGGATGCGAACAATTACGTGTTTCGGGTTAATTCACTTTCTCCTTCGAAATTGATACGCTAACGGATTTTAAAATTCATCAATTCGCGGCCAAATCACGCCACAAGACACAAGTTACGGGGGTTCATTTATTACGAGGCTAAAACTCGCGGGGGTCGAGGCCCCTAATTCACTTTTATGTTTTTTCATTCTTTCTTAAATAAAAACGAATGGAATTAACATTTTTTCAAAAATATTTGACGAGAAGAATCCGCGGTAGGTATATGTGGAGCTCAGACCGTGTTCTATATACCAACCCTGTACCCACCTCGGGACAGGTATATAGAAAACCATTATAAAGTTATAATATAGTACTTGAGACACGGAACTTTTCAAATAATTCTTGACTTGAATAATATTATTCGCACGGTATAGACCGCATTATGTGGAGCAAAAATACTCGCGAGCTTTTCTAAGGGAGGAAAGGGCGGGGGACAATGGAGTTTAGCGAACCCAGAGGGTAGAGAGCACTCTCGATTGGGTAAAATCCCCCTTACCCGCTCCTCTTATTACTCGTTAATATCGTAACCGACTTATAATTCGATCGATAAAAATTAAAGGAACCCTAAATTATTCTCCAAATATCCACGAAGGTAACGACAAGGGTTTCAATTTGTGATGAAAAAAATCTAAGCATCTAGGTCAGTTGTGCTGTGATCCAGAAATGTACCAGCAGAATAAACCAAAGGTTCCGAAAACGAGAAAAAAAAAGAACAAAATTAAAAAAATGCTAACCGAAGGGGAAAAAAAGGGGTAAAACTATTTCAATTACAGCTCGAGTCGGATTCTAATATACCTTCAATCCTTCTGCAGTGCAGTTTCAGAGGAGCAGAGAGAGGAGACGCACGGTATAGGGGCAAGCAGGTAGGTATTCTTAAGAGTATGGGGAGGGTACCGGCTTTTCGTTTTCAGAGAAATTTCCTTACGTGGGTGGAGGTATGTGTGTGTCTTTCATGGAAATACAACCAAGTATATAAGCGGTTCCAGTCAATTATGGAGGCAAGAGAATCGTGGTAAGTATTTTTCGTTTTTTTTTCCCTCATTTTCTGCGGGCAAGTTGGGGGATGAGGGTACAACGAGAGATATTCATCATGGTCTGAAATTCTTAATTTTCAATAACGTAAAATGATGGTGAAGCTTGCGAATAGAATGAGGAAAATTCTCGAAACCGCAAAACGAAGTCTTGACAACAACATGGGACGTCGAGTCTGAGAGATAATAATGAGGTAGGGTTTAATTCCTCTTTATTATAAGGGAATTATTGTTCAATTTAAATCTTCTACGAGGGTATACCCAAGTAGATGGTGTACATACACAGGTATATAAAGTACGTGAGGTAACTATAAATGTACAGGTAGCAGCTATATAGGTAGACAGTCGAAAGACTAATTAACTGGAAACGTTCTGACGCATTGAAGCATAAAATCCTCCCGTTTTTTTTTTTAGCCCACCCCCATGCTTCCACCCCCGAAAACTTTTCATGAATGCACAGACGTGTATACCTGTATTATATGTACAAGTCTAATTGGTCTCATTGAATAATTAATTATTGTTGCCAGACTAACTCCCTTGGTCCCCACCTCATCCTACTCGTCCCTCAAGCCAGGGCATTCGTTCAAATTTCATTTTTCATCGCTGCACAAAGGCCAGATCCCTTTTATAAATGGATTGGAGTTCACCGTTCGCAAATCTATATCGCGGCCTCTGTTTGTTTGGGTGAAATTGGAGGAAAACATTGTGGTAAACCCTCCGGGCTTTCGACAAGCGAGAACCGCGTCCCTATCGCGTGAGTGTACGTTACCCCATACATAAATATACCTGCAGTAGCAGTGTTACGTGGTATGTGTAAGTGGGAGAGGACCGAGTCCCGTTTCATTCCGTTCCGTTCCGTTCCATGTACCCTGGAACCCCGCTCTTCACCCCTGCATCCCTCTATTCCTCGATTCAGCACCCACAACGCCAGCGACATCGCGAGCTCTGAATAGAAGAGCCAAAACTCGAACTCGAATTCAGAGGCCAGCATCACCTGCCCGAACCATGAATAGCCGGGTCCATTTCACCGACCCGCAAAAGATCGCGTAGTGATCCTGGATCAGAACCTGGAGAAGAAATCCTCTTATCCTGGTGTTAACGCAACGGTATCGTGTCGTACTGTATCGGTAATGGATGATCAATGTTTTCACCAGGTCCGAAATTCGACATTTTTTCAAGGATTAGTTTGTCCGAAAAGGATTTTCAATGTTCTGAACTCGAACGTTGCTGAAAATTCGAACTTCTCTGTCATTCCGAAGTCGGATAATGGGCCTGATTCAGCGAGGACGTAGTGTCGTGCTGGTTAATGGGAGATTGAGAATGTGTCTTGGGTACACATATAAGACGATGTCTAAGTCGTGTGTATGAAGTTGGGAACAGGAAGTTTGAAATGATATCTACTTGGCAGGGTTGAGTCACGACTCACGGTGTTTGTCGGGGTCGGAGGTAGGTACTGTGCTAAGATTTAATTAACACCCTCAGCCAGCTAGGGTGAATGATCCTTTTCCAAGATTCACCGCGTCTACTTGAGATTAACTGACTTATGGGCGTGTACCCGCTTCTCAAATTAACTAAAATTTCGTTACAGATTTGAGAAAGGAATTCTGAAGGATATATGAACCGATTTATTAAACTCCAAAACATTTCTGGACCTGGATTTATCCGTCATCTGTTGCTAGCTAGTTTATCCCATCAAAAAGTGTCTCTATTAGTTCCTTTCCGCATTAATGAGCGCCAAACGAAAAAGGGACGTTTATAAAACGCCAGATGCAAGACACGTCTGTTTTCTCTGTGTGACGGTCTAGCCGTCTTAATTCTGACGCGATGCCAAGACTATGTTTACCCCAGGGTAATTATAACTTGCCTTCAAACTTTCTGTTGGGTATACTATATAATTTTCGGTAAAGTTTCACGATATCAGAAATACCGATAACCTCAACGACATTCATGGGTAAATATCACAATAATTTTTCATCGTTTTACGTTCTCTCTATAAAATTCTAATCGTACAAGGTCTCTAAATTTCATATATTTTTCTCCCATCCACTTTACCCTTTCAGCATTTCCTGCGGGATCGATTATGCGTACCTACTCGTCGTTTACGATCGACGTTCAGTATCCTGAAAAATGTCATCATTCAGTCTCATTATAACATTTCTTGTACATTAAACTATAGAGAATAAAAAAATATCGAAGAACATGAGACATCGCTGGTCGATGTTCCCTTTTATGTAGGGCGCTAATTGATTCATCAACCAAAAGAGCGCGGATCAATCATTCCTCGCGTCCCAGGATATTCCATAACCGAATTAACGAATTATAAGGCACGTGTCGATCATCGGCTTGAGTGCACGCCTAATTGCCGTTTGAATGCTTCGAGGAATGAGGATATTAAATTCTCGATTTTATATTTTTTTGGCGAAAGTGTGACGACCCTTGATTTTCACCTTCTTAGAGAAAAGAAATCTCGTGAATTATATATGAAAGTGTATGTAGGTGGTATGTGCGTGAGTAGATGGCGACGACTTATGGTGGCAATAAAAGATCGCGTGCTCGAAAGCGTGTATTATACTAGATTCGAAAGAAGAATAAAAAAAGAAAAATAATGTCAACTTTTTTATAGTCTCGAAAGTAAAATTCCTCCCGTATATTAGATCGGGGAAATAATCGGCGCACGATATTCTCGCGTTAAAAAGCGATTTGCGATATGATTTATCCGCGAGATATGCGTTATCCGATTTCTTTAAAGAAAATCTCGGGTCAAAAAGGTTTGAAAAAATGTCGATGTCGGTAATTATTCCGCGATAAAACTTGCGACAAATTTGCATCTCGAGACTTTACTACAAAGTCGAAACCGAAGAAACGGGGTATTGTGTTCTGTGGTCGGCGAGCAACAACCGCAGACTCTCGATTCTGGATTCGCCCACGACCCGAACTCGAGGGTTTCCTTGCGGTCCAACGATCATCGGGGTCGCAGAGGTCAACGAAGCGAAGACAAATGACTTTCCGAGACGAGTGTCTAGATTTATGATGGTCAATGAAAAATAACAGAGCCAAGTACCGCATTCATTGTCAGCGTCGAGTGGATATATACTACATCGTCCCGGTACTTTCAGACCAAGACCGAGTCCCAGTCCCAGTCCCGAACCCCCCATAAAACGATCCTGCACAGTTTTTTTATATTCTCCTTGACATTTCTGACAACTGAATCGCGACTTTTTTTCCTCAAATTTTGCGATGTGGAGCACTTATCACACGCTCGGCTCGATATATTCACATCGGAAAGTCATTTCGGAGTGGTGAACTCGCGTTGCGAGTTTTTAGATGAATAGTGATCCTTGAACACTTGATAAATCTTCAAAACGAAATTTTCATCGAAATCCTCGGCAGATTAGCTTCGCTAGGAAGTGAAGAGAGGTGAAACGCAGCCTCGGTGTAGCTTGGATAATACCTATCCATTCTCTTGGCTGTACGAGCGATTGTGGGAGTAGATGTCGTCTGATCCTCGGCTCATAGGCTCGTAATTAATCCTGATGAAATCCACCGCATATACATATCGATCCTTATACCAATTTGATGATTAATTTCCTCAAGCTTTTGACCCTCGATCATTCAGCACTAAACTCATTGACGATAATGATATGAGAAAGTATGAGAGTAAACGAGGACTCGGATAAAGGCGAATCTCGTTTGTTGGTGTTAATCGTAGAGTCGGTATTTCGTAGGGGTACCTAATCCGGAGATTCGGGGTCAATCCAGGACCCCTAGATCTGAAAGAGTGACGCGACCCTGAGGGCATGCAGCTTGAGGAATCGGCAATCTCTGTGTATCGTTCGATGGGGTAGAGGGTAGGTATAGTAGTAGATGTCGCGCGAGAGGCAAGACGTTCGGGATACGGTGTTAATCAAGTCCGGGACTTTTTACGACGATAGGCCAGGACCTGTTCGAGGAGGGATAAAGACCGAGGGGATGATAGAGAGCGAGAGATCAAGGTATAGACGGTGTACATTGCCAAGGGTGGAAAAAAGGGAGACGAAGATTCCTCCGGTTGGATTAGATTGCTCTTTCTCCCTACGACCAGAGTCAGTTTTGTGGTACCTTCAGCCTTCAGCCTTCAGCCTCACGTCGATCGTCGTAAATAAATACCTACTGTATGTGTCTCGTGTATAACCGCGGAGGACCCGCCATCTTAATTTCATTTCGCCGATAGGATTTCGTCCCCCTATACCAAAAGGAGAGAAAAGAGAAGAAAAAAAGACGAAGACGAAGAAGAAGAAGAGGACATCGACTAATTCTTATATACGTAAACGTCAGACGAATTTCGTCTTATCTTCAGCCTTCTGATGCCTCAATGAATTACTGTTATTACTTCATTCGTATAGAATATTTATACGGGTTTCAAGATATGGTGAAACTGTTATTTCGGAGGATTAAAAATAGTCTTTCCAATTATTTTACCAAATGATATTGAATGAATAAATTTTTGGAAAATTTCTACCGTTGATAATTATTCTCGATGTGAAAATTCGAATTAATTATCAAGCTCGAAGGGGTTGGTGTTTTGTGTTGTTGCAATAACATGGCTCTCCTCGTTCGCGTTTAGTAATACCGAATAAACCTGTAATAATGAACAAACAATATAGTATAACTTACAAAATTACTTTAGCATACAGAATATAATGGCCGAGGGCAGGGTACATAGGCCCTATTGCCTCGATAGTCGATATCTACCTGTCAGTTGTCAGCCCCATCGACTGGCTGCACCCGAGTAAATTGGAGAATATAATTATATATAGAGAAAAAAAGAGAAGAAGAAAAAGAAAAAGAAAAAGAAAAACGTAAAACCATTTGGTATTTACCAAAGCGTAGAATAACTGTTATTATCATCAACTGGGAGCTGGATAGGCAAATAATTACTCGTCGAGAAATGAACGAGTCGATGGATGGATTGATTGATAATTTATTACTCAGAGCTGGAATCGACTGTCGGTTGTATAATTTATTATAAATAATAAGTAATCGGAGATCAGAATTCGGTCGTTTATATTCTCGAGTATTCTGTAAAGTGCAGTGAACGCAATTTCGGAAAAAGTGTGAAATAAGAAAAAAAGATAAGAAAAAGGAAACAGGGTTGAAAAAAAAAAAAAAAACACTCGAAAGAAGTGTCACTTTCTGGAGGCTTGTACACTTTTTCTTCCAAAGTGACAAGACGGATGAGTGGCTCGCGGAGGCTCGCCAAGGCTAGCGCGGTGTCCCGTCGTTGCTGCTGCTGCTGCTGCTGCTGCAGAGTTTAATGAATTCCGCGTTATGAGAAACACCAAGTTTATAAATCACATCCCCGCTAACGACGCGAGGCCGCGAGCACAGGCGCGGCGCGTAACTCTCGATTAATACTGGGAAGAGCTGCTCGTCCCTAATTAGGTGGCTACGCACGTGAGATGAAATTTTGGTTTCTATACCGCGAGACGTAGAAAACGTACACATATCAGGGTGATCCTTTGTTTCATCATTTTGGACCAGGACGTCTCCTCAAAATATATAAAAAAGAATTTACATCGATAAAATATATTGGAATTCGAATATGATCGAATTGATGGAAGAAGATCTAGACTCGATCTCTAAATTGATTCGGAGAAAAAGCGTGATTATCGTAAGAGTCAAGAATTCATCAGGATTGATTAGTCGCTCCAAAAAAAAAAAAAAAAAAAAAAAAAAAAAAAATCGGTGACTAATATATCTCCGAAAAAGAAAACGCCGGTATTATTCAACATCGCGATGCTGAGGGGAGGTTTGCACAGGATCGTTGAATAAGTGAGGGCTGCTGCAATTGTAAAGAACTCGATGTTATCCGAGCTTAAATACCTATGTCGGTTCTTGCTGGTTATCGAAACGACTCTAGGTATGTATACCGCAGGTATAATATGAACAGAGAACGACAGAACCAGACGTATTATCTTCCATACCTCTTCACCATATTTTATACGTAAAATTTTCATTTTTACATTCACCTATCTTACATGTAATATAGAAATGTACATATTTAGGTCATAAGATTGTATTTTCATCGTTTTATCATTTCAAATATAAATTGAATGATTTATTTTTAGACGGACGGCTGCTAATCAGAAATTATGAAAATTGAGAAAAAAATGATCCTGTAGGACGGGACGAGGTAGTCCCGGAATAGTTGTGTCGAAAAAGGACACATATTCGATCGAAGGTGTATACGAGGGCGGATATATTCAGGTTTCGGTGGTTACAGGGTCCGGTAGCTCGAAACTGACGTCTTGGTGAGAGATGGATGAGGCGGACAGCCGAGTAATGAAATGAATTTAGACGTGAGATAATAAAACCTGATCTCGGTGTGGCATGGCGTTGCCTTGGTTAATTGATCGATGGGCCCTTGTCGTCGGTCCACACGTCAGTCGACTTGAACGAAACTAAACGAATCGAAACGAAAATCTATTCTCTTTTTTTTCCAGCCGGAATAAAAATCTACAAAAAAAGCAGCAAATGAAATGAAAAAAAAAAAAAAAAAACATTACTTTCACATTCGGTTTTTGATAATTTAATAAATTCGTGTATAGTAGGTATGATTATTTCTCGTTCCACCCGCACAGTGAGGTAGAACGTCCGGCTTTCATTAACATTTCTGAATAATAATACAAACTCGAAGTATCGCCGATGCGGAATTTACGAATTCACGCTCGATTTGAAACGTTGACAAATATTAGTAACAAACTAATTTGTGAACCTATATCCCCGGCTAGTAGTGGGAGGGAAAAGAGAGAGAGAGAGAGAGAGAGAGGGCGAGAGAGAGAAGGGGGTACGATTTCACGCAGACTGGTCAATTCATTTGGATGCAATAATTTTGATAACGAAGTTCAAGTTTTTATTATTTTAGTGATTTAAAATTTTTTAATTTTTTTTTCTGTATTAAAAAAAAAACCTGGATTCCGCCGTCATCCATCACTCGTTTTACCCCGCACGTATAGGTCTAACACCAACGTCCTACACCATGGCACCCCCGGAGCTGTAGCAAATAAGGCGGAAGTGAGCGCGGGTAGGGCGTATAAGCTTGCTCGGTAATCTTTTGGCATTGATGCTGACGCACGTCTCATACGATTTATATTTTCCACTTGTATATATATGGCGTATGGGGGTACACATACGTATCATGCGTAGGAATATGAATCTTTACACGCGTGTATGCTATATTGATTGCTTTAATCCGATTTATGACGACGTTCTACTCATACCAATCTGATTTGTTCGTATTAATTCGTATTACTTGATCGCGATTGGTATTATGCCAATAAAATAAAAAAGGTTTCAATTACGGAATAAAATTTCCGCGATTGGCCCCAAAGGCATTGATTTTAATTGCAAACTATCCAATCTACCCACGCAGTTCTAGTTATACGCGTATTCGGTATCACGTGTGATCGTCGAGTTGGTTAATTAATTAATTAATTAACTGTTCAATTAATACAGTTTCATAACGATAAATCAACTGCTCAAACGTTTCGTACTATTTCTTTGTACACGAGAATAACTATAACGATAATCATTATAATCATCTCTGCATATGGCTGATTGAATGAACAATTGATGCCGGGTAAATTGAAAGATTTCATGTCAAGAGTCGGGCATAAATATAATATCGAATGAATTGACGATTGCAATATTGAATCCAGCCCCTAATTAATGGCAGTTTAATTAATCAAGAGAATTAGAAATCTCGGCAGATTCTCTGGGCAATTTTCACATCTATGTACTGCGCCAATTGAATGATATGCAGAATGAAAAAGACCATAAGGAGCGAATATCGGAATTTTTTTTAGAACGTAATTTTCACCCAATTTAACCCCCCGCAATTTTATATACAATTATAAGCAAATTTAACCGTTTTTAATAATTCGTGAGGCATAGCTCGTTCCCTCGCTCTGTATTAACGATAATTAATATCAATATCGACAAACACCACGCGCTGATTCCGGAAACATTTTTACCTCATCATAACTCGAAATAGTCAATTTAATTATTGAAATTGATTGAATTTTTATAATCATCAAAATAGATGGTCAATAATCATCGATAGTGTTTTCTTTTTTTTTTTCAATCGCTTTCTCGCAGTTTGAGATCAAGCAAATTTAATAAAAAATTAAAATTATAGTTAGAAATTCTTACCTCCGCCTTTATTGCCGATCATTCGATAGATTCGATAGACTCGATCGCACAAACAAAATAGTTTCTTCAAATCATTCACAAGAATAATAAAAATGATTGTTTCCAATTATTGTTTTTTTTAATTATGATTTTTACCATGATTTCAATCATAGTTATTTTCGTCGTTAAAAATTTTTGTCTGTTTCAATTTTTCACGTGATGTAAAAACTGCCTAAAAATTTTATCGGTTCTAATTTTTGCCAACATAACACGGAGGAGGCCGTTTCGAACGGCTGTATCGCGCGAGGCTCGCCGGGTGCGACTGGCGTCGCGACGCCCCGACCACGTGGGACAACGTTGCCCCACGACTGACATGCGCGCGGCACCCCCGCCACCTGCACCAGGTTTATACACGGGCTGTTTTTGAAAATAATTAAGCTTTTTCCGCCGTACCTGTGGAGCCGGGAATAAGGTACGCGCAGAATTAGTAAAAAAAAAAGAACAAAAACAGGATAACACTCCTCAGAATTTCTGATCTTTCATTTTTTGAATAATTAGATAAAAAGGTGGCGAGAAGTGACGAGAACAGATGCATAGGCATTGAAATTTATTAATCAACGATATTCCCAGTCTTCAACACTGACTACGTCTATCTCCCTTGATTACACAGGTACCTCCCTATTAATGACTTTACAACTTATTCCCGCGCCAAGAATTAGAACTTGACTTATAACTCGCCGACATGCATTCCGTGCACAACGCAATTATACCATATGTACCGGCCACTCTCTTAATTGTGAGCAATTTTTCCTACTGTCTTACCCTGAAATCAGTTCAAATTTCTAGCAAGAGTCTCCTCATTCGTGAGGCAGCGGTTAAATGTATTTTATTTTATTTTTTTTTTTTCGCAATCGAAATTTACCACGATATTATGTACGCAATATGCATCCAATTAAAATTTAATCATCAGCGATAATTAAGTTAATCTCAGTGAAAGATTAGCCGCGATTAGTCCGTCGCCAAGTGTCGAACGCAAATCCAGTAGTATAGTCCTGTGAGGGGCTAGAACGTGTCTCTAATGTAAGTAGTCAGAGACAGTAGCGCGAAGAACCGAACCGAGATGTCTGACCATTCAACGGCTACAGCTACTTGAAACTAACTGGCTCTGATTTCTCGGCCGTTTTCACTGATCTCTGTGGAAATTCAGCAACGCGGAGTGAATAGGGGATGACGAGTCTACTTTGTGGGAAATTTTTTCAATAAAAATACCAAATTAATATTCGGAAAGTCTGGTTCAAGTAAAATAAGGATACATTTATTTGTAATAAAGAATTTCAGGGGAAAATATGAACCTGATTGACGTCCTGTCTGTTGAAACTTTTTTCTTTAAGTTAGAATTCGAATTGGCATAACTAAGGGTAAAACTCGGTCAACGCGGCTCTAGATATAAAGAATTATAGGAATCGACAAGTCCGCGATTTCTCGCTTGTTACTATCACGGAACTAGTCTGGATTTTTGCTGCCAACTGAATAGCGTGGCTTATCTCTGTTCCCGGCATTCTCTGAGCAGTCGAAGTCGTTCTCTAAAGTCTCAACGAGGCGAAACTAGTGCGGACCTTTTCTCTCGACATCGAGCTTAGCTACAGATATATCTATTCGTACATTCAGCCAAGATTCACGTAGCAGCCTCATCGACGTATTTCTGTCAGGTAAAACACGGTCTAGGGTTGCATTCGTGAGCGCAAATCCTCATTGTTTGTGAAAATCTTCCTTGACCACGCCGCGGTATGTACGGATGCAGTGCGGGAGGCGCGGTTTTGAGAAATGGAAAAAGGAACTCGTGGGAGGAGGCAGAGGAGGAAAGAGAGAAAGCGGGAGATGAAACGGGGAGCCTGAGGATTCTGGTGGAAGCTGCTAATTACCAAGGCTTGTTTGAATCGTTATATACGTGGTAACCATCGTGGCAAGTAAGCATAGAAGCGGGTGCCTTTCATTGAAGCAACCTGCACAGCATACGGACGAAGAGAATCGGCCGGCAGTGTCTCAAGCGTGTTAATTAGACGTGCTTTTGTTTCGCAAGAAGCCAAAATGAAGCAAATATGAAAGCGACAGTCAGCATTGGGACGGGGACTTGGGATCGTTCCTTGAACATGTCGATTCGAGATGAAAGGTATAATCGCGGGATAGACAAACTTCCCGCGATTATTCGATCGCCTCAATTTCAAATGGAAATTTTTCTTACAGGGAATGATTCTGGAGATCTAAGTACAGGATGAGTATTCTGTATTCTGGTTTGGGTAACGAGCTACAAAATGTCGGTGATATCATCATTTGTCTGTTGAACAAATGACAGAAACCAAAGAAATCCCGAGGGGCAGTTCTGCAGCGAGCGGCGAACTAAACGACAAATCGCCTTCCTTCCTTCCTTCCTTCCTTCCTTCCTTCCTTTGCTCCAGACAATGGAAAGATATTTACTTCTCTACTCTTCTCTCAACATATCCGTGCCTCAGTTTATCTCTTCATTCTTCTTACACCCCAGCGTCTGGTATTCCACGTTCTTTCAACCGGTGCATTGCACACATCGCACATATTCACGGCGACGAACCCTGCAGTGCAAAGCTCCATGCATATGTGTAACGACTCCAGGAATTGTAATATAAAGATCGTGAAGCAAAAGGACTGAATTACTTGAC
Organism: Tenthredo scrophulariae; assembly: GCA_963978835.1. Classification (NCBI taxonomy): domain Eukaryota; kingdom Metazoa; phylum Arthropoda; class Insecta; order Hymenoptera; family Tenthredinidae; genus Tenthredo; species Tenthredo scrophulariae. The sequence continues at coordinate 16,717,773 of OZ022234.1, forward strand.
ATATATCCTTTTGTCTAACGATCCAGCAAATATTTTTCTATACATTTATATATCCAGCCATAGATAGGTATACCTACCCACGTATAAGTGTAGCGTAAGCTTTAGTTTTTACCCTCGCATAGAAAATGTCTATCCACACGTATAGACGTGACAAAGCTGTTGGAATATTCTCAGAGTATTAGCGCTAGCGGGTGAAGAGAATTGTTATGAATAGATGATGTATATAATATATATGTATATCTATGTACATGTGTATTTAGAAGGCTGCCCCAGCGAGGAAAGGAGTGTAGACTTCGTCTGTCCCGTTAGAATTATAGTTACTTCTCTCCCGTTTCAGGGCTCGACAGTTGGTATACATATGTATAGTTATGTACACCATCCCCCGTTAAGCTCAGAGCCAGAATATCAGAATATGCCGGTCCGTGCTTTCCGTCGCGTCTCTTCCACCCAGCCTCCCTGCCTGCCCACTATTCCTACCCATTTCAACCCTGCGTCGTTTCCGCGACTGACTGCTGTTTACATTTCAATTATCTGAAGCTTCGCAGTGCCATTATTAGTATTTGCATGATTTAGTAGCACAAGAACCGTGCGCCTCCTTTATGAAGGTCTTAAACATTGGTTGGCGTATCAAATAATTTTACTACATAAAATAGGCACGGAATTATACGGGAATATCGCATAAGCTTTCATGATCGTTTCGTACGTACGTACGTACGTACCTACCTCGTATTATATATAGTTGACGAGAACTTTTCTTATTCTCGCAACATTTACCACATAGAACGACTTCACGGTTCGATTATTATCCCGCACTGGCACATAGGGAGGAAATTCCCGTTTTCAAACTTTCCTTCGAAGAATCGAATAACTCAAATCCAGGTATATACATATACTATAATATATTATACTACGCAGATTATATAGACAGTAGAGCTTTTCTTAGCGTTTTTCAACAAGCCTTCGCGATGCGTCATCCCTTGCACTCATGTTTATATATATATATTCGTATAGATGTATGTGTGGGGGTGTTTCTTGGGTATTCATCTCTCTTCGATTCCTCGTTCGTGCGGGGTAACTCGCTCCGCTTCGTAGTAGCTCGACCAACGCAGACCGAGCTTTTCACCGTTTCCGTAGTTAAAAGGTACTATATTGTACCGCGACACACCCTCCGAGCCAACCTGCACTAAGAGCCTTTTTCCCATTCCGCCGACACGTTCAGAAATCTAAAAGCTTTGAAATTGTATAACAGCTGGTGAACTGCAGCAGACGAACTCAAATTTCTAATCACCAGGCTTATGATCTGAAGAAAAGAAAAGGAAAAGGAGAAAAATAATTCCAAACGATACGGTTAGCATGACAGGAGCCTATTTTCCGGCTCCCTGCAGGCTATATAGGAACACGGTTTCCCAATCCAGACTGGCTGTGTATCGGTGATCGACAACGACGTCTTCTTATCTTTAGCCCGACTCCTCTCAACTGCAGTTACTTCGTTCTTGAATGGTTCGCGATCCTGGTCTTCGAGAACTATCGTACGATCTGATATTTACAAAGTTGCCAAATAAAGGGGATATGTTACTGCGGAGATGGAACCCTCGGGACTTCCGACCACCCGAAGGGAGGTGTTACGGGCTTTGGTGACAGATTAGCTCCAAGATCTTTTTCGCTAACCATCGAATCCCCCAGCGTCTTATACCTCTTGCTTCCAGCCGCGTGAAGGAATAAAGGAATCAGAAAGATTCTCTCCTTCGTATACTTTTTTTCCTTTTTTAAGGAATACCTTGATTTTTACACCCCGAGTACTTTACCAATTATATTTTCTTAACTGAATTAGTTCGCGATGAGGTATTCCTCCTTTTGCAGGCGTCTAGCTAAGCAGCATCTCCTTCTTATTTTTTGTTTCAAAATAAGAAAAAAAAAAATAGAAATAAAATAACCAAGCTGAACTCTGCTCGCTTTTATAAAAGCGCGATTTCTTTACTCAAACTTTTGAGGAGTTTCTTCAACTGAAAAAAGTCGGTCTGCATTGATTCAAACTCGTAGCATACTTACTATAGGCGTGGAGACAGACGAGGTCGCTCTTTCATATTCGAAAAATAAATATAAAAAAAAAAAAATACAGAGTCCGCACGCACGAACGATCCTGTTGTAAAACAGGACCCAAAAATAACTCGTAACATCGCGATAAACGTGTATACAATAAATAAAAGAGATCCCAATCTCAGAGATAAGACATATTGATGGATATTATCACGAGTAATGCCCTCGAGGTGATCCTATAGGTTTGTTCGAGCCTTGTTTTTCCTTCACTCTTACACTGCACTATATATCGCATGCGATGATATCTGACCGGGGGTGGAAAATTTCCGCGACGTTTTGGGGATTGAGGAACCCCGTGGATTCCCATAAAGAAACTCCGACTCGTCGAATTTCCGGTTTTCACGACAGTGTACGCCGCCATATTTTATTCTTTCAATTTATACTTATCCGCTCCATACCATATAACTCCCTTATATACTCTTACGGCTATACATATACAACGGGGCGTATAAGCTCGTTGACGGAAATTTTTCTACTTCATTTAATTCGCTCCCCCATCTCTCTTTCTCGAGAAATTCCATATATAAATGTAGAAATTCAATGATAGTAGAGGAAAAACCGGGGTCCGAAAATCCCTCTTGAAAAAAATTGTAATATTAAACCGTTTTAAATCCTCCCGTGTATTTTTCGCGATGTAAAAATTAAACCTAGGGGTTGGCGCAGTCGAGGTTCGAATAGTTGAACCGAATTGCCCCCGGTTTAACGGAATAGAGAAAGGCTGGAGCTGCAGCGAGAGACTCTCGTCGCGGGCGTTCTACCCCCGGGAGGCCTTACGTATGCCGAATCCACATCCTCGAGGATTTATAGCCTCCGAGTACGATGGCATGGTGCTGCTCGAGGTCTGGCCCAGGTCTGGCCGCAGGGTGTGCACCCACCGCGGCTAGTCAGTGGTAGAATATTAGTTTCAACTCGGAAGGTCGCTCGTGGGAGCTCTTGAACACGCGCCAAATACGATGCAGTTACTTGAATTTTTTCACCAACCCCATGTTGCCGCTGGATATTTATACAATATATGTATACACACATATATTTTCCTCCAGTTCTATAAATGGTCAGAAAAATGAGTAGAAATGAATTCGAGCCTTCAGCGGTAATTTTCATCCCGCCATTTTTTTTTTTCTTTTCCAAGAATCATATTAACTCTAAAATGTAAGAAAATTGTAATCGGAAGAACGGGTTGTAAATTTTGAATAAAAACAGGTGGACGGTGCAGGAAGCGACGCGATCTTCTGCAATTTCCCGGCTTGAAATATACTCGCGAAATAATAATACAATTAAACTTTACACGCGATAGCAACAAGCCTTTACCATATAATTCACCGAATTCTATAAATAATGGGAATAGCTCCCACCCTTAACTGATCGGAATTGAAAATTCAGCATGCACTCAAAATTTCCGCTAGTCTAACGCGACTGCGTGGGTCCTCTAATATCCCTGGAGGTAAATTACCGTCAGACTTTGATTCGGCAAAAAATTTCTCAGTATTTTCCCTCGCACGCAGTGCAGGACAACACACAGTCACCCCTTTTATCGGTCCGGTATCAGAGCGGCAACGGATGGCCGTCCTTTATTCGTATTTGCATGCTCGAGAGGCGAAGCTTTCTCTAGGGGTGAGTTTGCGGTGGCGTCGACCACCACTGTCCAGAATAGAGATCGGCTGGTCCTGATGTCTGCCCTCGGTCAGTCCGGGTTAACCTGGCACTAGAAAATCCTCAAATATGTTCGCCAGAGTCACGTTGATCAGTCGATTTATAGTCTCGACTTTTTCCCTCAAAACTCTCTCGTCATTCTTCGTTTGATGGCTTTAGAAACGAAAGGGTGAAAAGGTGATACAAGCTTTTACTTTCCAGGGGTCTGGATTCCGAGTCTTAAGTCAAACGGTTTCCATTCCACGTTAGTATTTCTCCACTGAATTTTATCCCACTCGGTAATTCAATGCGGCATACAAATTCTGTAAAGGTACACGCAGGGTCGTATAAGCTAAGAATTACGACTCCCAGTAATCGTGGAATGCGCGGGTAAGTACCTAGGTACAAGCCAAGCTCCCTCGATTACCCGCATTGCTTTCTCAAGCCTCTTTGATTCCGAAAGAGATTTTTCATGGATTGGGAGAAAGAGAGAAGAGAATTTTTCACATAAAGACGCTTTGATATTCCCAATTTTATTTTTACTTTCACCAAGGGATGATTTCACCCAATGAGCTAGACGCTCGCGACTATAGATGATGATATTCAGTAGGAAGATTGAAGCGTCGCGTATATACAGCGCCGTTATATTATGTAGGGAGAATATTTGCACCTGGATAATACCGGGGCTGGCTTATATCCTTCGGTGAATGGATAGAAGTGGAGATTTATAACTTTGAAAGGACTCGGATCCCCGTCGATGCCGAAGAGATTACATATCTCGGTGTGAGGAGAGCGAAGAACGAATGGTGCGGATTCGAGACTGCAAGTATGTGGATATACGGAGATACGTGTGTGCATGGTGTGCCTTGGCATCAGTGTGCATTACCTGTGCATCGAGCACCCCGATCTATCGCTTCGATATTAAAAGAGTGATGCTGGTTCTGGGCTGATATTCCCACCATAAACCATACGATATATGATCTGATCCCAAGTCGGTCTCACGTTCTTGAACGACACGCAGGTACACGTAACGAGCGTAATCACCTATATAGGGATTTCACACACGTATTTACACGTGCTGAAAGGGACTACCTAGTTCAAAGATGAACACATTTGCTAGATTTGCTCTTTGCCGAGGTTCGAGACCCCGGCTATGCACACAACGAGGTAACGTCTAATTAGCACTAAGTCTGAAGGTCTGATGATGATGCGGTCTCGGTTGGACAACGATAATTAGCCTTTGATCCAAGCCGAAGTTTTCTATCTTTTATTCCTGTTTGGGGATGAATATGATAACGAGAGATGAAGGCGGTTCCGGTCAGCCGCATATACCTATATACAATATACGTACATATAATACTATATTCGTTCCGTTATCTCTGACAGTAAGGGGATTTAATTAAACGAAATCTAGTTCAGCCTCAGAGTGAGTTTGTCCCGGTCATCGAGTCGGGGTTGTAATTAGAAAGTTGGGCCATCGAGCTAGGCGGCCAATCGTCGGTTGGGGGTTGCGTTTCGCCCTGTTCTACCCGCCGCCACCACCCTCACTGCCGTTCGTTCTCGCGTTTGACGGAGCCGATGACAGGATATTAAAGTCTAGGTAGCCCCGAGACTCCAGACTGTAAATATCCTTCGGTAAATATACCTACCCATCCAGTTTAAGCCGCTTGGTTCACTTTGCGTCTACATTATATGCCCGGTAACAATTCCAGACCCACGAGCAAACCGGGGGGGTTCACATACTCGAGGATAGAAATCTATAGGGGATTCTCGATCGTCTTTACATTATTCTCAAATTTTTTTCTGTCCCATTTAACCCCTGGGGCGTAACTCAATTAGCTAATCCGATCCACCGCCTATTACCTTGTGTACATGGGTACACATAACATGATTGTTTGAGTTTCGACCTCTTTTGTTATCTCACCCTAAACCCTGGCTAAACTAACTTGGCAAATTCGGCGAATGGACAGACACTTGGCCCCGGTTTACGAAGGGTAGAAAACTTTGACACAACCGGAATGAAAAACCGTTTCGGATTAAATTGACATTCGAGTCAACGATCGAACCTAGCCGGGCTATCGTCAACCGGGCAATTAGCCTTGTAGTAAAGTTCGAGTAACAGGTGCCGGGGCTGCGATGGCGGATGGTTCAACTATAGGTTCTCGTTCATAGTTCGGAAACTATTTTCCACATTACGTTATATCGTGGGCTTTTCGTTTTAACTAGTTTTCTGAAAAGACCGACCCTCCATATAAAATATACACCTGGGTATATATCCGGGATAATTTAGAGCTTGTTAAATATGGGAAACTCTGCTTTGTGCGAATATATGAATGCCAATGATGAGATTTCCCGACGTCGCTGTAAGGTATATACTTTAGTGAAGTTAATAAAGACCAAGCTGAGGAAACGAGGGCCAGGCCAAGAGCCAGAGGAAGAGAGAAGCCCGGTGAGACAGATGGAGCAACCAACGGCACGGGGCACGCAAGGCCGAGGTTTACTTACGAGGTCGGGGGTCAGGAGGCCTTGGGTAACGAGGGTAAAGCACGGAATATGAGAACTTGGTACTTTCAACGTATGTACGTCGTTCAGTCTTGAGTTTCTCATCGTCAATCTTAATTTACAATCGGCTTTGCTGATAGTGGATACGGTTTTATCTCGTCTCGCGTTTTCATTCGTGAAAGAGAAATACGGGGTGAAAGAAAGGAAGACCGAGGCACCTTTAGGTTAATAAGAAATGAAGCTATGAACTGGACGCGATATTCTGTTTGGAATGGACGGAAGGCGCGGTAGTATATCGCTTCGAGAGAATTCTGTAACACCGAGCGCAAAACGTGGCAGAGAATTTCTGAAACTCGACGTTCGATTAATAATTCAAGTTTTTGAGGAACGCCAGATGGAATGTCTCCGGCATTTCTCAACTATCACCATCGCGCTCTGGATTTCCTTATGGAATTCGCACTCTGTTCTTAAGCGAGAGATTTGAATTTCTGAACAAAAACTGGACGCGAAATTCACGCCGCTAATTCCGCAGTCGAAACTCGGCAGGGTAAAGACATCGAATAAAGTTGTAAGAAAAATTGCCCCAAGTTTGTCTTCCGCGGTCTGGACACGCCGTATGAACCCTCTCTTCGAGGATGTAAAGAAATACAATATACATGATTGTGAGTTCAGTCTCACGGATTACGGGTATTCAAAGAATAGGAGGACGAGGGTGCGGAAGAGGGCGAGGGACGAAAGCAGCGAAAGCAGCGGAAGCTGGGCGAGGAGAAGACAGATTTTCGGAATACGAAAGCGCGGTATATCTCTGCTCGAATAGGCAAATGTATGGTTTTTCCGATCTGGCATGAGAGACCGATTCGAGTATTTTCCATACCCATACCATCTGGGGCTGGGGATTAAGTTAGCCAAAATCGAATCGCAGAGGGTATTCGGTTCCGCATCGAGCCCCGAGCTCGTTGATATGAGGAAAACATACGTCGGGCGAACGTCGTTTTATATGCATATTCCCTAATGCTAGAAACTTTTCAATCCGTTGAAAATACATCGGAGGTTCTACCTATGTCTTCCTTCATACTTCTCACCGAGTTCTTCATCAAAATTGAAAAACTCTCTTCCCGAGCGGGTGTCTCCGGCCCCTGTACCTCCGTGCGGTTCGCGAAACGCTCCAGAAAGAAGACAAGAGTATAAGGTGGAAGTCGGGAGTTGGAAGTCGGGAGGTGATCGACCCGCGCACCGACCACCGAGGCTTTGCAAACTGCCGGTTTAAAGTGCAGCCTACCCCGTGTGCAGCGAGCGTGCAAAAACGGCAATCCTACCTCTTCCAACCCGTTCAATGGGACCTCAGAGTCGGGGAGGTCTTTAACGAGAGCGTCTAGTTCTCTATAGCTGTACGTATCACCCCGACTGCCAGACCATGTTCTGATGTTCGCCTGACCTATATATCAACAATTATAACAATTTTCTGACCAGGTTTGTTTAAAAGCGAAAAAGAGGCCGGGTTGAAGTTCCGAATTCCAAAAGTCCCGAAGGTTCAAAATTCCAAAAGTTAAAGATCCGAAATGACTTTAAGAATCGTCTCGAACGTCTTCGGAATTTTCACCCCTGAGAACATTTAAAAAACGGAATTCAATAAAGTGAAAGATTTTTTTGGTATTTCTGATGGTTTTTTTTTTTTTTTTTTTTTTAATCGTTGAGCATTTCGAGTGCCGTAGTTCGACGGGTTAATTCGTTCAGCAATTGACACGGGGCTAGCTGGGATGAAAAGAAAAACGTTTTAACGCAGCAGCCTGTTCGACAGAGAAACATACAGAGAGAAAGAGAGAGAAAGAGAAAAGTAGAGAATTGAATTCCGCCGCTTGGGTTGTTTTGAAAGAGGGATAAATTCTTGTGACAGGAGTATGAAATTATGACGTTGTAAAATCGATGTGGGTGCTTTTGAAGGAAATTGTTTGAGGACCTCTTCCCCTCCTCACACTTCAATTTCCGAATAAATGGCATTGCTTTTTTCGTATATTAAGTAAGTTACAGAATAAAATATCCGAGACTTCGTTGAAACCGATTAAAATAAAAACGATAGGAGCTTTTTAATCATTTTTTAATTATACTATCCTGAACTCAAAAGCTCTGATTTCGCCGTTATTCTACGGAGAATTATATCCTGAATTTCGTATTCAATTGTTCCGCCTTGAATCGAAAATAGCGTTGCGATTAACCACGGGGTAGGTAGCGGGAGAAGGCTCAGCCTGTTTCTCGCTTACATGACAATTCCTGACAAATCTTTCTTATAGGTATATAGGTACGGTCTCGCCGAAGGGGTATATGAACGGGACGACTAAGGGAGACGATTTTTCCACCGAGTTGGCCACAGACCTCGTCGGCAACGGGTTCTATTCCCCGACAACGTCGAAGAGGACGGGGCAACGTTAAACCCGGCTCGAAACAATTAAACCGCGAAATCTCACCGCGGTAAAAAGTAAACTGCTGAGTACGACGAGTGACTGTGGTGCGTAATTGCATTAGTCGCTTTTGCATCGCCGAGGTTGCCGTCGACTCTACCTCCTGGCTCCTGGTTCCTGGATTCTGGTTTCCAGCCTCCCGCACTGCAGGAGACGCGGAGGTGTGCGAGGGATGAGACGTGGCTGAAGAGACAGGAGAAATAAAACGAGAGAAGCAAGTAACTGAAAAGGTTCCAGGTCCTCCGCATACTTCGGGGAATAGTAGCTGAGAACGAAAAGGAGGAACACGGTTTGAAAAAAGCGTCGGAGGGTGACGACTTGCGAAAACGGTGTCGATGAGGGATCAACGCTGCGATTGGGTTACATTGTTCACCGTATTTCACAAAGGACCCTGTGAATCCCGGTATTCCTTTCCCAGCCATCAATTTCAACGTGGAGACGGTTGCCTCTAATTCGCTTATTCGCACCTCCCAGATTTCGATTGATCTCCTGTTTCTACGTTGCGATTTTTCCGCAGATCGAAGAATTAGCTGAATAAATATATTTAAGAAAGAAGAAAGAAGAATATGACGAAAAAAAAATGGGAAACGTCGATGCAGGTGTATGTTTTATGGGATTTCATTGAATTTTATGGAACTAGAAACGGCGAAGGGCAAATGTCAGCCAATATCATCGACCCGCGAGCTTCCACTCTGCAGCACGTCTTATTCGGCCGCAATACGCGACCCTCGATATACCATTTCACATGCATACCAAGGCGGATCTTGACCGTGCGTCTGACCCGCTAGTATTTTTATTGGGATTTATGGTATCCAGAGAAACTCCTGACCACGTATGTATACATATGAACGTAAAACTCGGCCACCGGTCCATTCTCTGGCCTATATTATACATACGTCTATATACAGGCGTCTGAATACCAGAACGTGCGTGGGTATTAAAATATTATTGCGTATGTGGTTCGGGGCGCGTTGCATTATTTTTTCTTTATTATTCGTAGACCGCAGTCCTCTCTAAAAATGTACATTCAAAATTAAAAGAAATAAAAAAAAAAAAAAAATTCTTCAAAAACGAATGAAATAAGATAACTATTTTTTTTTACGAGAGGAGATTATGAAGAGACGAACTTCTTACTCTTCCGTGTATATATATATATAGATGTATACGGCACCCTTGAGTGGCAATCGTTAGTGATTAAATTTGAATCCCCCGTTTCTCTCTATCTCTCCCTTAGTCGTTCGCTCGAAGAGAAATTCATAATTACTTTGGTAAAGTTGGTTCATTGTGAGACGGCGTTGACAGTCGTGAGTCGGATGATGGTTCTGGGGCATGAAGAGGCTAGGTGAAGTACCAAATTTGAGGGCATTGTGTTCGTTTATAGGTCGTAAACCGAGAACGATAAAATAGTTTTGGTCTATCGGTAGGAAAGTTCGTTTTATACGATCTTGTCCTGTACGAGCGAACGACTGGACAGATGCGATTACCCGGCCCCCCCTTTGTCATTGATAGGACGTCCTCGACGTAGTTAATTGAAAAGCACCGGACGTAAGAACTCGAGAAGGTCCACTTGTCTCTCGGATAACCATTATTTTTATAGCTCTTTATACTCCCCGGTATATCGAGGGAAGGGAACAGCCTTGCGAGTTGATAAAAAATAAATGAATACAAAAAAAAGAAAATGAAAATAAATAAATAAAAAATTATACGACGGATGGAAAATGGTGAAAAAAACCTACACACGAGTAGGTAGACTCGGAAGAAATGAAAATAACAAAGAAAGAAAAAAAAAAAAAAAACTTTCGAAGATAATTAGTGTAGCCAAAGGAGAATAAGAGCCTAGGAAGCGGAAAGAAGGAGGAGAATGAAGACGGATAGAAATATCGAAGTCATATAATATCCTCGGTGGAATATTTTTCTTATTTACTTTCATTGTTGTGTAAAGAGGTATAGGTAGGTATAAAGAGGAAACTCTGGTACTCGAGCATCGAGGCGATTCCCCGCGTAGCTGCGTCAGCGAAGCGTAATTTTCGCCTCATTAAGTTCCGGTGTATTCATGCAGCTATTATGTAAACATAGCTTAAAAATCTGATCCCTTAAATGCGAGCTACGGCTACGGTGGCAAAGAAAAATGAACAAATTTATACATTAATTATGCATGAAAATACACCGCGAACTTCACTCGCTATACTGCGACGTGCCCTCTGCGTCTATACTATAGGAAGTAGGTATGGGGTGCGTGAAGGGGAGTAGATGACCAAGCCGCACCATCAAAATACCCGAGTAGATAAATGGGGGTAATAAACTTGGCGCTTTTCTGCATTTTCAATTCCGTTTCACCCAGGGGTAGAAATTAGGAAAGCACAAATGTGATCGCTGATTTCTTTAGAATTGATATTTCCGCTGAAAAGTACAACCCAGCGTCTTGGATCTCGCTGCAATATATTAACTAGCCCTTGAATATTCAAGGGAATTATCTGATTCGTTGAAAGTGTATTAGTGTCGTCGCGATCCCCTGTACCGAGGACGCGGATCCCTTCTAGGGTAGAAAGTTACGTATCGGTTGGTCGAAGGGTGGATGAAGGTACAAAGTTTGTGGTGAAATGGTAGGGTGGAAGCACGGCGTACACTATAAGCTACATATTATACATACCTATATGTATGTATGCGGGTAAAAGGGGGAAGTCCGCTCCGATGGACATCGAATCTTGCGGTTAATAATAAATTTATCTATAAAGTAGAAACTTATACGTGGCTAGGAGGGGCGATAGTGGCTTACAGCGAACAGCTTTATGTGGTAATTTTAGTTCGATGAAATTTAATGCCTCGATTCGACACACACGCACGTACGATCAAGCTCGGGTACCCACTCGCAGAGGCTCGAAACGACGAACATAGTTATAACAGGGTGTCGTTAAAACCGAAGCTACATCAAATCCCTGCAGAGAATTATAGATTTTTAACGATGGAAAATTTCGCTCTATATGTATATACCTACCCCACTTGTTCTCTACTCAGAGTCATCGGTTTACGCGGTACTCTGAAACAATTACAAACTGGAAAATTTAATTGCTTCGCTGTCAATGCCGATTTACCCCGAAAATACCCCGAATGAAAAAGAGAAGAAGAAAGAATTATCGTAAAAGCTTCGCTACTGAAGCTGTTATCTCTTGGCTTCTTCTCATTTCGATTAAACTTACCGTCAAACGAAAAATTCATGTTATAAAGAATAGTCCACGACTGCAGCCAAGAGGCTGGTGCTCTTTAGATCGGATCGGATCGGATCGGATCGGATCGTCGACCACCTCGAAGCTAACAGATGGAAATGCTGGGTAACGGATAGAGTTACCGGGCCCAAAAAATCATGGGTGGAAAATAAGGGGCGAAAACGAATCTACCCCAAATTTATGAAATTAGCTGAAAGTTTGGAGTTCGGACTGTAGGAAATTTTGGAATACTGGGTTCAGAAGGAGTCGGTAGAAAACCACCGTTTTGCATTTTTAAGCCACGTCATATAGGACTTTATAGCACTTGTCAAAGTAGGAACATACAAGTTTTTGAAAAACTTAAGCATCTAGGTTTTCAAATTCTGAATTTCGGATTATTGATCAGTTTTCGTCATTTTCTTTCTCAGCGGATCAGGTCGTGAAAAAAAAAAAAAACAAAAAAAACACGACCTTATCGCCTTTTCTCGTGCTCACGATCTTATGCTATTGGACACGCGACATGTGGTTAGATGAGGACTAGATTAAAAATGAGAGAAAAATAATGAAATCAAATCAATTTCATGGCTTTGAGACGTCGCCGGGTTTATTGGGGGTCTAATGAAGGTATATGGTTATAGGTATAACGTAGCTATACTGAATTTATCTGAAAAGCGATACAGGCTTAAGTACGTGAAGCTGTAGCTCGCTATACGCGGACAGGTCTCATTACTAGCTGGAGCGGATGAAAACTTTGAGACTACTACATTTCTATAACCTGAAGCACAGAGTCTCTTTGATCTTTGAACGAGCTATGCTAATGGATCTATTTCAGTCCGGTAACGGTAACGGACGAGAAATAAACCGATCTGCATCACAGAACCTGGGCAGCGGTACCTATATCTGGTTATAAAAAACGCCGAAAATATATCAAGGGCATTCCAATTACCGTTTGATAAAATAAATGCGAAAAAAAAGAGAAAAGAAAAAAATCGGGGAAATGATGTCGTTATGCATATAGAAGGGATGGCTATATTGTTTCCTCGGCCCCTGCAGGCTCTTCTACTAGTTGACTCGAGATACATTCATCCTGGACATCCGCTCGGTCAAACTTCCCCTGTATATAGGAAGAGAGAAGCCCCGGGGCTGAGGCACCACGTCTCTGCAACCCCTGATTAAAATATCCAGGATATCCTGACCGTCCTGGTCTTGGACCTTCGCCTATTCGATTCGAGCACGTATCGTTCGTATATACCCACTATACATACGACATATACATACATACGCGGAGAAAAATAATCAGTAAGAAATATGGTAGGTATATCGGTAAAGATTATTGAGAAACTTATATGTAAGGAGGAACGGGGCTTCGTGCTTCGAATTCGACGGAATAATTTCCTGATTCATATCAAATATGTACAATTTTCATATATATATATATATATATAGATATAGATATTTTGTGCGTATCGTGGGCATCGACAAAGCAGACAGAGTTCATCCCCGTTTGAAAAATATCAGCAATAATGTAAAAGGGATGATTTATCATGCATGCAAAAATGGAAAACAAAGTGTATCTTAAAATAGGGTGGTATGTATATATTTGCAGCCGAGATATCGGCCCATTAATTTCCGTCGTAAATATCTTATTGATTCTTATATTATGCGACGAAGCGTACCGGAATAATTCGTCTTAGGGTTGGTTGCTTAGCTTCGTTCAATAGGGCGAAGAACCGAAGACGAGAAGATAAATATACAGAAATAACGATGCCTGGGGGTTGATAATTTGTTTAAAATTTTTATTAATTCGTAACGTCCCGGGGTCAGATCTCCAGTCTGGATTTAAACGAATGAGAATTCAGCCGTGTTAAGACTAGGGTTTAATACGAGATGATAAGATCGAGCGATCTACTCACTCTGAGACCCTCGAGTCGTGAACGCACGTACTCTGCTCGTCCAGCGACTTCAGGACTTCCAACAGCGAACGAGCCCATGTACTGTAACAAAAACAAAGTAAGAGAGTAAGTTCTGCCTCTCTAAAGGGATACAATAAATTTCGGTATATTTTAAATGGTCACCGATCCTCGGAACTAAAGGAGGCTCTCTTCCCCGCGAGGAAAGATACGAGAGAGAAAAAAAGCGACTTTGAACAGGGGAGAGACCTTCGGTGTATAAAATCTTCCTTAAATCTTCCCTGCAACGAGAAAATGAAAGATTCGCTCGTAGAGGCAGGTACATAGGTAGATTGAAAAACGATCCCTACTACTTGATATAAACCCCATTATATACCGTGGAACCAATAAACTCCGAATTGGTAGACGAAGGCCTCGAGGCCAGGGCTATGCCGGGACGCAGGATACACAGGACTGTTTGCAGTCCCACAAGCCAGGAACTTCGACCGTGGTCCATCGCCGGCTATACGGACACCGTAATACACCGATCGATTTCAACATCGCAGAGTTCCAATGCCCAGCTGTGCTCAGTGCAAACAATATTCCTTGCAATATCAACCCCTCTGGCTGACCGCGAATAAGATCTTCTGACCATGTTACGTAGATTGGATTCTGACAATCCAAGATGGAATCAGACTTCGTCTTTCCTATATATACCTACGTGAACTTTAGCCATAATATCTGCTCGTGTAACAAATGGACATCGTTATACGTGGTCTATTCATTTTTTCATCAATTCTAGTATCATCGAACGATAGTTGATCTCGAGCGTCGAACTTCTGAACATTACCAACAGGGTGTTTCCCCGAAAGTCTACATAACCGATTTCAAAAACTGTTACTTCACATACACTGATTCGGCCTTCGGAGGTTTGAACTTTCGGAATTTTAATATTCTAAACCCTAACGTTTCTGGATATTCTGAATCGTCTCAAACGAATTCGGAACTTCAACTCGGCCCCGAACTTTATATCAAACCTTTGCACTTGACGGTTGCGATTAGTACTTTATGGTTTGGTTTGATCGCGACTCTGGTTACGGAAATTCAAATATATCTATAGGTATAATGTATGTACGTTGATTAACGAGTAGGTGGGTTAGGTCGGAAGAGAAACTTGAAACTGTATATGTACTGAGTCAGTTCAGTTTCGCCTATACCCGGCCGCCAGGGGTGGGTACAAACAGAAGTAAGCTTTTATCGAAAACCGGACAACGGAGAGCTTCGGCCTCGCGGGAAAACTATACGGAACTGTTTGAGCAAGCGGTAAACTTTCCTCTTTCCCCAGCGCTACGACGTGTTTCAATATAAGGGTTTTGTCCCCGTTTCAGAGAAACAGCTTTTTCCTTTCATCTGAACCTTTCGTGTCAGCAGCTAAAGGACAACTGACCCCCTATCCTCGTTTACTCGATTTTTCTACATTTCGGGAAGTGATCCTACGCCCGCTGTATCTACCTGTCCAATTCCGTACATCGCACCAAATGAAATACTTTTCTTACCTTGTTAAAAGAAAATCTTTAAACTCTTCACATCCCTACTATAAATCGCGAGTCTAGGTCAGAACGCGCGAGGAGCTTTATTCCGGGGTAAAAATTCGCGATAGTCCAGAAACCCCTGGAGGCTCTCCGACCATAGCAAATCGACCATCGTCATACAGGGAGTATGGGCGGAGAACAATATGGAGAACGTTGTAAGGAAGCCAAGCGCACCCCCACGTACGACAAGAATTTCATTTCCTTTAGTCCCATCAAAGGGCTGTGATCAGTGTTCCTCGGTGACTCGGCCGAATTCGTTCTTCGTCTTTACCTATCAACCTCAGGGGCTACCGATGGCAAATATGTACCTATGCATGTGGTATATACCTGCATACGTCTACGTTCCTCGCATACATTGACCCACTGTCTTTATTCTTCAGCCTGAAAGGTCGCCCAGCGGCCTGCGCCGTTCTTACGCTCGATTTAAACCCTCGATTATTGAACCGCGCTTTTGTAAGCACGGCTTGCTCATTCAACAGAAATTAAAATGCCAAAACTAAACGATTACTGCATGTGTTTTTATTTTTTCTTTTTTTCTCTTCTCCTCTCTCTTTTCCTCTTACGAAGAAAAGCGGGTGTCTTTGTTGAAAAGTTGACCTGTGTGAAACAAAAATGCACCTCAGTCTCGAGCACGGCGTTCAACCAGAATCAGGGAATTATACGGATTAGAAAGAGGTTTAAACTTTCAGGCTGGTTGAGATTACGGCGAAATTGCTTTCGCGGTTCAAAATTACGTCGGCGAGAATCCTGCGGTTTTGACTCTTCAGCTATTTAGCCGAAGACCCCTTGCAGCTCAAAGACCAAGTATTTTACCTCGGCTTTAAAAAGCTCGCTAAGCAAACCAACCGGCCAGTAGCTAATCGCGAGCAGGAAGTGTATTCCCGAGTATAAGTGCTCGGTAAATTTGTATAGCGGCTTTCAAAGTTTGACCAAAGATTAGGCTGGAATCGTTCCTCCAATCCCCGCTCTCCGCCTTAATAGGATTTAAGTTATTGCCGCCGAGTGAGTTCGACTTATCATATTATATCTCGGTTAATTGCCTGTCATTCTACAGCTCGCCACAGCATTTCTCAATTCCGAAAATAATCTCCCGGTTGGTCCTCGCCATTATAAATTATCGCAAGAATTTACTGTCGCAGCTGCCGTATTCCGAAAACAATTCTTCGACTTAAAAGCGATCGCGTGGGCGCTAACGAAACCTTCGAGATTATTCGTCCACGTAGCGTGGGCGAGATCTCGTCCAAGATGCGCTTCGTGCATTCGGACAGTGAAGTTCGGTCATTCTACTCGACGTATAGGTAGATAAAAGCGCGGTTTTAGCAATCCCAGAGAAGTCCTAGGCGACAAATTCTCATCTCCACGATTCCGACGCCGCTACGAGTAAATTTCACATTACACTTCGCGCTGCAGATAGATATTCAGGTATTACAAACGCAGATGTAACTTAAGAACGAACGTATTTCTCCGAACACGTATATAGTGGATCTTAAAGTGCTTCTCTGGCTTCCTTTCACTCCTACCTTATCTCTGTCCCATTTAAAATCTCTCGGTCGTAAGTGAGTTTCGGAAGGTGCGGTGTATACGCGGCGCGAGTCTCGACTCAATCTTCCACAGCTATACGGCATAAAGATTTTCGAAAAATATTAAGCTACGAGATCCTCGTTTCGACGATACAGACATCGCGGAACTTGCCGATCCACAGATTTTTCGAAATCATGTTCACCGTTCCTCCTCTGGTTGACCGGATTAACTCCGATTCGTCTTCTTAGAACGCGTTTTCCTACATCAGTTATATCGGTGAGATAATCGATACTGGTTGAAACGTGTGAGAAAACAAATTCGATAATCACCTCGTATGTAAATAAGGAATAGCCGCTGTCGTTGATCCGTAAAATCTGTCAAGGTGAACCGTATAAAATTACGACTCATTAGGTTCGGGTTAGGGCAATTATTATGCAGACCGTATTCCGAGAAGTGGTTTTTTCCAGAACGATGACTACGGCTCTAAACTATGTGAATAAGTAATTCAATCCATCCATTCGGAGTAGAGAGACGCGCCTCGTCGACTGGGGCTAGTTTGTTGGAGTTTGAGTTCGCGTTGGCGTTTCACGGTCTCCTTGTTGTTCACCACAGGATTACTTATGCTGGTGCGTCTCGGTGCTGCTCAAATTCCATTAAACATAACTGGATTGAATTTACCTCAACAGATTTCTGCCCTATATTATATGCAGCAAATTTCTTCTATAACATCAAATCCCATGGGTATATCCATAGTTAGCCGATCATATGCGCTTTCATGATTCTCTTCAAAAGCCTCGGCGACAAGTGAGTTTCTTTTCTTAAATTCTAAAAAAAAAAAAAAAAAAACAGAAATTGGGGAAAAAGAGAAAGACAAAAGACTGAATCGAGCGATCAGGTTTTATCCTTTCCTCAAGCAGGACAACTCGGGTGGTATCAAATGTCTCAATATCGGAGCATCGGCTCAACCGATATGTATGCATGGTATCGGGTGCAATGAGAAACCGATTATTCGATTATTTAAAGTAAGAAATACAGCTCATAATCGAGTCTCAAGGTAAGCGTGACGATCGAGTAGGTAAAGTGAAGGCGAGTAGGTAGGTAGGTATATGTAACCTGAAACCAACCTGTACGAAGTTGAATATCTTTAGCGTTGCGTCGGTCATTTGAAACGTGTAAATACTGCGGCTATTTTCCACCTCACTTTCCCCGACCCCCACCATTTTCAGCGAACCACTTTCATCGCTGCTTTATCGTCATCGAATCAATTCCATTCTCTTAGCTATGGCATGCTGTGCCGGGTTATTCTCGCTCTTGATGTTTCTCGTCAATTTCCGATTTACATTCATCCGAAAAACGGTCGGAAACCGTCGGAAACCATGTGAAAAAATCGGGCAAGAACATTTCGCCGTTTGGCCGCAGGGATCAACGAGGCCAAAGAGCTGACCGCAGCAACGTCGGATGGACTGGACAAGCACAACTGCACTTCGTCACCAAAAACTAGACTTCACAAACCGGAGTATCTATATGTGCCAATTTTCGTCCTTTGAGGAGAGTTCGCGCTCGAATTTAGCGCTGCTTCTTGCCGATGGATGCAGAACGCGGTACAAGTGCATCGCGGGCGTCGTGTGAAGGCATTTTCCGAGCCGCTGCACTCGGTTGCACACGGTCAAAAAAATTACACTATTACGAGCTACTTGGGTCTGTCAATGTCGGCCGAATCCGTGAATCGCGTACAGTCGACTGTGCCAGGGAACTCTTGGGGCCAGGAGCTCGGTCAACGCAACGAACGCAAGGTCGAGTCCCCCGCCACGTGCGCCTACGTTGCACCAGTCGACTAGTGGATTTAGTCTGAACCGTCGTATATATAAATCTGTGGTAAGTGTAAAAATCGATCACATATATATCCATGAACGGGGTGGTTAGTCCGCCGAAAAGTGTCGGAGGATATGAAACCCCGTTTCCAAAATTCCGGGGGCTAAAAATGGACCCGTTGATACCGTATGTAGAAATTAATCGGCCATAGTGATCGGTGGATCGGTGAATCTTAATGGGACTGAAGTGACAGGAAGATATCAGTGATGGGATGACATACCATGTTTCGAGTCCACATGCGTTTAATGGAGTTGTGACGGAGTTAGTCGATTAGAGAAAAGATATGGGATAGTTACTCCGGGAATAAAGTAGCACTTAGCTATCGGTAACTTGATACACCATTATACTAATGATTGACATCCATTAGGTATGAAAAACCGAGCGAAGTCTTCTGCGGAGTTGTACGGCGCGGGTGAAACTATAGGAAACTAATTTGCATAGGCAAATATATCGAGGATGGTTAATCCGACGGATCAGTTTATAGCGATATATACCGAGTATATAGATGTGTGTGTCGAAGTTTAGGAAGTTAAAATTTCAAAGTCGAAAATAATTAGCTCCAGCAATCCGGGGAGTATACTATACGGGTTAATCAGTTTCAGAGACTGCTGGACCGTTTCCTAGAAAGTTTTCTCTCATGATTGGTTCACGCCGCTCTTTTTTGACGTCCGATTGTCAAACGGTTAATGACGGCAAAACTTCAAACAACGTTTGTAGAGAAATAATGTCTTCGAGTTACGTAACGTTGGATATTAGGTATAGACTTAGCTACGGTAATTTTAGTTGTTGATTAAGTTTTCTAATCTACTTCGTGCCAGCTAGCGTTTATTATCATTAGCCTGTATTCTACCGCATAGATATAGTGTTCAATTAAATTCACAGCTATTAATAACGAGTTAAGCGTTTTAGAAATTGTTCTAATTATCGTGGACGCACGTGGACGAAAAATTTTCATCCGTCACATTCGCCTCTTATATTTTCCTCGAAAATTCCGATATGGAAAACCAATTATACTTCTCAGTATTTCATTCCACTATGATAAAACAAATCCAACTATCATACAGATAAACCGGGGCAAATGCCATGAGAATATCATAATTATATCTGAATACCTTTGCTGTGGTGAATCTCTTTGAGAAATCCTCTGCCATAATAGGTAGACATTACTTCCAGCTAGCCAGTTGTCTCTTCTTTATATCGTTTTGCGAACACGCAGTAAAGTTTGAGACGATGTTGGGAATAAAAACCTCAGTATACCTCGCGGGATGTGTACCTCTTCTCCTTTCTCACCTACGCCAACCTACACCATGTTAAATATTATAGGAACCGATGAAAAAGTTTGAAAAGAAAAACTGCACCAGCATCTGTAGCACTGAACAAAGTATCACTTTAATCGTTGATATTTATCCTCGCAAGCACTTGCACCACTATTACTAAAGAATTGCACGAAATTCACCCGAGGTATATCGACACGTAAACGATCTAAGACTCCTTTGCCTCGCGAGCACCAACGAGATCATTAATTTTTCTGCAAATGTTATTTTCATGATTATCAGAGCATGAATAGATCAGAAGTAACGCGTTCTATGGAGACACGTGTGCGAGTCGCGGAAGCTCGTGGAGACAGCGATTGCCGAAGCGAAAGAAGAAGAGAGCTTGCAGTCTGATTCTGATCACAAGGCAGAAAAAAATGAAAAAAAGGGGCAAAAAATCGGCGGAGCTTCGTGTTTGTGGAAGTAATTGGCGATAGATAGCCGGGTGTCTTTTAGCGAATGATCGAAAGTATTTCGAACGCGACCACAAAAGCCTCGAACAGTTGGTGCGGTGAACTGCGGACCGGTACGACGGGGACCTGGACGGCGGTCCGATACACAGCGACTCCAGGGCTGCAGCTGCGAACCGGTTATACACTTTCGTCTCTTTGCTGTGGAGCTCAATCCTTAAAAGAGAATCGAAAGCACAAGAGTGTATAGGTGTCGCAGCAGCCAGAAGAGGAAGAAAAAGCCGAGTTTGTGGAGAGGAGGAAGAGGAAGAGAACGTTCGACGGTGGGCTTTCGTCTCGTTCGAGATTTTTCAGCTATACGCGCGTATGCACGTACGTACGAGCCGGTTCAAGTGTCGTTATAGTACACAGAACAATAAAATGTCGAAAAGCCGACAACTTTTACGTGGGAGGCTCGCAGCGGTCACGGATGGAATTCACCGGGGTCGTAGTACGACGATCCTTAAAAGTATCGTGGACCTTGGTTCGCCGGATGCAGGGTCCAGTGAGCTTTTTAAGAAATCTCTTTCCGCGCAATGAACCGATGCGATAATTCGTCTTCCTGCAGTTTCCCCAGACTCTTGGCGGTTCCCTAATCTGTCAAGGGCTTTCAGTTGCATACCCAAGTCTTTGAGGACTTTTTTTTTTTAAGCCGATGAAATTTGAACGATGTAATTTAACGATCGTCCTAAGGACGAAACCGATTTCAGAGAAGGATTCGCTTCGAAGCGAATCATCTTTTCATCATTTGGCCACTGCAGGTAAAATGATTAATGCTTATCGACGGAAGCGAAATACACGAATTTTATACACGCGGGAACGCTGGTTTGCCGACTGCTCTGTATCCTGTATTTCACCTACCAGTATAAAGCTCGAATATTTACTGCGGGTCACTCGTTTACTCGTAAAGATCGATAGAAGTTACAAATTTTTCTTATGCTTTCCGTAAGTTGATTGAAAATAAAAAATAGAGCCTTGTCATTATACCTGCAGTCATGCAATCGAAATAAAATGTTTAATCATTCAGTTTAATTGATTATTTCCGATATTTCAAAAGCTTCTTTTCTTTTCCCCAATTTTTAGGGAACAGCAATATGTCCTCGAATTATATTCCCGCTTCTGAAACGATAAGAATTCATCATTAACATCGAAAAAATAAAGAAAAAAACTGTAATCATCAAACAATCTTATCATCAGTGCGCCTTGTTTCATGCAACTCGACTTGTCGATCTGTAATGCAAGAATACTTCGGAAGGGGGTGCTGTTACCAAGTCTAGGAAGTAGTGACGTCTGGCGATGGTGGCGGAAGTACTTTTGCCGCAAACAGTAAGGCGGGAGTAATTATGAATTCAGCGCTGAGTGATTGAGATAAGATATCGCTACTCGGATATTATGAAAGTATCAGTATAGTGTGTCACTTTTATTTTTCGATATATTCCCGATTTAGGAAATTAGAATAAACGGTGATAAAAGTTGAATCGTTTGAACGGTGGCTTCTGAACGATACAAGTTATAGCTTAGTGGATTGAACTAAAGCGATTTGGTCTAGTGATCATTGGAAATATTTTCGGTATGAAAGTTCCGAATCCGTTTGGGACGATTTCAAATTTTCAGATACGTTGAAGTTTGGAATCTGAAAATTCCGAAGAGTCAAAACGCAGACAGGTCAAGGCTCCGCAAGTCTGGATTACCGAAGCCCAAAAAGTCTATTTTCCACAATGTGAAAACAAAAAATGGTTCAGCGTGATCGAGACCCTCTTTACGGAAACCCATTTCGTCTACTTTGATCGTTAACTTTCTCGATCGAATACTTTTTCCAAAAACTAGAGCCGGTGATGTTCAAATTCGCGATTCTTACTCATCGGGACGCTGTTGCTTCTGTAATAAATATGAAATGTTTAAAAGACGAATTTTAAAGCTGCACGACCATCCCGAAGCGTCATCGTACCTTGAAAACAACAATTTGGTACTTTGGCCCGAGGGGTTCGCCGCCCGTTCGAGCCTCGTGGACACGGTTGGGTTTACACGACGCGTGTACGTAGTACAGCTGCTAGCCTGAATTGAAGTTAAACAACTGGACTTGCAGGTGAAGAGAAAGAGAGAAAGGGATAGATATAGAGAGAGGGAAGAACGGTCAATGCCGTGGGCCCTGACAACGCGAGCACGAGGAAACAGGGAAACGGGGAAACTGTATAGACCATTCTATGGTAACTATACTTTCAGTTGACGTCGAGAGCTCAACTGAGCAAGTGCATCGTGCTATGGTTCCGTTTCACCTGATAAATTTGACAAATCTTAAACAACGAGCTCGAATAACTGAACAAGAATTTCACTATAAAAAATAAAAAGAATCGAACTGGGGATGTAATTGTCATCAGATCTATTTTTTTTACTTCCGGTTACGTGAACGATAAACGGAATAGGATAATAAGAAAAACTGTGAAAGTGCAGAACTCAGAGGTAATAGATATTATGTCAAGAAATTTTTGAGCAGAATTGATCAGATCGAGGAAAAAATTCAGTGAGTATGAATTTTTGGTTCTCTGGTATTCCTAGTTTTTTAGACAGTTTGACGTTTAATCAATGTTCGATGTCGGAAACTTTGATAAAATTTTTGTTAACGCTATGTCCGCCGAGTTAGTGACGTGCAATTAAAATTGAAGCTAAACTTCGGGGATATAATGGAAACGCGATCAGCAAACGATGCTATATAGTAGCTCATCGCTGTAAACACGTAGGTACTAACTACCGCGTGAATATGAAATGAGTGTAGGTATAGAGACGCTATACTTTCCCTCCGATACACGGAATCCTTTTATTTAAAACCAGAGAGTTCAGTTCCTAGTTTGGAAGCGAATATCTCCTGCCGATTTACCTAATTAATAGATTTCTCAGTCCTGACGATTCGAGCGAATAATTAATAGCAAATAGAAAAAGAGAAACGATCATCTTGCCGAGCTGCGAGTTGTCACCGCAGTTTATATACCGATTGACAAAAATTATACGAGAAAGTTGCAAGCCTTACAGGTAATTTTATATGCATCGAAGAAGCCGATTGATTGATCTTGTTCCTCCAATGTTTGATGAAGCGTGCAGTCGCTCTCTCCGGGATCTTTGAGTCCAAATAACCGCATCGATGATCAATGCATCGATGGATATAATCAAAAGCTTGTCATTACACCTCCGATAGAGAGTGGATCTAATCCCTCGAGATCTTCTGCTGCCTATACTTATAAGACGAGAAATCTGTGCCGCGGAAATGGTCAAAGTGTGCCAAACTCCTGACTCAATGCTCGTATACAGGTTTCAGTTTCCGTTCATATAGGAACTCGCGGATAGAATACCGGTTTTTGTTCATTGCGAACTTCATTCATAGATTATCCTCATCCTGAATACGCTAGTCGACGGTTCGCGATCACCTTGTCCCTCGAAGCTGGTATCAAATATCAATTTTTCTTCCGCCCGATTGAGTCCGAGCGAAAGCGACTAGTTTATGGTCTACACTTGGCCAGACAAGACCATGAATATTTTATGTGGTTTATTGTTTGTAGAACCGGGGGGAGAGCAGACGCCACACTGCGAGGGCTCGTCCTTCGGAAACACGCATGACAGGTGTAGGAAGTGACGTCATTTTTATGTCCGACTCGACGCTATGCGTCTGTACTACACATACATATACATAGTACAGGTATATACATATCGTCGAGTCACCGAAAAGCATAAACTCCGTAAGGGGTAAGTTCGGCGTTTCACGTAAGCCTGAACGTTTTCGAAAAGGACGAAGCGCTTTCTATTGGAAACTCATGGGAGTCCAAAACTCGTCTGCTTTCTCAGTTTGTGAATTCGTTTATCATTTTTTTTCATCACACTTTTGTCCAGAAATATAATTCGAGAGCCATTCACCCCGCGTTAATTTAACTCGTTCTTTTTTTCTTTCGTTCTCGAAAATTTTTACCCCCTACTGTGTACAGTTTCACGACAATTGATTTTATAATCCAATTATTCCGCACCGCGCCACACGATACGGCTTCGCATCGATGATACTTTCTCTATAATTACCGAGTGCAGCTTATTCGCGGAACGATATATAGACTATAAGACTCTATCGAGACCCATTATACGACAGGTAATTAATAACGAGTTCAAATAAACGGCTCAATTATTAACCCGAATAAAAACGATCATTAACAAACGTCGACGTAATTATTGTACTCGCCGATACCAAGCAATTGCGGTATCCTCACTCCACCATCTCGGACACTATATACCTATATATCTGTCATTGTATCCAGGTGGGAGCTTGCCAGCTCTACAAGGGGCGATATCAGACACCTGCTTGCCACAGGTTCGCGACCGGTCGAGGTGTATTAAATATCGCGAATCGATCGATGACGAATAATTTCTAATAGAATTGAATTTCGCGAATTAAGGTTCGCTCAATCGTCGCTGAATTAACTCGGCTGTAATTAATAATAGTCATTACTGAATCTATCGATGTACGAATAATTTTGTTGATATTAGCATATAATGAACAGGGATATAATAGAACTCGGCTGTTGAACCGGGCCGTAATCCCTGGGGTCTACTCTTCGGGAGAGACTTTACCTCGTCATCCATACCGTGTATGTACCTACCATGGGGCCTAAGCTCCCTCGTCGTCGTGGACGAGGGAACGCGAGCGCGCCGAGCGGTGGTCAGTCGTCTGCAAGGCCGACGTCCGGAAGCCAGATAATTGTATAAGATTATAAACGGCATTAATTCAAAGCTGGCTAATGTGCGGGCAGCGTGTTATACCTCGATGCGGGCGAGGTACACCTCTATATCGTAACTAATAACGATTGATCGTTGCCTTGGAATGGTTCGTCGAGGATTCTATACACGACGACTGATCAGACCTTAATGAAAAAAGAGATTCGAAAGGATCAGACGATTATTATTTCAGGGTATAAATTTGAACCGGAAATGCGCAGCTGAAGAATATTCATTCGCTAATTTACTTCAAAACTTCATCGCGTCTTATTACGACCGCGTAAGGAATTAGCATAGGTTAGCAGATCATAAGTAGGTCGTGATCAAAGGAACGAGACAAAATATAATGAATCAAAAGACGTGTGTGGGTGTGTACTTACATACCGCGCGGTAAATCGCCTCAAAGTATTTTTAACCGGCCAATTTATAGCCGAACACTTCACACATTCATATCAGAATCACACATGCATATACCTATACGTATATGTAGCGTACAGTGAGCAAACAGTTCGTTCGCACTCTTCACAAGTCGTTCTGCTTGTGCACGAACTGTATCCGCTACGCCCTGCCTGTCTTCGAGTAGGCCTTAAACTGTTTCAAACAATTTTTGGCTATCGTAGGAACCATTATACCCAAAGCCACTAAAAGAGTTTCGTTAATTAGCTGGTTTCTTGGATCGTATGAAAATTCGGAGAGATCGCTTGAAAATTGGGGGGTCGTTGATTTTTGGCACTCTTTTCAATTGGAGCTTTGCACTGTTCATTATCACAAGGATCTTGGTTGAATTTGTTGAAACGGTGTACGCGTCGTGGATAATTGATATGCAAAATAAAAATTTACCGTTCTCACGAAAGTTACGTTACGAATTACCGTACTTCAAGTTTTAAACACCGAGGCTAACCGGTCTGTACTTTCGGGCTTGATATACCACCGTTCTTAAATTGAGTAATAGTGGATATTGCTGCAGATTGGAAGTGCGTAGGAAATGTTTTGCTTTTCAGCTCTCAGACACACACATGGCGTGAGAGAAAGCAGACTGGATATAAGTAGACACACATCGCGTCCTTGAATCAATTTTATTCTTATTAATTTTGATTATTTACGATGAACGAAGACTCTCGTTGCACAATCTAGGGCCATTACATTGCATTCGGTTCAGTTACTCCGATACAGTTATTATGTCTTTTATGGAATGAGGTGGCGTAAGCTATACCTGTGTAACACATAACGTCGCACTGATTTTAAGAGGGTATCTCTATTCCCTAGATAACTTTCACTTACCTAATTACTACCCGGTACATGTCGTTACCTGCAATGTCTAACCCAACACGGTTGACATTGTGACCACTTTGAGTTTGGCCAAGATATTTCAGGTGGAGAAAGTGTCTCCAGAAGTCAGACACGAGTATGTGACGAGAAAAGATGTGTATCTAAGGAGACATGGTACAGTGTCTGATATCAGATCATAGGATCTCGTCATATCTTTTCCGAACATTTCCTTGTCGCTTCGGGAATCGTGAAGGAATTTAATACTGTCGAAGATGGAAAAGGCGAGAACGGACAAGATTCTCGATTCCTTGAGGAAAGGTGCGGAATTAGGAAAATACGGGAAGAACTGCGTCGCGTCAGACGCGCTCTCCGCGTGGGTGCGCGGCCACGAGCGCAAGCGTGCGCCAAGTATCAGGAGATCATGATTATGGGAGGATCAGGGGCCTACATACTTTGGGTTGAGAGAGCCTTTAAGTACGCTTTGATCCGTACGTGCGCGTATATTTCACAATAATTTGCAAGCCTTGCTTTCCAAGTTGGTAAATTGCGGGAATAAAGAGAGAGAGAGAGAAAAAAAAAACCGAACAAGGAACGAGTAATTAATCCTGAACATGAACTGAGTTACATAAATTCATAAATCACTAGGGCTAACGTTAGTAACGGTGTTAGACCCGCTCTACTTTCTTTAGGAATTCGGTTGAACAATTTTTGCCTACGTTTCACGATGATTCGTCTTGCCAAAGACGCTGACATCGTCCGAAATAGTCGGTCACTATTAAATCACGAATCAGCAGAAACAGTTAGGAAAGGTTCGTGCCTGAGGCAGGTTGACTTGCGCGATTCACCATTCAGAGGGCTTGAGTTTAAACCGTATTCGCGGATGATTGCTCCGCTAATTACAATGTTCCGCAAAGTGAAGATGAACAGACTTAGTACTCGGGCTTTTTCTTTGCCATTTCCAGCGGCCGTTTTGCTAGTGCATTTCCGCGTCTGACATTGAAAAGTGCTTCTTGATCTAAGGTAGAAAAAGTATCGATGGTTTATGAGAGGCTGCTGATATAATAGTCGGTGAAAAATTATATTACGATGAAAATTTACACCTGAATCATAGAGCTGCAGTTGGACGTGCCTTTTTTTGTATTTCGATCAGTATTCGTGCCTGTAACAGTTTGTGATGGAAGAAAAGAACAATCTTATCGGTCGAGTAGAGTCGGCCTATAGCATATTGATGAATAATTCGTTGAACCAAATCGAATGATCGTGAGAATCGATTGGAATTATTGTCAGTTTGATGTTCCAGAGGCAGGATTTCGAGGAATAAAACGGGTTCCACGTTTTCACCTGACGCTATTTTCTCTTTCATTTAATTGCAGGGAATAAATCCTGGGAATTTGATGGCTGCTAACAAACGGAGTTAATTAAGTACGCGTTGAGCGTAAGAGGTCATTAATTCTCAAGCAAGGTACTACCTTCTTTCCTCTGACTCGGTTATCGAATTAAGTGAAATTGAGGAAACGCGATTTTTACTACGGAGGGTTAATGGTCCAATCGACTTACCAATCACACCGGAGAGTCAAGAGACAGAAGAGTTATGTCAGCGATTGAATACCTGCCGGAGACACAATCGCGATGACGACTGAAGAGACAGCTAGAATCATTTACCCTTGTCACACTTTCAAAAGAACACGATTCAAGACCTTATGTCTTCTGATAAGCACTCTGACATTTATTCTCCCATTTTCTCATGCCGGAAATAATCCGCCAAGATTTTTGAGCGATGGACAGACCGAAATCGTCCTAAGGCTCAAGGAAGGATTGGAGACGCCAGTTGGTAAGTGTCAAATTCGTCATAATAGCTTCCTTAACACCTGAGTCCTGATGATAAAAATATTTCCCATTTCTAAACGCAGGTAGCTTGATATACAGGCTTCGTGCAGTGGATTCGGATGGCGATGTCCTCTTCTTTGGAATCCGTGAACAACCGGGCAGTGATGTGATCCGAGTTGAAAGTGTGACGAAGAACGAAGCCAATGTCTATCTGAACAAAGAATTGGACAGAGAGGTGAGTCAAAGTGGGGTAATATGCTGGTTATGAGGTCGTATTGGATGTCTATTAGTGAAATTTTCGCAGACCAAGGACGAATACCCTTTGGTTTTGACTCTGACCGACGGAAAGCTTGGAGAAGGTAATTACATAACTCAAAGTCTGCTCCTCCTGGTTGAAGACATAAACGACAACGCCCCTATCTTTCGGCCGCATCCAACGACCCTGACAATCCGCGAGGACTCGGGTCCCGGTGTGCTTACAACCGTGGAGGCAACTGACGCGGATGAGGGAGCCCATGGTCAGGTTGTCTATTACCTTCAAGAACTGGACGGCGACGATGACATCTTCAGTATCACAACAGTTAATGGAAAAGGAGTCATTCGACTTATCGGACGTCTCGATTACGAGAGAAAATATCTCTACCAATTGAGGATTCTCGCTGTAGACCGTGCCATAAATGAAAAGGTACGATTATTTTTCTTCATGGTGTTCAACGCTGATCGGAGTATACCACGCATTAATTATTTCCACAGGTGAATACAGGGACCTCAGCAATTTTGGTGAAGGTACAGGACGTCGAAGATCAGCCTCCAGAATTCATCGTCGTTCCACCAGTGACAAGAATTAGTGAAAACGTGCCAATCGGTGCGTCCGTTCTTCAGGGTGAGTGTTGATGCTGAAGATTTCCTGAACCGCGGCTGCAGTATTTCTTGAAGAATGTTTGGGTTTCTCTTTCCAAAGTTCGAGCGATTGACGGCGATAGGGGTATCAACAACAAGGTGGTGTACAGAATCACTAACGGGTCTAATCAGCTGTTGGACATCGACTCTAGGACCGGGCTGGTCTTCACTAGGACTCAGCTGGACCGAGAAGCCGACTATAACAGCGGCGGTGCATTCATCTTGGAAATAACAGCCACGGAAATATCCAAGGTTGTGCCAGCCCCATCGGTCACTACCGAAGTGACCGTTATCCTAACGGACGTGAATGATGAGACTCCGACATTTCGCAGTTTATGGTACAGAGCTGAGATCAATGAAAACGCACCGCTCAATACGCCCGTAACTATACTCGGAGACGCGGTTCCAGAAGTCTACGATCATGATTTGGTGAGTAACTTCATATACCTTGAATTACGTGGTGAGTAGAAAACTGACGAGCGGCGTTTCTGACGTATTTTTAACTGTTGCAGGGGACTAACGGGACCTTCAGAATGTTCATCGACGATGATGAAGGGATTTTTGAGGTGACTCCGTCTCGGGGCATAAACGAAGCGACATTTTTGGTCAGAGTTAAGAATTCCTCAAAGCTGGATTTTGAAGAACGGACTGGTCAGTGAAGACGTTTCCATTTGTTGACGAGTACGACTGATCCTGAGCCTAATCGTTGCGTTCTAATTCCAGTGGTGAACTTGACCCTTGTCGCCAAAGAGGTGATATCGGCTGGGGCTAAGTACAACGTAGTACCAGTCACTGTCTTCATTCGAGATCAAAACGACAACTACCCTGAATTCACCAACGCAACTTACGAAGTCTCTATACCAGAGAACTGCAACGTCGGTGCCACCGTGGCCTGGGTTCAAGCCCTAGATAAGGACAGTGGAAACTTTGGGACGAGAGGAGTCCGTTACACAAACTTGGGGGGTAGCATAGCTCACATGTAAGAACTGCAGTTACTCAAGTAGCATGCTACAATACTACAGAGGATATTACGACATTATTGATCTTATACAGGTTGATCATGAACCCTGTCACCGGCGTGATAACGGTGAAACATACGGGCCCAAGTTTTGACCGAGAATTGGTATCCAGACACTTT
Organism: Tenthredo scrophulariae; assembly: GCA_963978835.1. Classification (NCBI taxonomy): domain Eukaryota; kingdom Metazoa; phylum Arthropoda; class Insecta; order Hymenoptera; family Tenthredinidae; genus Tenthredo; species Tenthredo scrophulariae. The sequence goes on from OZ022234.1 coordinate 16,748,179, forward strand.
CTCACCGTAGAAGCGCGCGACGATCTTGGCAGAGGGAACAGAAACAGCGCACAACTGATTGTCAGCATAAACGACGTGAACGACAACGCTCCAGTTTTCCTGCAGAACAAATACGAAGCTGTTCTTCTAGAAAATGAGGAAAACTTCGAGTCTCCTCTAATCGTGGAAGCCTTCGACATTGATTTGAATGGTCCGTACAGTTTAAACTCTCCACCCTTTTCACCCTCCGAAAATTTCATCGAAAACTTCCCCTCAGGTACAAGAAACAGCGAAATCGTCTACGCTTTAGTGGACAATGAGTTTTCAGCAAATTTCACTATCGACTCAAAACGGGGAGTGATCAAACCTGTCCGTCCCATGGACTTCGAAGCTTTACCCATCAGTCAAGGCCACAAAGAGGCACCGGTGAGGCCTCTTCGTCTGACGGTCAGAGCTCGTGATATGGGAGTTCCGAGTCTCAGTTCAGATGCACCTTTGACCGTTTACCTCAAGGACGTAAACGACAATGCTCCAGCATTCGAGAGGGTGTTATACAAGCGAAATATACCGGAAGACGTGCCTGGTGGTACGTCAATTTTGCAGGTAATGTCTGATATGCATTAGATCAGATCATAAAATTGGATATCAATGGTTCATCTAATGGCATTAATTCGTTGACGACGTGCAGGTCAAAGCTTGGGACAAGGACCTCTCTGCACCCAACAACAAGATTGTTTATCGTATCCAAAGCGGGGCTGGTGACAAGTTCATCATCAGTCCAGAGAATGGGGTAGTCAGTGTGGCACCAGGGTCTAATTTAGACCCGGATTTGACGTCACCGAAAACGACGAGGTACACCCTAGACGTAATCGCTATAGACAGCGGAACCGAAGTTCAACGAACCGCCGGGGTACTGGTAAACATCACAATAATTGACGTCAACAACAAACCTCCGGTCTTCATCGATCCGGGAACTGTAACTGTCAGAGAAAATACCCAGGCAAGCAATTACCCCAAATTCAAAGCCCGGTCGGTTGATCATTAATCAAAATGCACGTCCCGGTAATCAAATGTACATTCAATCTCGCAAGAGCAGCAGCTCGGGTTCCGAACTACTGAATATGAATAACCGAATCCTTCCACAGGTTGGCGCGTACGTACATCGAATAGTCGCTAATGATCCGGATATTGCACCAGTTCTACGCTACCGGGTCGACCCGAACTCCTCAGAGGCCAGGAACGAGGAAGGGACCCTAATTCGTGCCCAGGAGTACGATTATCTAGCAGCTCTCGAGCTGAACGCTTTGGACGGTCTTCTGAGGGTAGTAAGAATCCTAGACAGAGAAAGGGTCGAGATGATTAGACTCGGTCTCGTCGTTGAGGATCTGGCTTCGGTTAAAGGGCCGCAAACGGCATCTGGTATGTAGTCGAAGATGGATTCGGTTTAAAAATTCGAAACAGTGATACTGGTTAGAGTATTACTTATTCGAACATGTTCTCTACTCTTAGCTACACTGACGATTGTCATCGAGGACGAGAACGACAACAACCCAAAGTTCCGCAGGCCTTTCTACAGGCGTTCGGTTACTGAAAACAGTAAAAATGGAGTAAACATTGCTAGCATTGTAGCCGACGATGCTGACAAAAATCGCAGCATCACCTACTCCATGGAAGGACCTGCGGAGGTTACTGACCTAGTTCATCTTGACGCTGAAACCGGAGAGATAGTAGTTGCAAACAAGATTGACCGCGAGATTTATTCCTGGTTGAATCTCACCGTTAGAGCTACAGACTCGGGTGTACCATCAAGGTATGAGAGACAAACAGTGATCCATTCTCATGATTGAATGGAAAACTAATAAAAAAAATTCGTAGATCTAGTCTGGCCGAAGTCTACGTACAAGTTCTTGACGAGAATGATAACAACCCATACTTTGTTACTGATGTAAAAAATCTGACCGCTCGTGAGGATGCTGCGACAGGGACTGAGATCGGAGTCATTGAAGCCATGGACCCAGACAGCGGAGATTTTGGAAGAATTACCTATTTGCTGGATCGGATGTCTTCGCAGGTAATTGTTCCGTTTCTCTAACTAACAATGAGGCGTATGATTGTCAGTTCAAAGCACTTATTTCTCTCCATCGAACATAGGGAAAGTTCGCCATTAACCCTGTAACCGGATCTCTGACTGTGGCTGACACTCTAGACTGGGAAACGAGGAGTTCTTATACCCTGGTAATCGAAGCTTGGGATAACTATCAGTTCGGTTATACAGCCGGCGAGTCTAGAAACGCCTTCAAGCAGATCCAGTAATATTTTTCACGAGCCTTACCATATCTCTGCCAATTTTTACGCGGTATAATAATCTCCGAAAAATTCTCTGCCAGAGTAACCATACTGGATGTAAACGACAATTCTCCTAGTATCGAAGTCCCCGAGAGCTGTGTTAGCATATCAGAATTCCACGACGTCAGGGATCCAATCAGCATCGTCAAAGCCAGGGACGCAGATGACCCAACGACACCGAATGGTCGTGTGAGGTTCAAGATTTTAGACGGCAACGAGATGGGTGAGTAAACTGTCGGAAGCGACATTTCATACGAAGACGACTGGAGCCTTCAGATAATTTTACATCTTTTAATCTGATGAAGGATTCTTCAACTTGGAGCAAACCGATTATTGGACTGCCAGAGTGATGGCGCGTCGTTCGTTGAAGGGACGTTTCGGAAACTATAGTCTGCATCTCGAAGCCCAAGACTTGGGTAGTCCGGTGAATAAGGTCGAATCGAATCTCTACATCTGCGTCCTGGATTACAACGACAATGCTCCAGAATTCGTTAGCCCTCAGCACAACATGACGATTCGCGTCGCTGAGGTAGGCGCAGGATCTCTTCATTGGGAATCCATGGAGTTTCAGCCACATCAGAATTCTTTGAATTTTTATTTTCCACAGAATGTCACCGTGGGAACGACCGTGGTCCAAGTCGAGGCTACGGACAGTGACATGGGGCCAAACGGAGAGGTTCATTATAGATTGAAACAAGACCACGCTGGACACTGGAGGAGTTTTCTGGTCGACGATAAAACCGGCGTAGTGTCCCTACGGCTCCCACTCGACAGGGAGACACAAAAGATTTACGAGGTTCAGTGTATTTCGATAAGATATTCTCACTGTAAAGTGGTTTCCACTTCCTATTCATGTTTCTAAACTTCGTTCGTATCTTCATGTTAGATTCGCGTCGAGGCTTACGACCTGGGAATACCTACGCCACTCAGTTCAGACCTGGACTTGATTATCTACGTCAGGAACATCAACGACTACGAGCCCCAGTTCCTGATCGACATTTTCAACGTTAATTTCACTGAGGAGATGATTCCTGGCTCGGAAAGCGTCGTATTACCGGAGACCATCGACAGGGACGAAGTCGACGATCTTGACGACCCGCCGACTCAAGTTTGCTACTTCATAGTCGGTGGTAACGACGAGGAAATCTTCACCCTGGACCATATGTCTCACGAACTAACGGTAAGGCATAATTACGAATTACGACTTGCTTCGATAAAATGGAGAGAAAATAATCTCACATAATTTACAGGCTGCTAAGAAACTCGATCGCGAAGTCGAGGATGAGCATTTACTCCTCATCAAAGCGACGGAGGATTGCAACACAATTCCAGCTAATCAAAGCTTCTTCGATTCAGCAGACGACACCTTGCTCAAAGTCGTCGTAGGAGTTAGCGACGTCAACGATAACCCACCGAGATTTATTAGCCGTGTTTTTACGGGCGGTGTAACGACCGAGGCTGACTTTGGAACGCAGTTTATGAACATCAAGGTAATGAAGGACGTGAACATTCTACCCTATCCATAAATGACAATAATTTACAAACCCCGATCATTTTATTTCAGGCCGTTGATTTGGACGCTGGTGACAATGCGGCAGTCAGCTATCACCAGATCGGAAAGATTCAAATGACTCTTTCCGAGGGTCTCGACGATGTCAAAAATCAACCTTTCCTCGTTGACAGACTCACCGGGGCAGTGAGCTTGAACTTCGATCCGCAACGTGGGATGAAAGGATACTTTGACTTCATGGTATTCATTTGAATATTCGTTATTTCTTCTGACAGTGATTTCAAAAATTTATACCTGTAGTGCACGATCATTATTTTTTACCCATAAACAGGTGTTGGCAAATGATACAGACGGTCTGAAGGATACAGCACGGGTCTTCATTTACTTATTGAGAGAAGATCAACGCATTAGATTCGTTCTACGTCAACATCCACCGGACGTACGCCAACGGATAGAAACATTCAGAGAGTGAGTATCGAACTAGTATCATGCAAGTTGCACAGAAAAATGCATCCAACAAAATGAAAGACGGTATATTTCAAGTAGTGAAAGCATGTTCTTCTTCTTCCATCTTTCCAGGGTTCTGGGAAACGTAACTGGTGCCATAGTGAACGTAGACGACTACAAGACCCACGAGAATCAAGATGGATCAGTGGATCGAACACGAACCGATCTCTACATCCACTTGGTAAATCGTCAGGACAACTCGATTCTTGAAGTATCAGATGTCTTGGCCCTGGTGGATCGTAACATCGAGAAGCTCGACGCACTTTTCAAGGAATTCAACGTCCTGGATACTCAGCCAGCCCAGGCACAGGCTGTTGTTCAGATAGAACAGGCTGGAACAACCCTATGGCTATTGGCTTTGACTTTGTTCCTCGGTGCGTTGTTGATACTTTGCATTGCTCTGTGTCTTTCGCAGAGAGCATCTTTTCGGCGACAGTTAAAGGCGGCGAAAGCTTCACCGTTTGGTTAGTATTTCGGCATTGGTTTAGGTCAATTTGAGTATTTGAGGAATCATTAACCGTCGAATTCGATCGTTTTAAGGCGTTACAGAATCCGAATTCACCCGTGGTCCAGGGCGGGTACCAAATACGAATAAACACAGCATGGAAGGGTCTAATCCGATATGGATGCACGCCTACGAGAACGAGTGGTTTAAAAACGACGAGTCCTTCAGGTGAGCGAAAGATGAAGGAAAATATACAATGCTCGTTTTTCTATACCTTGATCAATGAAATTCTGACACTTTATCACAGTCACATGTCCGACAGAGATTCACTCGACGAAAATGCCCTGAACAACGAAGACACTATGAATGAATCGAATATGAACGATGGTCCGAGGGATGAGACTAAACCGTACTACATCCAGCCTAGGACAGCTTCTCTGGCTAGGTATATAAAAATCAAATAATATAATTCTGATGTAAAATGAAAATAATTTCCTCACCTCGTTCAACATTTTTGGTATATTTTCCGTCGTAGCAGCAGCATAGACAGTGGAACAGAAGAGCAAAACGACTTGGGGCGAGAACCTGGACAATTTCGTGCCCAAAATCCACTTGCGAATAATCCACTTGGCAAAAAGTTGGAAACTACAGAACTCTAAAATTTTCTCGAGTCCGATTTCGTGGAGATAAATCGATCGGTTCTATATTCAAATTTCGAGTCTTTGATGAACTGAAATTTTAGGGTGTACGGTTATAATTATAGCGATTATATTTAATTACCTAAGAGTTTCGTATGTGTATATAGACGATGTTGTTTTATTGATCTTTTATTTATTTATTATTATTAATATTATTATTATTTCAACGAGATATTTGTTCATTCTTCAAGAACTTTTTATATGATCCATGTATAGGTATATAATATATTATATAGCGCCAAAGAGTACATCTTATATTCTACATCAGCCGACTCAACCGTGTATCATAAGTTATGGGTAATTTTTTTGATAAATCCATTTTCTTTGTTATTTAACGAAAAACGAAATAATTGAGACTTGTGTAATATTATAAGACATCGACTTTACCAGTAAATAATTATACCGTCTACAAACCCGTTCTGTAGATAACATATACATATTTTGTAATTTGAATAAAAAAAATCTTTCGAACTAATAAGCGGCGATTTCGTTACCCTTGTAATACCGATCGTCGCAATTATAGAGTCGATTAATTTTTGCAACGTCGAGTTTACTGACGCGAAATCTTTGACCCATGTTCGCATCCTTTCGTGGAAATTTTGGCGTCAAAGTCGCGCTTCCATCCCTACTGAAAGCCTTTTCACTATAGTGCATCACACTGTTAATATCGTAGGGCAAATCCAGAGTTTGAGTATCGGTCCACGTCCTTGCCTCAAAATTACTCGCCGATCCTGCGGGAGGATTATACTTTAAATAAAATCGAATGAATAATCTGGAATATCTAAAACGAACCAAGAACTTACCTGGTTCAATATTTTCCCAATTTACTGTGACGTATTCGTTCCGATCAGGACGCGTGTGCTCGTGCCAAAATCCAAGCGAATGTAACACCTCGTGTTGAATCTGTCCGCGCATATTACAGCCGGGAAATGACACGTAGATTGGCATTTCACCGCCCAAATTTCTGGAAATTTTTTCATGAAATAGAATTCAAATTTTTTTTACGATTTTATATCGTACGTAATCGACTCTCACCTAAGATCTGTGTAACCGACTACAGAGGCGCAGGTCTTGCCGTAATTTTTGAAAACTATGTAGGTGGTTTCGTCTGTCCTTTCGCGAAATTGAACACACGTCTGAGAAGCCAGATCTATGAGAGCCGCTTCAACGTTAAGTTTTTGTATCCTGTTGAAATCGGCGCTGAACTTATAGGGGAATACTTTGTCTGGCCATAGCTGGGACGGTTGACGAACAAGATTTTTTGCCTTGAGGAAAAAGTTCCTAAATACTGTAACGTAGGTTGGGATTTAATTTTTAGAGCTGCAGGTAAAAACTCACGAAGGAATGTCCCAAGGCGATTATATCTCCCTCTACCAGCTCTCCTTCGACTATAGAATTTCCGCTTCGAAGTCCTGCCGTCATGTCCAATTCTAAAGGCAAAGAACCGACGCAGCCGATGATGGCAACGAAGCAAATGACGTTAGGCATTTGCTTGCCGACTAAGATAACGTTTTCGTACGAAGAAAGGGTTGAGAAATAGAGAAAAAGCTATTCGAAGCTTCTTATATAGCGTAGAAGCTTCGCAATATATATTCCTTTGGTTTCACAACACGTTTTTGTTTCACCTTCCTTATTCGATAAGCTAATCAGGACAGAGATTAACGGACGCACAGGCCACAAACTAACGACTAATTCGAGCCAACGCGACTAGCATTCTATATCTTACGAGCAGCATTATCTAGGTGTTAAATGTCTCACCAGCTCTTCATTAGTTCCTAGAATCGTATTAGGCATTGATACGCACATTTTAACAAATTGATTTAGGAATTGACATCAACGGGGCTGGGCTGAACCCGAAGAAGTTCCAAACGGTAAAAATTCCAAATGTCAATATGCCGACTCACAGATCTTAGAAAGGGTATTTCCCCTGAAGTCTACATAGCTGATTTAGGAAACTTGGAAACGAAGAACATCCGAGATTCAAAATTCCGAAAGCTAAAGATCTGAAAGACCGGAGCTTCGAAACTTGAAATTCATGCATGCATTCATTCAGTGTTTGCTAACTCGAGCTGTACCGATCCCATCGAAACCAATAAGTGGTCGAATCGATCGTCTTGAGATTTACTTTTTGGAAAAAGGAGTGTTGCAAAATCCTATGAATTATTGATCAGAATGAACTACTTTTCAAATCTTCGGCATTTTGGGTTTTCGGGGGTCTGGACCAACCATTTCAAGCGAAGTGAGACTGATTGAAATATTGCTATCGCTCGAGATTTATAAGCTTATATTTCCATTAATGGAGGCCAAACTTTCATGCTTTGACTATACTCAGCTACCATTTGAAACATCTAATGCACCAGGATGTTCATCCGCATTCGTATTCCCGCTTGCGGTTGTATTCAATCGATATCTTATCTACGGTGTAATGATTGATGATGTTTCCCAAGCTGTGGAAATCCATCAATCAGAACTTTCGGGATTTCGGTGAGGAGTGACGATCCATTGTGTTAAGAGTCCGGAGTAATATTATTGAATTACAGCCCCTCCTCATCGATCCGCTAATTTCTCTAATAAAACGTGACTCGTAAAACCGTGTATAATGGAACTATATGACCCCAGTCAGTTTGCCTGGTGAATAACGCAGACCGGTCAGCGAATTGCGGTACGCGCTACCCGGTCGAACAAAGAGATTAGCATAGTGTACCACGCAAACCTGACGTCCAGGAAGAAGATAAGCCTTCCGATTTCTCACCCCTGGACAGTTGCCTTACCTAACAGGGAAACAGGGAAATACTCACCACCTCAGAGGCATTAATCTGAAATTTAATCTCGCTCTGGTTAGTCTCCGCAGATACAATTCGGACTCGAAATAGATTACGCGGACAAAAGTACTTGCATTGTGTACTTGCGATGATATCTTTCGAATTTTATTTAAAATCTGTTACCCGCATTGACTAATGACTATAAATTGAACGGATCGCGTGAGATGAAATGTAAATGAAATGAAATTACATATGTGACTCGACGCGAGGTTCTGGGTAGCAATATATTACGCTTGATATCGAGAAGAAAGAACATTATACCTACCCTCGGGAAAGAATGGAGATTTTGCGTTACTAATGTTGTGGAAAATCGTGGGGTAATAAATTCGAAATTACATTCCGTTGAGATCGCGGGTTAGCGATGTAACTATACTAACGAGGGTGATGAATATCGCTCGATAAGTTATTGCGAAATGACAATAATTACGTGGGATTGATTCGTCTTCGAAAAAACCAATCGATTACCTATTTCAATTTTCCCTCAGAAAGATTTTAGGATCAGTCAAGGTATACAGAAAGAACCTGGAACCCTACCGTTCGGCACATTTCAGCGTCAAGTTTCATTCCATCTAATGACCGAAGTTGTGTCTGACTCACGGCTCTACGCAAGCGTTTGTATTATATCGATAACTCCCCACGTGTTCGGCTACGCGTACGAAAGGTGAAATAAGTTTACTGGTTTAGTTTCACGTAGTTCACAGGGTTGGAAGGTCAACCGATTGCCGATAGAAGTACTCCCTCCCTCGTAACAAAATTATTAAAAAAGAAAAAAAATAGAAGAAAAAAAAAAGTTTCACAAATCGCGAATAATTTCTATGCATGAGCGAAGTTTTGAACAACTTGAAAAAAAAAAAGGGTTACAATTATTCATAGTAAAACAGAACCGCGAGCCATTAGGTGATAAAAATCGTGACTTACGAGGGTAGAGAGAGGAGAAATACGAGAAAAAAAAAACTCCGATGTATACGGACTCGAATCGCCTGGGGGTAACGTACGATTGGTCAGTCGGGTAGTGTGACGTAAGTCGGGGGTTGAGTGAGGGTTGGCTTCAGCGGGAACGTATCGGAGGCTTCGTCGTCGACGGGGTTGAATCCGGTGACAAGGGTTCGCGGTCTTTCACATGCCTCGGAACGGCGACCGAGGCGACTGTTCAAATGCGAATATGTCCGACCTGGACTACGGTTGACGAACAAACCTCACGCGGTGGAGATACGAATTGCATTATTAACATTATGTACATAAAATAATATGCGGTATGATATTCTACTCAATTTACTGAGAGCAGTGGTTCAACCGAAAGGGAGCTCGAGAAGCCCAGACCGTGCCATCGTAACTGATAATCAAAGTGACGCAAAAGTGATATTAATTATACGATAAGTTTTATAAGACGAATTTTTACGAGTAAAAAAGTAAATAGGAATGTACATGTACTGCACCGAGGGGAGACAGTAGGCATTTGAGATCGGGATAATCTCCGGACTCGTTTACCTGATCCGCGTTTTATATACATAAAGGATTCACTCGGGTAGAAGAAGGGACTTTATTAAAGTGTGAAAATACGATATATAGCAAGAGAAAGACTGTAAATTATTTATTTTTTAATACCTGTAAGAGATCAATGTTGAAAATTTATTTTCGACAACTTTTTAAATGCTGTTTTCGACGCTGGTGATATCGTGAAGTAACTCATCAGGTAGGGTATGAGTTGTATATCTATATTGCATTGTGCACCCTTATAACGAATCCCGAATTTATGCCGATGTGATGGAATGAAATGGACGAAACCAGCCGCGGTGCAACTCGCGATTACCCAGCAATTCGCGGAATAGAAAACAGCACACTATTACAGCTATGACACGCCATCCATACCTCGTCGATCAGATATCCGATCGCCCCACATTCTCACCATCACCTAGTGAAAATAACCTTTACTATCTTTGCTCGCAGTCCGTAAACTCGACCACCAAGTATAGGGAATAGTTCGAAAAAGTTTTGTCTCTGGTTACCAGTCCTCGTATATACATACCTATGTTCTTTGACGTATATATTCGTGACTAGAAAACTTTTCGAACTACATACTATCGTCTTTAACTTTCGATCATTTATATCTCATCCAGAAAACTTTCTCAAAGTCCCATCTCGCCGTTACGACTTGTTGAACTTTGTGACGATGAGAAATACCTATCGGAGTTTTTCCATCGATCGTTTGTCACGCCTATACCTCGACTATAGAGGACTAGTTTTATCAGGAAAATAAAATGCTGAGGAATTTCCAGTGTCCAGTTAGCGATACAACGAATCCTACGATCTGTAACATTGCGAGAAAACTTTAACTGGCTCTCGAATTTTCGGCTGGTATTAAATTAGAGAAATTATAGAGGGGTTTCAGTCGATCGATTTCATCTGCTTATAAGTTGAACGGAGTTTTAGCCGGAGCTTTTAGGTGATTAGAAAATTTTCGCAGGCTCGTTGAGACTCGCAAAAAATGGTGGAATAATGAAGAAATTTTTTTTTTTTTTTTTTCTTAAGAGTTAGGGAAAGAGACGGCCGATTGCGTCGGCGTTAAAATATAAGATGGTTTAAAGTGTACTGATCAATAGGGCTAAACATTTGACCTGTTTCTTAGCTGACTTACAACTCGCAACTAACGCCCCAACAGTCACGCACTGCTTACCCCATGCCATCCCACAACCTCGCTTACCGTCACTTTGCTCATGACTCGTGGCACGGATTTCATTTTCACTCTGTTTTCATTGTATCCATTTCGGAAACGGAATAAGAAAAGGACGGAGAAGAAACTATCGAGAACCACAATGCTGCCTGTCAGGTTGACCCTAAAAAACGTATAACGTATGTAATGTGATAATCCAACGGCACAATGGCGAAATTTCGTTTATATGACTAGAAAAGATCTACTAAATACGTCAAAACGGTGGGGAATTACGTTTTGAATGAAACTACGATATGGCGTATGAGAATCCTCCCTCGAGTGCAAAAAAATAAGGTCGTACTGGCTCGTCTTCGGCGTCGTCACTGTACTGCAATATACTGAAAGGAAGGGTATATCGACACTGACATTTTCATAGCTTAATCGGTATTTCGCCCAGTCACCGAGAGCACAATAGATTTTCCAAGTCTGACATACGGTGTAAGAAAGAGAGAGGGAGAAGTTCGGATCTGGACAAGGCGGGTATAGCTTGAATCTCTAGGTGAAGGGCAACCAATCGATGATTCGATTTCGTTGACCGAGTTTACTTTGAACGACCTACAATTAACGATTCGATTAAGAAAATCACAAGGTTTTAATTAAGAAGGGGTCGAAGCTGTCGTCGTGATTTTTAATTAATTGTTTCCCTTGATTGATATATCGCTCGCACTCCAAACTTCTCCAATAAAATTTCAATCCGTTTGAAATTCGTCTGGAAAAGTACACAGAACATAGTCTGCGGCGGGGCTCAATGAATTTGTGGGAAAGGATTGCGTCGGTTGATTTGAAATTTAATTTAGTTGAAAAGCCGTCGGGGAAACGGACAGCGGGACGTCATTCAATCTGAAATTTCTTAAAGAAAAGGCGATATTGGTGTATATCGGACGACTACCACTTCCTACATAATGAATGAACTGGAAAATCGATTTTACTATGTTTTCGTAGAACAGCCTTAACGACTCTTAACTATAGAAATTTTCGATTACGGTTGCCCCCGATAAAAGTGATCGAATGTCTGACTGAAAAATTTCCATTCCCTAATTACTGCCGCACGTATAGCGATCCGAAGACAGTGACAAAGTGCCTAATTACCATCCCAAATGAGTTTCGGCATTAAAACTAATCTACACTTTTTATTTTAGTTGAGAGTAAGACGAGAGGTGACTGAATTCTTGTTGGCTATATGCATGAGCTACGAATTCATAATCATTTAAAAATCTATAATACAATGATTCGTTATACTCACGTGGGGCGAAGGGTACAATGAATTAAAATTACTTCTAGCTCTGTACGTATTAAAGGTCAGCTGGTTGAGACTGGTCGATATTTTTCGGACCGAATGAAACTGAAATAACTATTGATTACCTGCCGGACAGTCCAGCGACCCTAACTATATTTCATTCTGGCTTATGGATCTGTACGTAACACAATTCTCATCGTCGTAAATTGTACCAGCTGCGTGATTCGGTTTTGGAAAAAAAAATTCGCGAACGATAAGACTGAGCATTTGACGTTACCAAAACTCGTAGAAATTTATGACTTGGAGATAAATTTTCGAACAAATGGTGTCTCAAACGAACCAATCAATTCTGCATTGCTATTTAAACCGATTGAAATTAAAGGGAGTATACGTAGATAAATCCATCAGGTAATTTGCATTACCTACCAATAATTCATTTCCGGCAGGGTCAGTCGATCGATGAATAATCCGAACGTTGAATGTTAGAAAAATGGATCTTCGTGTTTCCTACTAATTGAATAATATTAGAATCGTTTTACGAATGGAATCACTCAGAATATTCGACCCTTGACCTATGACCCAAAAAAAAAAAATGGCCTAGGATTGACCAACCGCAGACGTACCTCGGGTCGGGGGAAACGGCATATCACGCAAACACCAAAGGCGGTCCGCCGAATCGAATAAATTATTCGCACGAGGCCTAAGCCGGAAACGGTCGTAAGATAGGCGGCCACAGGTATATAGCCAAAAGTTCAAGCACCCCAAATACTGCGGTGGTTATATAGAAAGATTCGGAATAATAACGGAGAAACGCTTAATTAACCATGGGAATCGATCGGTCAATTCAGGCTGGGGTCAACTCAACCACTTGTCAAAACTCAAGCCTCATTTATGTAACTCACCCTCACGCGATGCCTTGTGCTAAGAAATATTTTCATTTCTTTACCCGAATCCACGAATTCTAAACATCTTACTTTCCAAGTTTCGTCAGTAATTGCCTTTACTAATGAACTGAGATGAAAATAGTACGCTCGTTTCATAGCACTGCATAATGCATATGTACAACCGGAACACGCATATCTGTTCAGGATGCCTTCGACAACAGCATGGTTCAAAGCATGGATTTATTTTGGATGCATTTCCGGATGGACTGCAGGAGCACGTCCGCAATTTGATACTTCCACAAATATGGGGCTGGTTTTAGTGCCCGCCGACGCAGAGGTCGACTCCGTCATCTTCCGTCTACGTGCTACAGATCAGGATGCTGATTTTCCCCTCATTTTTGACATAACTGGTTAGTGTCTTGCCCCTGCATTGAGCGATTTCATTGACATGAAGAATAAAATTCGTGTGCTGCTTCAGCGGCTGTTCAGCCAATCGTGCGAGTCGCAAACCTGCCCTGCACTCTCTACAACAAAGTATGTCAAGCCAACGTGATCCTGACGAGAAGACTGGTTCCTGGACGTCTTCATGACTTTGCAGTCCGGGTGAGAGACTCCAAGGGTGACACGAACTCCATGCAAGCCACGATATCCGTTACCAACGCTTCGACACCTAGAGATATGATCTTTCCCCATGTGCCCGCGATCATCATGGTCCCGGAGGTAAGTTCTCCTGTCCATTTCTAACAAATTTTCAATGTTTGGGATGAGCTTTAGTTAAATTGCGTCCGCAGGACACGAAGCCCGGAAAAGAATTGGACTATCTTTTGGTACGCGCCAACCCTTGGCATGGAAAACCCGTCTACATCGAGTTGTGGGTTGGTATCGTTACCCCCGTAATAAATGCGTGCCGCCGATGAATGTATTTGGTGAATTGATTATGGATTTTTTCTTCATAGCAACCGAAGGAATTGTTCACCATACGGCAACGCCAAACGCCAACGCAAACTCGCGGAGTAATTATCCTTGAAGGAGAACTGGACTTCGAGACTCAATCCATGTACACCCTCACCATGTACGCGACGGTGAGTACTTTCTCGCATTAGGTGGCTGCTGTTGCACGCTTCCGTCCTCGATTGAGAAAATCCGCCATTCTTCTTTGCACAGGATCCTTACACGGAGGTGGGAAAGGATACGCGAAACATCGCGGGCGTTCACGTCGTCGTGATTGTTCAAGACGTCCAAGATGTTCCTCCGGTGTTTACCATAGCTCCACCCTTGACCAGGGTTAACAATTCTGTGAAACCTGTTAGTAGATCATTAAAGGCTTATCCAGGGTTTCATGAATTAGTGAATAACGATAAACCGCCGCTTTCAGGGTGACGTGATTCTACGAGTCCACGCCGAAGACGGAGACAAGGGCACCCCTCGTGAGGTCACATACGGTCTGGTTTCAGAGGGTAATCCCTTCACCCCGTTTTTCAACATTTCCGAGTGGACTGGTGAGAATTTTTCGAAAATTTATATTCTCGATAGTTTGTGCTTTGGAGAACGAGTGACAATATGGGGTAAAAATTTTCGAAGTGCATTGACCTGGGTTCTCTGTTTTTTCGCACGAAATCTACTTATCGGTAGTTGCCACTCGTAATTACAGTACACGCGATAGCCTGCAACGATACGAAAGAACGTTGCCTAATTCCAGTTAGGGTATTCGTGGCTTGCCTCGTGATCAGATCGATGGAAATTCTCTAGCTGAGGATAAGGTAGGTAGAAGCGAGTAAAAAAAAAAGAAAAAAGGAAATTATGTTTCGTGGCACGAATTTCATTTACATTATTCCGGTACAGACGCGAATAAATTGAACGTTATCTCGACGATCGTTAATAAAATAACTATAACCTGTAGAGACACTTTGATTCTATAGAGTTGATTACGAATTTTCTATGCCAACTGTATTAGTTTTTAGCTGGAAAAAAAAAATTCGCGCTAGATCCAGCAGTAGCATGATTCACCAACCTTAAGTCACCTTCACGCATTGCGTGTCGTGTGAGTCGTAAAGATTACGTCGAAAATAAATTACCCTTTGATCGACGGAAGAGATTTACTTTCTGGCCCCTACTTTCTTAAGAACTTATATACCTAATCTTGGACGTGGTTTCATCGTCTTAAACATCACTGATAAAGAAAACTCAGCCAAAATGAAATATTACGGAAAAAAAAACATGCGTTTAAGCTTTAGAAATGTGTACGAATTTTTTTTCCAAGATCCACAGGCACAGTGAGAAAATGAGGGGGGCCGTGTTGAAAATCTGAATTTTTAATTCGTCAAAGACGGTTTCGAATTTTCAGAAATGTTGAAGTTTGGAACATTGAAATTCCGAAAGTCCAGAACCCCGAAAGCCCAAGATCCGTGAATTTTGAACCTCCGGTGTTCTTCGTTTCAAAGTTTTTGAAATCGGCTATGCAGACTTTCGGGGAAAAAAACCCTTTCTAAAAACTGTGACTCGGTGATATTCAAATTGGGAATTTATATCGTTCGAGAATTTAAAAATTTGGAACCGAATATGGATAATTAGAATAATGATCAATCACAACTGTTCACGAAATTTGATCGATCACCGTAGTTACTTTCCTGTCGCGAACTACATAGGGATTCATTTATCGCATATTCCGATCAACAAGTAGATACAGTGAATTACTGCCCAATCATGAGTGTATCATAAAAGAGTTATACGCGCGTCATATTCTGGAAGTTGGCCAACGAGTTCGCCGTCGAAAGTTGTAGGAAAGGGTCTAACATTATTGACCGAGCGAGGTGGTCAGTCTTGGCCTCGTCGTTACTTAGCGATCTTATCGCCTCCGCGAAGACGCACGCGACCTGCTAGTACGCGGTTCTGCGGCTCACTGGCTATTATACAATGGAATATAAAACAGGCTAGCTGAGTAATATATTCTGTACGCGTATGATAATGAGACGAGGCTAGGAAAGCGTAGAGTAACTTATCGAGGGTTCAAACTCCCATTACGAAAACCGCGAGGTCCCAACGAAAATCGTCCACTTTTCACATTCGTAAGAAAAAATTAAGTGATTTTTCTTGATATCTCCTGACGTTTTACAGGAGAAATAATTTTAACCAGACCTTTGGAAGAGCTCACACAAATCACACATGTCGGGGCACCTATTCTACTGACTGTAGTAGCCGAAGAGGTACGTCGTTCCAGGGAAGAACCACCGGGACAAGCAACTGTTGTAGAGTTAGGTCTTCTCCTTGGAGAGCCAGGGAACAGTCCTCCCTATTTCGACAGCGACAGGTGAGTAAAGGACAGAGAACCTCCAACGTTCTTAAATCTTCAGTGTAATTTGAAACTGAATAATCTTCAGCTACATGGCCTGGATGGACGAAAATGCAGCCCCTGGTACGGTGGTCATGTTCGACAATCCAGACTTGACGATAGTTCGAGATGAGGATATAGGGAAAACAGGTGTCTTCGCTTTGAAGCTCGGCAACAACAACGGCACCTTCGAAGTGACGCCAGCAGTGGCTGAAAGGGTAGCTAACTTCGTGGTCACAGTACGCGACAATAATTTGATGGACTACGAGGTCCGAAAGACGCTTCAGTTCACGGTAATCATCGATAATAATTCGACGTAATATTTCAAGGCAGAATTCTAACGAAGAACGTAAACTTGCAGATAATTGCTCAGGAAGTTGGACCCGCTACGAATCTATCGACTTCGGTCCCTGTTACGATATTCCTTAGAGACATCAACGATAACCATCCGGAGTTCGAAAAAGACACGTACGAGGTGACGCTTGCCGAAAATGTGTCACCAGGCACGAGAGTTATCCAGGTACCCTGATTTCCTTTTCTTGTCGAATGCTCTACCAGCAAAGCCATGGGTCCCTCAATTTTGGATTGGATCATAGGTACACGCAAGCGACAAGGATACTGGTTTGTCAGGAAGCATACGATACACGAGGATCCTTGGAACAGGTAGCGAAACTTTGACGATGGATTCTGAGACGGGGATGATCGTCGTGGCCAAGGACTCGACGGGGTTGGATCGAGAAATAACGCCAAGTCTACAGTTGTCGGTCGAAGCTTGTGATGAAAATGGCAGAGGTCTTCGGAGCACTGTTCCGTTGATTGTTCACCTGCTCGATGTCAACGACAATGCTCCGATCTTCGATAAGTTGACTTACGAGTTCGTCCTGAACTCTGATCAGACCAATTTTACAAGCCCAGCTTTCATCAAGGTGATTTTTAATACTGAATCATAATTCAGCGAGGCGACGATGCGAGGAATACATTATTTTCACGTTTAGGCAATTGATGCGGATGCCGAGCCACCCAACAACGAGGTACGGTACGAGCTGGTGCACGGAAACTACGGGAACAAATTTTACCTGAACGAAGTAACCGGGGAATTAATCCTCAGAGAGCCGCTGAACAAATCTCGACGAAGGAGAAACGACGCCTACAATCATTTCGCTACGAGATTCAGGAGTGATTTTCTGCAGACTCTAAATACTTTCCAGAAAATCGGTGTCTCCACTGATGAACCGTTGAGGATATGGAAAAACAGAAAGAAACGGGCCGCTGAAGATGTTCTGTACACTCTCACAGTCAGAGCGTATGATGCGGGTGAGTTTTTACGAGTTGGATCAATTACTTGCCTACTCAAAGGATTGGTTCTGATCCTCCCAATCGATTCCAGGTGTGCCGCATCGCTCGAGCACAGCGAAGGTTAACATTATCAGTGCAGCTCCCGTGGGTGCACTCACTCTAATGTTGGTTGTTCCGGCTGAACATCTCGATCCGGTACGAACAACGGAAACATTGGCAGCCATAACCGGAGGACGAGTAACTATCCAGGAAATACGACCTTACGATCAGCCAGGCGGGACGGCTCAAGGCGGTAAAATGTTAGTGTCCGTGAATTGTATCCCAGACAAAAAGTCATTTCAGTCTTCAGACTAATTGTTGGCAGATAATCGCATAATGAAGACATTATTTATTCCAGGAGTATAGTGGTGGCTCGAGTCGAACCGACAATGTCTGGGACATTCCTCGTCGATGTTGAAACAATCCACAAAAGTTTGGTCGCGAATGGCATGGGTATTGTTCCCGTTCCAAACTCGGCTAATGAAACCCCTGCCAGTGTTACGGTCCGAAATACAGTTGGGAATGGTAATGGAGGCACGGTCGGTGGTACAACTGGTGAAAATGGTGGAAACGGTAACGTCGGCAAATCCCCTGGTGGGACAGATGAAAATAGCGGTAGTGATGCAGTGAACGGAAATGTTAATGGTGTCAACAGTGGTGGTGGAAAAGGCACTACAGGTACAGCGCAGAGTACAGGTGATGGTACCGGAAAAGACATGAAAGGTACGGGAGAAGGTGCAAATAATGGTGGTACCAGTGAAGGAAATGAAGGCAAGGGAGGAAATACAGGTAACACAGATTCTGGAATCACCGTTGTTGATAACAATAGTGGGACCAATGTTGATACTGGTAGCAAAACGGGTGGCAGTACAGAAAAAGGAAATCCTATTGGTACCGGCGGTGGTACAGTCGGGGGTACTGGAAAGGAATCTGTTGAAGATGGTGGAGGAAATACGCCGGGAGGAACTAATGGTGGAATTGCAAATAATGGTGGAACTGGCGAAGGAACTTCAGGGGTTAAGACTGGTGGAAGTGATGGAAGTACCGTAGGAGGGAAAGACGGATCAATTCCAGTTGGGACTGGCGGAGGAACAGCAGGAACAATTAGCGGAGGTACTAACGGTGGGACTGCTGGTGGCAAAAGTGGAGGAAGCGATAGCGATTCCGGCAAAGGTACTGCCGGGGGTGTTGTGCTGGGAAATAAAGATAAAACAGGAGTAAATGTTGAACAAACTGTTACTAAGATCAACAAAACGACTTCAACATCAGAGAATGAATATGTAAGTGTAAATGTTACATAACTTTTTAATCGTTGTACAGTATAAATGTTAATACCTGTTGTAATTATTTTCATTTCAGATCGTGTACAAAGCGGAGAATAAACTGTTGTTGTGGCTTCTGATACTTCTCGGACTTCTCATGCTATTGGCGTTACTGGCGTTGATTTTATGCTGCATATGTCCAGGCTGCCCTTTTTACATGGCTCCAAGGAAGAGACGAGTGCATTCGTTTGAGAGTGTAAATCACCCTAATGCAAGGCCGAAGCGGCACCTTCGTCGGAAGCAGTTCAACCCGGTCAAAGGTATTTTTTCTATCAGTTTATGCTATATTCACCTAGATTACCGCGATTCATTCTTTCCACGAAAGCCAGCATGAGGGACTAGCTAATGACGATCACGATGACTAACGACCTAACTTTCGCCTTTTCCTATCCGCAGCGGAATGGTCTGGAAAGAAACAAGCTTGGAGTGCTGATCCGATGCGGCGAAACTGGCAATTCAACCGACGTAATACGAAAAATCGTGGACTAGCCTCACTCCCAGGGGATGTGGTCCGGATCGAAACACCGCAGGCACTACCAACAGGACCTGCTCTCCGACTGCGAGACGGTCCCGAGTCCTGGGGCGTCCAATATCCGATTCAGAAACGTAAAGAAGATCGTATCTACGTCGAGGATGTGGAGGCAGGTCGGATGTACGACACAGAAGATGTCGATTCACTACGTAGACACGAGATGGAACGAGGTTCCGACGTTTTGCGTCACAGCTACCGTCAAGGAGATGAAACATTGCGATTACCTCGTGAGCAGCACTTCTACAGAGACGGAAATGCCGAGGTTTTACGCCTGGTAACCGGAGGCCATATCGAGGGCGAAGAAATGTCAGTCCAAGCACAAAGACCGGCAACTTTAGTCAGTGAAAATCAGGCTCTTGGATACCGGAGTGACGGCAAGGACATTCTCTTACGCCGGTTCATAGAGGATCAGACGATCAGACAGCACCAGGACCTGCACAGCAGTGTGCAAGAAATATCTGTGGATGGCATAGAGTCCAGACGGCAAGGGTCGGATCAGTTTCTTCAAAAGCATGAGGTGATCATTTTGCCAAGGAACTTAGAAATTGATCGAAGACACCATCGTGAAGAGACAGCGCCGAGTGTCCAGCGTTTGATAATAGATCACGGTGAGATTAACCATGAGGAAGAGCTCAAGGCGCGGAGTCAGCAGCTTGAAACGCAAGAAGCAGACCTTCGACAGCACAGAAAAATGGCAGCAGCAATGCTGGTCGGTACAGCGGTTTCCAGAGCCACTGAAAAGCCGGGGACAAATATGAGGACGCTGATGGTCGAGCAGAATGCATCTTCCTCTAATATTCCCACTTATACAATCCACGACGTAGAGTTGGCCAAACAGAACGCGTTGCTGACACAGCTATTGATGGATAGAGATGTTAGACACCTCGGAGTTCCAGGTTTAGACCCAGGTAGTTATCTAGAGACTCAAAGCCTGCCTGGTCAAGTTGCTATTGCGACTCAGACTGACCGGACGGCAGCTACGCAAACGGAAAACAGGAGTCGCAGTGACAACGAAGAGTCGGAAGAAGAGATTCGATCGCGGAGGAAATCGAAGTCGAAAAAACGTTTTGGTAGCGAGTTGAGGCGGTCCAGAAGCCTCTGGCTGAGATCACCGATCCAAGAAGAAACTCGATCGTTCTCTGAAACGCGGAATAGTTTGTTGCGTCGGAAAGCGAAGGACGCACGAGAAGGCAGAAGATCGACCATAGAGCCGGAAGTGTTACGAGAAATATCGGATTCTCTTGACGAACAAGCCAGCACACCGTCTATGGAAGAGGAACAAGTCGAAGATCGGCAGCCTCAGACGACGAAGAGTACTAAGTACCAAGGTCAGGATCAGGAAGCTGAGGATGGCGAGCTTAGCGAAAATCCGACCCGTTCTTCGCCGGAAATGAGCAAGGACAAGTATCACAGACGTTCGCACGCAAAATCAGTTATTGGTGAGGTTCTTCAAGCACAGAGGGTGGAAAGTGGTAGCAGGAAACAGTCAAGCCCTAGTAAGTCAAAGAGTAAGTCCCAAAAGCCTGTAGACGCGAAGAAAGTAAGTCCTACGAATACTGATAAGAAAGAGAGCGATACAACGTCGACGGATGCCAAAAGTAATTCGAAAAAAAGATCTACAGAATCGCAGAGCAACAACAGCGGTGTAGAGGGCAAGAAGGAAATCGAAGATAAGAAAAAGATCCTAAGTAAGCTCGTCTCGAAGGTAGGAGGATTAGGGAAATCCGCCTCAGAAAAGTCGGCCAAGAAGAATAAATTTCGAGAAACGGAGGAAGCTCCTATAGTCAAGAAGCGATCGATGCTGAGGCACCAAAAGGCCAAAAAGATTAGCACTGAGAGCTTGGAGTTTGAGGAAATTCCTGTCAAACCAAGGCAGTTGAGTTTGAAGGCTAAACCGGCGAAACAAACTGAATCTACGAGTGGATTAAACTCGAAACAAGATCCAGCGAGGGGTAAGGAGACAAGCACCTTGTCCGATGAACCCAAATCACGGAGCTCGGGGACTGACCGTGACCGATTGCCTAAGCGATACCAGAAACTATCAGATTCGAATTCGAGCAGTGCTACACCTGGACAACCGACGATGAAAAAAGAAAGTACAACTGCTGTAACGTCCGGAATCGAAGATAAGAAAGAACACGTTAAATACGGGACGAAGATAGTCCAAGGTTTGGCCGAGACACAAGCGGAGCATGAACTGATAAAACTCCCAAGTTCCACAGTGCTAATTGATCAAAAATTAACGAGCGGCGGTGCTCAGATTAGGGACGAACTCGAAAATGATCATCAATTGATCACCGAAGCAGTTTCTGATAAACGTGAAGGATTACTTCCGCAATTAGAATCCGGGGATTTAAAATCAAGTACAGTTTTAATAGAAGATCAATTGAAGCCATCGACCAACGATGAACCAAAGATAAGTGTAGAACGTTCTAACAAATCTGAAGAGGCATCTCCTGAAGTGGATTCGGAGCTTCTTAAATCCGGTGACGGTAGTTCAACCAAAAAAGAAGTGGCTGAGTCAGAAGGTAAAAGATTGCTCAAGATCGGTACAGAGATTCCAGCCCAAATTGAAAAATCTGAGCCTTCAGAATCCGATAAAAATACCCCCCTGATAGAAAAGAAGCTCGAGTCAAGTACCGCCGAGCTGTTAGAGACGAATGAAAAAATCTCAGAGAATCTAGACGCAGCGATAACGACGACGCTAGTTCCTGGCGTCTCGGTAACCGACGAGAAGAAATTATTGGCACAAGACGAACCTGAAGCTCCATCTGCGGGAGTAGCGGAGACGAAACAAGTAATTGCAGCAGAGCCGAAAAAAGTGGATCCCGATATATCAAGTTCCAGCATGGATTTTCTGTCTGTAGAAAAGCAATCTGAGTCAAGTATCAGCGGACTACTGCCAGCCAGTGAAAAAATTCAACATAAGGCTGAAGAAATTTCACTGAAGTCAGATTCCGAAGCTGTAGAACCTGATACGAACATTATCGTCGAAGAAAACCAGCCCGAATTAAGCACCAAGGACGTAACTGAGGCGTTTTTGAAATCCGAGGCTCTGCACAGCTCAAGGGATCCACAAGTGGCCATTGTGGAAGCTGGAGATCCACCGGCGCCCAATAGTACGATGAAAACTTCAGTAACTTCAGTAACCGCAGATCCCGTTGACGTTTCCCAAAAGGATTTACTAAAACAGGATACTTCGGACGGTACAAATCTAGTCGCCGAGAAAATCGATGACGTAAAGACTGGCTCAACCGAAGCTAAAGTCGACAGCATAGATGCAAGTGCTCCGGATGCCGGTCACTCGAAAGATATTGCAAGTCCGGTCAAAAGTACCCACGAACAGTCTGACAGTTTTATAGTAATTGAACAGCCTGGAGAAAGGCACGACACAACTTCTCCGATAGTTTCGAAACCTGACGAAGAAAAGCATTCTGATGTAATTGGAGCAGGTGGTGGTCTCCCGCAAACGGGATCGCAAACTGATTTACCGAATGATAAGAAGAGCGAGGAAGAAGAACCCAAATTTACAGAAGGCAGGAGTGGGAAGTTGAGCGCAGATCCTCTGGAAACCAGCCAACGTTTAACCGACAAATCACCCACACCACAAAATAAATCAATCGACCAAAGTGGGATTGAACTGCCCGTAGTAATAGACAAGGAAGAGGGAAGCGAAGTGGACGATGATCGCTTATCGAGAGAAGTGGCGAAGGAAAATACTGACAGGAAGTCGCCGGAGAAAAAGTCTCCCCCTACTTCAGAAGAGGGTAATTTTCCGACAACTGGATCTCCTTCGTTTTATATACTGTCGAGCGAGTCGTCAGCGGAGGACTTCATTCCTGATCATGGGATCTCTCATTCACAGATAAATCCTGACCAACCTTTGTCCGAGTATAAAACTACCCTTGTGCCAGAGATTTCTAACTTTCCCATGGCCGTGGGAACCAGACAACAAAAAAGTGGCAAACAAAGGTCAGAAGATACGCGAGATAGTCTTATCGCCAGTCAGGCCCACTCCAAACCTATAGATCTAGCAGATATGCAATCTGGGGAACGGGACACACAACATATCCAAATCGGCGATATGTCCAGCGACTCTCCTGACACCGCGCAGCCGTATCAAACACCTCGACATCGATCAAAGAATAGAACAGGGAATGGAGGTGAATCTGCAAGCCAGTTATTCCCAGAAGAGAGAGACTCTTCGCGGTCTGATCAGAGTCCAGAACTGAGGCAAATTGTAGATGTGAATGATTCGAGCGATGAGAGGCCCAGTATCTCAACGGCGAAGGTCAGAGATCAACAATTGACGCCGAAGTTGATTGCGGAAGAGGCGATTCGCAGTGGAATTCAAGAGATTATTGACTCTGATGCTATGAAACGAGACAGTTCAAGCCAGACGTCGTCGAAAACGTCTCCTGAGAATCAGAGTCAACGAAGAGAACCGACGAAGCGAAAACCAGCTAAAGAAGCATCGCGAATCCCGACGGCTACAGAAGCGAAAAAATCCAGTTGGGAAAAAACTGGCAATAGTTCTCAATCAAGCAAGAAGATGGAAGAGGCTCAGGAGGGTACGAGATCACTCAGACCCAAGACAGAACCCAAAGGAGGTAATCCTAAGGAGGAAGATACGCACCAGGTAAGACCTCACACTCAGCGAGGCAAAGCGAGCAAACCACAGGAGGTTCCTCTTCAAGAACCTCGTCAAGAGGCGACAATCCGACGTCCGAAGCCTCCGGAAAAAAGACGCCCGGTGAAACAAAACGCGGAGGAAATTAAGCCGCAATATTCATCCCAGCCAAAAGCAGAGGACGGGGCGATACCGAAGGAAGGATACATGTCAAGGTACAAACAGAAGCGAGAAGAGATGGAACGGAGACGCAAAGAACTTAAGGAGGCTGCCGAAGAAGAACAAAGACCCCGTTGGCAGCGAAAGCCTGCAGTAATCCCTCCTCAACGTGTTTCGGGCAAAGAATCATCGAAGAAGGAAAAACCAATTGACAACAAGACTCCGGAAGGCACTACGCCGAGGACTAGAAGACGGATAAAACCATTGGCTAACGCAGAGTCCGAGCAACTTAGAGCCATGGTTAAAGAGGGAAGAAAACAACGCAGAGCCGAGGGTGGCGATAGCGACGATCCCACGGTAGAAATATTCGCGACTGAACCCCCGGCTAAAATCGCAACTACCTTTCAACCTGCGACACAACAACCTTCGTACAAATATGAGACGGTTCCACTACCTTTTTACTTGCACCCACCACCTCCTCCGCATTCTTCGCCGCAGGTTTCTCCGCAACATTTGGGGCCTATGGACCCTAGGCGACCAGACGATGACCTGGACTCTGGAATCGCAGTGTCTCTTCAAGGAGGCACAAAGCTTCGTCATCAACAGCTTTTGGATAAAAAGAGCGTCTTTGATATTGCGTATAGCGAGGCTGCCCCTTCTCAGTTACGAACTGACAGTACGACACCCCCATCGTAAAACTTTTCATTAAAAAAATGTAAAAGTACGCTTAGGTGTACCTGGAAAATGTCTTTCGGAATATTTGATTGTAAAATCTGACAGTTTGTGAATGACAGAGGAAATGACTTGTTTGAAATATCGTTATGGGATTAATTTCATCGTTACTATAATAGTTAGGATCAATTCAACGATGTATGTAGATTTGGAAGTGAATGGAGACGAACGACCACCGGACCCTGAATAAGCAAATCAAACTGCCGTTGACGAAAGGATTTTTTCCTAATCGATGAAAAGTCTCGTCGTTTTGATGACCAATTTTATACAACTTACCTAGGAATCGTTTAGTACAGAGTGGCGTTTAATGAAAGTTTGTAAATATGAATAAATAAAGTAATAACTATTCGTTTTATTCAACTCTCCCTTGCTGTATTCAGAAAGAAATACCTCAAGCTGGAACTTATCTGCTCCATGACGCTCATACATATTTAATAACCGTCTATCTTGGCTAACTTGCGGTCTAACAACTCACGTCCAAGTTCTGCGTCTCTGTTACAAAAATATCGTTGGCTCCGACCTTACCCACCACTCGGGACCGATATATCTATAGACTTCGCTTTTACCTGACTGAAATACGCCACGAGGCGAGGCGAGGCGACGCAATCGATTAATGCACGAGCCTTGGATTCCGAAGGGTCGCATGCACTGGCTCGATGCGATTGGAAACTTGATCTCCAACCCCTCGGTTTGCGTTGCCAATTAAATAGGTCACCTGAGCCAGGATAGCGTAATTACTATAATGGCACCACCAAAGAGACACAACTCTCAAGGTATATAGCTCGCATCAAGAAGCAAGCCCCCCGCCATCAAACTGCGTAGATAATTATATAATATATGTAATCTGCGACAGTGCTTCGGAAAATCTGCATAAAGTGAAGGTAACTTGAATAATTAACCAGAAAATAACGATTCTACCTTTTATTTTTTAGCTACCATCGATTTCAGACGAAATGCACATATAGGATTGACTTTTTTGTAATCGTCATATTCGAATGATTAAATCACACTGCGGTTACCTATACCTATCCTACGTATATTTGTATGCGATAAATTTATCAGCGATTGGCTGGTCTTGCGAGAGTTTGGGCTTGGCCTTTTCGTGATGATCTAACGTCGTAATCAAGTCTCGGCAAAAGTTTTATCGCGGTTAAGATAGCCGCGCGAAGCTTCTTCGGGTTCTGAAACTCTGTTAGAAAAATATCAACGGCTCCGACCTTACCCACTGGCAGATTGCCATCTTGAGGAACTTTGTCTCTCCAATTATGCAGAAATCTCTCGTCACTATATCTCACCTTACAAAAATTATGAACCGCATTAATCAATTGATGATGTAACGTAGCTATCCGTTGCACTGTTGACATTGGGTGGCAAAAAACCTGAGCAAGACGTAGAAAAAAGGCGAAAAAATTACCTCGGGGTGGAAAAAAACACCAAAAAACTATTCCCCACTCTTTTTCGAACCTAAGAATTTTCAAACTAAGGTCTTACCACTCTTTATCAATTAATTCCTTGATTTATCCTCCGTGGGTGACCCTGTACAGTGTAGAGAACCGACGTCGTAGTAGTGAGCCCGTGGGCGTATAAGTAAGTGGAAACGGTCGCGTCGTGTGCGACAGCATCGGCCGACCACTACGGACCAGCTCTACGTGAGTTGTGTTCGCCTGATTGAAGGACTGTTTACTTGTCGCATTTCCTTGTGGCGTTTCCGCGGCGGCACTACGACATCGGGGAATAAACCGACGCGTTTGACGTCTGCGGAACGAGATAGATCCCGTCCTCTAGCTGGAAGACGTCACGGAGCGATAAACGGTGCTCAAAATTTGATCAAACAACTCATTAAGTCAAACTTAGACGACTGAAGTTCACTTGAAACTTTAATGGGATTAAAAATCATCAGAATTGGCCAGACCATATGATCTCTAACGTCTTACTTCTCTCATAGGTCTTAATCCCGCGCCAAAAATAGCACCGCTGTGATCAGAATAGCGGCTAAATTTGTGGCGTAACTCTCTGAAAATCGGACCTTCTAATTTCTAAAGGTTTATTAGACTGAGAAATAATCGATACTCGACGTTATTTACTCATGACAAATTAGCGGTATATACTAGTTTGAATTATACGTTGGGTTTTATAACGCCCCGAGGATGGTGAAGCCCAGTCTTTAGCCCATGATCTTGGGGACGAGCCCCCAATACTAAAGCTACGTCGTCGCTCCATCACGAAGGCCTGACGTATAGCGTGACGCTCGTAATGCAACTAACCTACCGTAATCTGGAACACAATGGTGCATCAAACATAACCGAAGACCGGTAAATCTTTGTAACAGGAATTCATGTCTTTCGCGTTGGTTCCACGCTGCTCCTGGCGCTTTCGAGCCTTGGATTCTTGCGATAACGACTGTCACGTGTGCTTCACTGTGCGTCGTCACGTCGCGACAACAGATTCAGCTCGTATCTTCTATACATTGCACATATGCATATCGGTGTGAGTTACTCAAACGGTGTCGGATATAAATTAATTGGAAAGCTTCGAGACGGTTGAACAGAAGGATAAGAAATAATTTGACAATTAACTTTCATTGAATATTCTTCGGCTTTATTAGTGATCAAAGATTTATAACGATCAGCTTCATAGATGAATGAATTAGTATCGTAGGGAAACGTTATTAGAGTTTTGAAAAAGTGTGAGAGAAGCTTTTTATTTCGTCTGGTTATCCCGCGAGAATGACTAGACGTATCTCGCCAGGGTCCAGCTGTTTGCCTGGTACCAACGGACGTCGGAGGATGGCCGCCGCTTTGTGCAAATCTCTTGAGACCCAGGATTTTAATTATATATAAATTAATGCGGAGGTAGGTATACCGTCAAATGGTTAGCCCCAATCCCTCGGCGATGCGGAGCTAGCAGGTTGGCCAGTTGGCGTGGAGTACCTATTCGTGAATTCCCAACTATGGTATGAAAAATGAAGTAGAAACTTTTAATTAAAACCATTTTTGAGTTCTTTTCGTGCAATTTAAAGTAGCAAAGTTTGTATTAACGTTTTCTGGACGATTTCAACCTCTGGGTGATCCCATCCGGTCCGTTCCACACTGGATTTCCGGACTCTAAGCACGCGGTAGAGAACGATGTGTGTCTGGTCCTACCGCCTCTAATCCATCCCTAAGTAGTGCTTAAATCGGTGAATTTATTTGCGGTGAGATTTCCGCTTATTTCAAATGGAATTCAGAATGTAGAGTATTATGGTATAGCTGCACCTTTTTAGTGGCTAGGATTATTTCGGGTACGTGCAGGTTAATAGCTTAGCCCACATCCCTGTCAGTTCTTGATGTCCTTATCAAAGCGGAGAAAAGGGTTCGCAAGGGTTCACTTCAATTAATCGGTCAACACTGATCATGGGAAGATATTATGAACACCGCGGGATGAGCGAAGACCAAACAAAACTATACGGTCGACTTTGTCTGTTCAAACAATGATACGTTGTGTGTATGCGTATGTGTAGCTGCGGTATACACTCGACGATGAATTGCGAAATATACGAACCTCCTACAGCGGTCTGATGGAATCAGCTGAACGTATAATTTGATCAATTAATTCCACCGAGTCAAAGTCTAATTATAAACGTACATACACACATATAACTACGCGTGGTATCGTTGAATAGATATCCGTGTGTAGATGTCTCAGAGTTTTTCTACGCATGCGTCAGTGTATATGTTATTATAATGTCGAAAGGCGCGAATAAACAACACGTGAATGTTAATTGTTGTTAATAAAGCGGCGTGCATGTTGCTGCGGAAGCGGAAAACAGCACCGCGAAGAGGCAGCTCCGCACGGCTCACCTGGGGGCCCTCCCTGCGCTCCCGCCGCCGTGCCGCATCGAGATCAACACTCTTTCACTCCGGGCAAAATTCCTTGGCCTCTCTTCTAAATGTCAACGGGTCTCGAGACCAGCCGCCTGTCACTAAGCGCCGCGCCGCGACGCTACAATATACGCTATCGATTCATCACGTGCGGTTGTAAGCTATAAGAGACCTGAGGAGGAGCACATCCACGACGTGGAAGTAATCAACTAAACAATCAAACAAACAAACGAAGAAATAGATATTTATTCATGACAATAAAACGATACGACAAACTCTGAATTAACATTGAAGACCTCAAGCTTTGGTACGGTTATTTGATTCCTATAGCTATAATTATACTCCCTCATTCCCCACCAGGAACCCCAACTCGGCTATTCATGCGTCGATGAATTATTGAGTAGTTACATCGCCGATACTATTTGCATATGAAAATTGGTGCAGGTATTGCATGATACCGAAATCAACATCAATATCGTATAACCGCACATGGTCAGGGAGATAATAGAGAGAGATGAAAAATTCGCTTCGAGAAATGGGTAGGGTGGAAGAGAACTGGTTCTCATATTTATTGGTCCATGGGATCCAGTGCATCTGTTAGAGAACCTCTGGCAGAGTTGGGCCGGCAGTTACCGCATGTGGAAAGAGCGGAGACTGGGAGACCCGGCCTTACGATTAGTTTAACTACATAATAACGATCGTATTAAGCGTTTTCGGTACCTTGAGGCCAGCCGAGGTTTGGCCCACTCGAAGAACCATCAATCACTGCTGAATTTTGGCAACGCGTTGGACAACGTTGGCTTCAGGGTACCATCAGCAACGTGGAGTTCGTTCGTGGTCCGCGACGCGGGACGACGCGAAATACTGGCTAGGTGTATATGCTATAGCTACGAGGCGAGAGGGACGCGTTCGATACTCCCGAAAATTAAGTTTGCTATGGAAAATGGCGCCGGCGTTTCAGGCGACTCGGTATTCCCGGTGCATGACTCCGCTTATCAATGTTGAAGCGAACCTTGATAATAACGTATGCTATTACTCGCGGTTTAGGTACTCACATCACAGTCATTTGCGTTATCTGGTTTTAAAATACCTAATGAGATGGAAAACTCCAAAGGAAGATATTATATCTGCATACTTTATACTCGTTCGCGAGTACCTGAACGGCCAGTTCACATGTCCATATGTATACATGTACCTAATTTGTACCCTCAAAGGTTCATTAAAGCGGTCTCATTATCCCTCGAGTTAATCAAAAGCTTTCACCGGAAAAACGGTCAACTTGAGCCAAGGAAATTATTCTGGATTCAAGATGATTTCGCGGTTTAGGAAGGAAGACCGAAATTCTCTGAGACCAAGTAAAGAATGTTCTCAAGCCAAGAAAATTTTTATTGGCCTCGGAGATTTTCGGTCTTCAATATAATTTTCTTGGCTCAAGTTAACCTTTTTATCTGTGTTCATAAAACACGGGGACAATATTCACAGCCCTGAAGTTAGATCTACTTCATTGCCATCGGGCGGAAAGCGTCTCGCATTATTACTTGATCGAGAAATAGTGGAGCTGCCTCCTTCTATTTGCGCATAGTTATTAAATGCAGGCCAGAGACAAGTCGAAGTTGCAACGAAGAGAGGCTAATTACAGAGAACCTCTTGTGCTCCTGCATAATCAATACATATCTATGCGTTGGTCAGGTGATCAAAGAATCCAGTAGTTGCTTACAGAGTCGGGAGCGTCGAGGATGATAGTCTGTCTGCTTTGAGGTAAACAGTCGATTGTACAGAATCTGATTTCGTAGTTGCGAAAGAGAAAAGTCGAGGCCAATTATAGCGAGACAATAAAGTCTGGAGGCATTCTTTGCCAGGATAGAGGATATCGATTATAGAGGATATCTCGACGCGGTGAGAACAAATTGAAGAAATAAAGAGGAAAGGGCGAAGAGGTGAGGAGCGGAGAGGAGAAAGCGAGGACATCCTGGGCGCGAGGTCCTCGCCCTCGTCTCTGTGCCCGCGTACGTACGCGGGTACGTGGGCCAGCCAGCTCCCGCTATCGCTGCTCTCCGGGCCCGTGTACAGCCGACAATTACACGCGTTACGTCATCCCCCGGGTAGTCACCTCCCGGACTCTCGGTACCCGCGTCTCTCACCTCTCGTCCGCTAGCGTGTCTGCATCGCACGCGAAACACAGAACCTCTTCGACTACACTCGCCGTTTTGTTTAGCCGCGATAAACCAGACCCGGATTTTTTTTACTGGTCGTATTTCTTCGGAGAAATAACAAGTCTGCGACACTATCTATACAAGGTGCTGATTGAATAACGCAGGTCAATTAATCATCGGTCCTGAAAGAAAAAGTCTGTACAAGGAATAAGATGGCAGAACGAAAAGATCAGGGCGAAAGTTCGGAGACGTCTTTCGGTCAATACATCGACCATACGAAACGACTTTTGAAACTTTTTCGAATGTGGGAATTGGGGAATGATCTACCAAAATGGAAGACTACGTTCGTGACCATCAACACTGTGGTATTGTTAGCCAGTAACTTTTGCCTGGGATTATCCGAATTGAAAAAACTTCAAAGCGCTGCAGATCTCACTAGGCTTGCGTCAGGAATCGGGGCTTTTTGGCTCCACTTTCTTGGATTTTTTAAATGGCTTTATCTCGTATGGAAAGCTTTTTTCGTTGTGGACCTAGTTGAGCAGCTTGAAGAATGCTACAACCTCAGTTTAGGGCTTAGCGATTCGGATGAAGGTAAGTGTGATTCACAATGAGCAGATGCTTTTGTTGTAACAAGAATTCAGCATAAATTAGGCAAAACAAAAAAAAAATACTTGTTGTCCGCATACTAACGTCAATTCTTTTTCTCTTGTGCAAATGAAAAAAGGCTTGCTTATAGCCCCAATCAAATTGACTTCTAGGCTCTTCGAAACTCCACAAAGAAATGAGCATGGCTCAGAAGAGTTCGTTAAAATTCTTGTACGTGTGGAGTATCTTTGTGGTTTACGGCATCGTGCATTGGTGTATGAACCCGATTCTTTTGCAATCGAGTTCTAAAGGCAGTTCGACCACGAGTCTGGACGAGAATGAAATACTTCTTCCGTATGAAGCCTGGATTCCATGGGATACGAAAGAGACATTGGGATACTGGTACGCCTATCTGTTCGAATTTGTGGGCGGCTTTGCTTCCGGTATCGGAAACGTCTCTTACGATGTATTTTACCTAACTCTGATAATGATGATCTGCGCACAATTCCGATACCTAAATTACGTCCTGGTAGACCTGAGGGAGAACAATTCTGCCGAGGTATCTATCGAAACGTTAGTATCTTTGAACAGAAATGAATTGCCCAAGATTTTGGAAAAGTATACTGATATTCGGCTTTCTGGGTCATTACAGCTACGCATTCTGTGTCTTTTATTCCAGGCGGAATAAGCCAATTCGTAGCTTTCTTGGAGAGAAATTAAAACGTAGCAAGAATTACCACTGTGCAATGCTGGAGTGAGTTCAAAGACATGTCTTAGTAGGTACATGTTTTGTGGGGTTTGACGAAGAATAATAAAAGAAAAAGTCTCAATTCTTAGATTGTTGGCAAGTTTGGAAAAACTGACCAGCCCAGTGATGTTCGTCCAGTGTATAGGAACCATAGGTATTCTCTGTCTAGTTTCCTTCGAAGTAACGACCATCAAACTAAAGGTGCCTAACAATAAATGAAACTTTGATCAAACAATGTCAATGCAAAATACATTGACGTCTTTTTTCAGGGAGATATGAAAAACAGCATAAGAGTCTGGAGTATGTTCGAATATATAATAGCCTGCTTTACTCAGCTGCTTGCTTTTTGCTACTACGCCAACGAAGTGACTATTCTGGTCAGTACTTCGTACCTAGTCAATCAATCTTCACAAAACATCGCATCATTCACTTTTTCAAGTAATTAACTTTCGACTTCCGGTTCAGGGACTTCAAGTTGGCGATTCGGCGTACAGCTGTGGCTGGGAATCATTAGAAAGTGATAAAAAGATCTCAGCGGGTGACGAAGCGACGAAGAAAGAGAGAAAAGCGGTGGGATTTCTGATCCGTGAAATTATAATGCGGGCTCAAACCCCTATTCGATTAACGGGCGGTCCTTTCTACGTTCTTTCACTGGAAACTTATCGTGCTGTAAATAATACCATATTTTTCCACCGAGAGAATCGAGCTGCTATTTAACACCATGTTTCAGGTTATCAGTGCTGCATTCTCCTACTCTGCTGTGCTGAGAGAATTAGGCGAAGAATAGTGGCAGAAAGTAGTAAGCGAATTTCGTAGTCCGGCACGACTGTTGCCCAGTAGTAGCGGCGAGTGCCTGTAAGCCTAGCTGCACAGCGCGTACCTCTACCACTGTAGCTTCATACGATAGTGTTAGCAAGAGAACAATCAGTGGAAATTGAGAGTAAGTAGTCCGCCTGTGGTCTCCCCACCAAGCGACCCCTGGCAGTAGTCTACGCCTCGAGCAATATCAGAACTACGCATGCGCTCGAACTCTCATTGCGACTCCTCGCTCGAGATGTTCTCTTGATAAAAAGGCGACGCGCCGCAGATGACTCGCGCAGCCGGTGCGCACTTGGCGTGCGTGATCACCTGTTTTACTGTACTCCGGGATCTGCTCCGCCTCGTCGTCGTCCAGGATTCGACCAATCTGTGTCTATGAACTGTAACTACAGGTCTGGGAACTGGTCGGATGTACCGAGAGGATGGTTTCTTTCAGAGCAGAGAATCACGCGGTTGATTCAACCGCGGAACAGACGCTTGTGAACTGTCCGTAGACACTGAATGTACCTGCAAACTTATGGATATCAATTCTCATCAAAGTGTGTTTCCTTTGCGGTCTGTCTTCTCATAACGCATAAACTTACTGACAAATGGAGACAAATAAAGTAGTCAACTATAGCCAGTCTGACTTTTATTTCGGAACAAATAACGCGCTTCGGCGCCGATGAAAGATTGCTCAAAGAAGCGATCGAGCTTATCTTTGAATCAATCATATTTTTTGACTGATTAAAAATGCTACGAGTAAGAACGAGGCCACGAAATGAGTCGAGATTCTTTCTAAAGTTCGTCGGGTGTTGGTCGGCCGGCCGAGGGCCACCCACAACCGTGTACGAAGCCCGCGCTCTGATCAGGACAACATGAGATTGTCGGAACCGAGTCTAGCCTCCTACGGTTTCATGTACTCCTAAGACTTGGTAGTCGACTGCCGAATGCACGTGGTTGTCTCTCGCCCGTTATTGGCGCCTACTTACGTGGTCCAGTCTCATCGTCACGCCTTGCCTATGGAAGTCCAGCCAGCCTCGACGAGAGGGTATATCTTCTTTCGTAGATATTTCGGGCTCTGCAGGAGGAGCTTCGCAGATATTCTAATACCAACTGACGCGACAGTTCCTTCCTTACCCCCTTCTATCTGTATGAAAGGTTGCCTTGCCGAAGTGCGCGCCGATCTTTGTCCCGATGGTAACAGGGGTCGAGCCCCGAAGAGGTCTTAGAATTTAAGATAACCCCGATTCATCCGGCTCCTCGAACCCTCTGGGTTCCTCGTCGAGAATCCGCGGGATGCGGGCTCTCTAAGGCAGAGATCGGTATGCGTCACGTGTGAATCACGTACAAATTCGCCCTCGTAAGCGTCCTCGGCGTCATCTCCGTCGGCCCTGAAGCTTGGACTACGACGGTGTATCATTGACACCCGCAACGGAGCCACTCACCTGCCCATCAAAAGACGCAAAGTCATCCGCGCTGGCTAACCGTACAACAGGAGATCATGACGAAGTGGAACATCGCGCAGTAAACCGGCGTAACTATCCCAGGAGAGGAAGCCTCCTCTATTACATGTTCGCCTTGTAACTCTTTGGCGAAATGTGGACGCCTTTCGGGAACTGTTTTTCTCTCGATACCCTTACAGCTAAAACTAATGTACCCAGACCCACCCAGGACTCACGGTCACGACGTTACCTGCGAAGAGGCTATATTATCTGACCTTCGATGATACAGTATGTCTGTTTCTTTGTCGGAACCAACTATACCACAATTTCAATATCGACGTGCAGGTATCGCAGGGACGAGATAGCCGAAGAACTCAGTTCCTCGAACCACTATAGGCTCGCACTACTAGCCTTACTCTCACTCTTTCGTGTATTTTATCGAGTAGCGATTACCAACGACCTTATCCCTCGGTATATGGGAAAGGGAGGCTCAAATATCACCCGGAAAAAATCTCGCAAGATGGCAGCAGCCCGCGAAGAATAACACGTGAGGAATATCAGGGTTTAAAATCAGCGTATCTTTATTGTAATGATGAACCATGAAATGACGAATCGAATGAACGAAAAATAGATACATATTATATCTGCTAGTCCTCGTCGTCGCTGATCAGCATTACTCGCTGCTTTGGTTGCTGAGCGACTGGACCTTCATCCTCATCTTCACTGTCCAGTAGACGACGTTTTTTCAACATAGGCGAGTCCTGGTCAGAATTATCGGATCTAATTCGCTTGGTATCGTCTGTTTGGAACCAAAGTAAATAAAAAATGATAAATTCGAAGAAAATCTAGGAGTTCATCATTATTTTTCTGTTAAGTTTGGTAAAAGCATTACCCTGCAGAGGGGCTGCTCCTTGGGGAGGTTCTACTTCAATTTCAATTTCGGAATCTGAATCGAGATTCGAAGCCTTGATGCGACTAGTGTTTGTTCTTCTGCCCCATCCAACGTCTGAAATTTGATTACTTAAGTAGGTACCTTTGCCTACGTATACCTCAGTAGCAGAGAGTTGATAAACTTTTCCGTACTTTGAAACAACAAGACTTGTTAGCTTGATTACGAAAGTTAATTAACCATTCGGTTGTTAAGTGTACACTGTGATTAGCCTGGATTTTACCAGCTGTTGATAAGAGGCTGAAATTCATTATCTATTCCATTCATTGATCCACATGTACCATTATCGTAGGAAGTATGAAACTGACGAGTATACTATATAATGAACCTTGATCGATTAATGCTTGGGTTATTTATTCATGAACGAATCAATCCACGTGTTTATTTTCAGTTAGGTTCAAAGTCAGCGGAGATGAAAATGAAAAAATAAAAATAAAAATAAAAAACATTTTTTAAACTAAAAAAACCAACGCGGGGTGACTCGAATCGACCTTAGGCAAGTTTCGAGCCGCGGGTAACATTTTATTTCTTACTCACCGACCGCAGCTACGTCACTACCGATGCTGACCACTTCTTCAATTTCCTGTTCCCCTGGTCCCGAGTCAGTCCCTTTCCTTGATATTTTACTGAAGTTGTTGCCACTGGTACTCGCTGTATCGGATTCAAAACGATTGGTAGTCGTTTTAATTCATTCGTTCATTGATTTATTAATATTTATTTTATTGCGTTCTGTTTGGACAGTAATAACTCCGAAATTTAATGAGGGGACGATATACTCAGCCGAGGAGAAGATAACAAAATTTTTACATCAAACCTTCCGGCTGTGTTCCCGGCTCGTCGTATATTTTTCCACTGTTGTTCGTCGTGCCCAGCCCAGCCCGCGGTGGGCACGAACAAATAGACATGAGCTTAATAATATTGAATAATATGTACGAACCTTCGTGACTGATGGATTTTGGGGCGAAGAATTTTTTCACGCTTTCAAATACGTCTGCACCCTCGTCACCGCTGTCGTCTTCTTCATCTAGTATCTCCGAGGCGCGTGATTCTGGAGCTTCTGAATTGAACGGAACAAAAATGCGAAGAAAGAGTTAATCCCGTTCCGTCTATGGAAAAGTCTCACCAGATTCGGCCCAGCAGACCGGGCAACGGAAAAGTGGAACGAACCTTCCTCGACGAATTTACCCGCCAAACCATCAGCTATAAGCTCGGTCCGCTTCCGGATCGTGGAACTCAACATGTTGGACGGAATGCGCCAGTAAGTTTCTTGCTCGTCGGCAGGTGGCTCGATTCCCAGGGCGCGAAGAAACCGTTGGAAACTCGGCGAGTCCATAGCAGCGTTTGCAAAGTCGGTCACTGGGACCAGCGGGACTCCTTCGGTCGATTCTTCGTCCCGGTCCTCGAGAGCGTCCTCCAGCGACTCTTTAACCCACTCCAAAGCGTCTCGGGCCTCGTCTACGTGAAAAACAAACAGTACCATGTAGCACGCCGAGGGTCCTCTCGAAACGGAATAGGAGACACTGCCGTCTTACTGTTCGTAATAACTTCCTTGAGAAGTCCGGAGAGCTGGGTGTTAGTGTAGATGATTTTGGCCCGCTTCCTCGACCTCGGAACCACCGGACGCTTATTCTTCGGCTTCATCTTTCTCTGTGAGGTTTGGCTGTCGGAATCGCTTCCAGCGTCTCGTTCGCTTTCGGAATCGGTGCCAGATCCGCCTTCCGATTTCCCTACGTTCATTTCTTCAATTCGACGGATATTTTTCCAGCACATTGACATAAGAGGGTTATAATTATCCGGGGAAATGAAGAGGGAAATTGAGGGATGGAAAACAAAAGAGAAAGAGCTGAGCTGAGTGGGATGGCGGAGGACGGGGCAATCTCGTGTCGGGCCAACAACGCCGAGTCGTTACGGTGCATTGAATCACAAACGAGATGTGCGGGAGCGAAAAACAATATGCCTGATAAATATGAAACTCAACACGGTGCCGTAATGGGTTTCTGCGAAGAAGTGATATCAGATATGGGAGAAAAAATGTTATAACGCTACAACATCTTGTTATTGGATGATGTAGGGTTCCGATCGGTTCCATACACCCACAACTATAGACGCATACAGAGGCAGACACTATACGCAGTTTTTTGGGAGGAGGAACTGACTCGAAGTGAAAGAATCTGGAGGAATGAACTGTATGCTAATTGAACGACATCTGACACTATTTGATTTTTTTTTTCTTTTGAAAATGTTCAGAGATCTGTGAAGCAGTAAATAAATTTATACTCAGTTTTATCAATGGAATCCCCGCAAGTTTGACCATAATTCTAATGAATTGAATCAAGTTTAATTAATATAGACGAAGAAACCCTTTAGAAACGAAGAAAAACTTGGATAAGGTACCGTTCCGCCCACGTGTAATTACTTTATCGATCCTTACCAAGCCAACATTCTCCAACTTATTGGATGACCCTGTGACTCGAGGCTGAAGAAAGGGTTTATGGTGATCCAAACAAGACGCGACGAGCAGGGGTTTAGGTATGTGTAAGAAATTAGTTATGGTTAAAATATAAGAAAGCAGGACAATGCTCCGATCCATCGAGTAGATGGCATATCGCAGGAGAGTATGAGGACGGATGTGAGTATGACCGAGATGCACTGTCTCCACTTTTTTCGGATAAAAAATCATGTAGGTGGCACTGCAGCTATAGAGACAGGGGCGTTCATTTCCGGATCAAAGTTATTATCTGGTAAAAAGTGCCATAGCGTGTATACATGTGGTACGGGGATGCGGGATGAGGAAAAATTCAATTACTTTTTTTTTCTTCTCTATACCAAGCAGCGAAGGTAGGGTGGTTTGGGTTGTGGGTTGTGCGTTGCGGGTTCGGGTTCGGGTTTGGAAATAGGTACCGATATATCGCCTGTTAGCGTCGAAAGTTCACCGGTTCGATAAATAAGCTGAAATGTCGGTTTAGATAATGGCTCGTGGTTGACGGGGGTGCGGAGGTGCACAGGGTGAGACTTTCTTTAGTAGGGTAAAGGCCAAAAGGGGATGTAGATCTTGGAGCGCTTAACCACCCGAGAGACGTTCGCTCGGATAGTTCAAATACCAAAGAGGCAAGAATCCTCCTTAACCAATCGAAGGAAATAACGACGTCTGGGTGCCGATTAAATTTCATAAAATAATATCGAGTGACATTCTCACGCGGACTTTTAGTAGCCAGATCAGGTACACCGGGTGGCAGAGATGGAGATCGTTGAAATAAACTTGGGAGCAAAAAATGAAAAAAAAAAAAATAACAATAAAAATGAAATAAAATGAAATAAAAAATACACAGCGATATCTGGCGAAGAACCGTAAACCGTGTCGAACAGGAATGCCTCGAAGAATTTCATTTCAGCGGGGCAGGAAAGGGGAATTCGCCAACGTTGGTGTCGGAAGCTTCGTTTGACTCTGACTGACATCATCCCGATTAATATCCCCTGCCTTCACCCTGTCTCTAGGGGTCTGCGTGTTGACGGTGACGACCAGTTGAAGGATGAAAAGTTGTGAAGAAAAAAAAAAAAAAAAAAGAAAAAGAAAAACAAAATATATAGAAATAGAAATGCATGTACCGAGTCTGATTCCCTTTTCCAACTGTATTTCTTGGTATATAGGTACATACACATGGATCACCTATACCTGAGCTGCGCTCCAGCAGAGTGGTAATTCTCTTAAGGTATAGAATAAGGTGGGTTTTGTTTCTCTCAGTTCAATCGATGTTTATCGTATAATGGACAAAAGACGCACGAATCTTCATCGATCACTATACCTCTCAATGGAAGTAGCGACAAGAAGTTTCTACCGTTGGATAAGAGCTCCCAGGCCCAGACGAATTACGGCCACGATAAGACGAAACGCTTAACCTTTATAACCCCGATAGACTTTTTTTCACGATCAAAAGTTCAAATCGTTTGAAAAATCGTGGTGAGAGACCATTTTTACCTCGATTCGAAGAAGAATGAGAATAAGAAGAGGAATATACACGATAGAAAATGATTGATTCAAATTACCTCTTCCGAACAAAAAGGGAAAAAAAAAATATATATATATATATATATATATATATATACAATTCTCGCCAAAAGACTCGGTCAATTTATATTTCATGTGGAAAACATTTCTCCGAGTGTGTGTGCGTGTGTTTTATAAAAATTTGATAAAACCCCGCAGAGGCGAATAACCGCGGAGAGACACTCTGCCGTACGAATAGAGGGGTGTAAACTTTGATCGCTGTATAGTAGTACATTTCATATTGTATGCATAGTCATACGTATATGTGTACGATAGGTATAAGGTATAAGGTATAGGGTAGAACCTTGCGCGGAGGCATATGATACGGGTTAGTATAAGAGCCATTCGCCTGTGGTACAATAAAATATTTAAATTGAGTCACTTTAGACACAGGGATGAAATAACACCGATCCACTAAGGACAAACATCTCGTGGGAGTATACGAGGCGGTAAAATATGGGTAAGGTAACGTAATGTAATGTAATGTATAACGAAAAGTTCGATCCTGAGTGCTACTCCACGTATACGCCTCGCACTCTCGCTTTCAATTATCATACACGATGCTTTTTAATCGATTGAATAATCGAGTATCATTTTGAATGAAAAAAAAGAAAATGAAAAAAATAAATGAAATTCGTACCTACATCTTTGGACCTCGGCTGAAATTGAAAAACGAAAGAGAAGGACATGGGGAATCAATTTTTCGATCAAACATTCGCCCCCCAGGTATCGGTGTAGGTATATACCTACGTATGTAGGCAACGGTTGAGAATTTTTCTAGAAGAGTAAAGAAGAGCTCATTTCCGGTACGATAAAAGCTAAACCGAGGCGATGGGCAGCCCGAGTATAAGAATCGTTCGTCTGTGTATAACGCACGGAGGGAACCTTCTGTAAATTGATCGGCAGTGACCCCTAGTTTTTTTTTTTCTTCTTCTCTTCCTCTTGGAAGCTGGCTCATTCCACGCAATCCTTGACAATCAGGTTACGGGAGAATTGATTGAACAAGACAGTCGAATAGGGCTGCGACCGTTGCGTTTCGTCTTTTGGCCAGAAAATACGCGGATAAGGTATACATGTGTATACCATACCTATGTATGTATGTATGTACAGCGAAAGACAGACGCGAATGAAATTGAATGGAGTGAGGATCGTCGGGTTAGATTTCGGACTCGGGATTTAGGCCGGGGATTGGATGCAGCGGGTTTGGTTAGGCCCGTTTTCTTTAGGATGAGAAAATCAGCCGTCGCTTATACTTACCGGATATATTTTTTCCGCTGCGTTTTTTACGGAGTTCTTTACGGTCCGTAGCCAGTCCAAGCTCGAGTAGCTTATCTTTGATCTTTGGTTTGGGTCGTTTCACTCGAAGCTCGGTATAAATCATATCGACCGGATCTGTCCGGAGAAGAGTTCATCGACAAATAAAATTAGTATGCATAATTTCTGACCGAAATACTATACCAAGGAACATAAACTTTCTATTAAATTCACCATTGTCACCCTTCACAATTTCCCAGACTTCTTTCAGCTGGGCGATTTCCTCCTCGCCCCAATCTTTCGGCAATCTTTTCCGCACCTCGTTGCGTACGGACTGAAATATGAAATGGCTTTGATTTGTGCGAAAATTATATTCGAGGACTGGATTTAGGGCTCAAGGTAACGATCGAGAGATTTTTTCATCGCTAATTAAGTCGTCGAGATTTGATGATACTTTTCTAAAGACCCAGAGCGGTAAATCAATAATATCAAGCCTCGAGTTGGCACCAATTAATCATCTATATCCAGAAGTGGGCTAAAACCTGTCTTTAAAAGCCCCTCCGGATTTTATTTCGATAAAAATATTCTCTCTCCCCCGGCCCGAGGTTTTTCCTTGCTCATATAATTGACAGACAAACTTATCGCCCGTGCTTTAAAATGAGGAATAAAATCGAACTCTGAAAGTTTAAGAGCTGTTTTGCTCGTAGCTCGTATTCGACGGTATTCAAAGCTCAGAATGAACCCGTGAAGAACATACGAAGTTCTTTAAGGATGCAAGGGTGAAATTAGCAAGCGTTCAGCTACAGGGTGTGTTTAATTACGGAGTTAACGAGACACTGGTGATCGTATATGGCAAGGTGAACGAGACGACTTTGGGCCGAAGTGTTATCGCCGCGAGATGCAGATGGGATGGAAATTTCCAAAGATACTATACACTCTGTGTATGTAGTACCTTAACTGAGAGAAGGGTTTTCAAGATGATAGTTAAGCGCTTCTGGCTTCAAGCTCCAAGCTTCTAGCTTCTAGCTTCTAGTCGAATACACTTTGCCTCTTATTGTTAATCGAGTATCGTGCCCTAGTCCCTTGTTTGAAGTGGGTTTTCGCTTATACGCTTACGGGGTACATGTTCCAGAGTATAGACGTCTGTCTAGTGTCTACAGTCTCGTAAAGCTGAGCTGTCCTCGACTCACCTTTGAATTGACGACTAGACACATCTCCTTCAGCTTCTTGATGATGCTTCTCCTCGTACGATTGTCGTTGATTATGGTCTGCAGCAGCCAGTCTACGAGGTCTGCGGACAAAAACCCCATGTTGCCATACATGCTAATCATTTTTCCGAGAAAAACCTCTTTACTACTTTCCATTAACTTTATTCCACTACGCGCAGTGCCATCCTCGTTAATCTTGCTTACCGTCAAACCCCCCGAACGTAAAAAAAACTTGGCAAATAATGAATTCTGACGAATTATTAATGAATTTTTCCAACGGGGTTGTGGACTTTCGGTTCTTTTTTTTTTTTTTTCCTTCTTTCTCTTGTTTCTGGACTATTCGACGTTGAATTATTCCCATTATTATCGTTTTTTAATCTTCTTATTATTTGTTTTCCTCCTGTTTTACTGGAATTATAATTT
This sequence comes from Tenthredo scrophulariae, assembly GCA_963978835.1. Classification (NCBI taxonomy): domain Eukaryota; kingdom Metazoa; phylum Arthropoda; class Insecta; order Hymenoptera; family Tenthredinidae; genus Tenthredo; species Tenthredo scrophulariae. Next base: position 16,790,823 of record OZ022234.1, read on the forward strand.
TCTGCATGGATTTATCTACCCTCGGTATATTTTTTCGTTTGATGTTCCATGAAGAGGGTGCGAAGCTCGTCTTCCTCGACCTCGGTCCATACGGTACGAGAAATCTTCTGGTTTTCTCTTTCGACTCCGTAGCCCTCGACCATCTCGGCAGCCTCTCGTGTTGTTTTCCAAAACAATAACTCCATGTAAGCTTTGCCATTTTTCTCCGCTACTTCGGCGAACTTTCTGACAATGAAGACAGCGAACTTTCCCAATTCCTGTAAGAACGTTACGTACAAACGTAACTTCGTTAAACCATACGGAGCCGAGAAATTGAAGCAGAGAACTGTGGCTCTTTCACTCTCACCTTATGCTCGGGATTATTTGAGTCAAGAATCATTTGAAACGTGCGAAATATCGAAGCCTGAAATATCATCGCTGGTGTTTTGCACTGTACAGCTATACGATGAAGCAGTTTAACCACGCTGTGATTTACCTCCGGTGTATTTCTGGCAAATTGTCGAAGCAGAAGGGCGCAAGCCTTGACTACCTTCACGTTCGCAAACCTAAACGATCAGTAAAATGGTCATTTAATTACGAGGGTGCAGACCGAGTTTTCTTAAAAAAAACTGATACTTTGCGCACGGATTGGAACGGATCGGGAAATCCTTCATGGGACTACGAACCGGTAGAGAAAGTCTGTGAATTTAAAATCCGTCTCCTCGACGTCGCGGTGTTCGGATTCTTCTTCGTCATCGTCCTCGAGGTCTTCTTCTGCAATTTGTGATCGGATTGTGAATGAACCAAATCGTGGGAATGCAAGGGGTTTAAACTTACCGTTTTGCGAATTCTCGTTGTTGTGTGCAGCGGGGTCTCGGCCCCCAGAGATCGTTTCATCCTCAGGAACTGGAACAGAACGGAAACGAGGTTGTCGTTGTAATAGCTGTATAGGGTAGTCTTAAACAATCTCGAATCTCTGACGGTATACGAACTTTAAGCAACTCCTTTGATTAGCGTCAGGCCAATTTCGCAGTCGCTTAACGCAAACTGTATACTTATACCTACGCGCTTAGAGGTGTAACGAATATTTGCACACCTACGCGATTACGTATTCGCAAGGGCTCCTGCGTCCCGCCGCCCGCCTCCCGCCTCGCGAAATTCACGCTCATTTTCTTCATTTTATCTCATCGCCCCCCCACCAAGACCACGTACAAATAAATTTCCGCCTCTATTTTCAGACCTTACTTTCACAAAGGGTACTTAAAGCGATAGCTAGCTTTGTGTGTGTTCGCCTTCGCCTTCGCCTTCGCCTTCGCCTTCGCTTTCGCCTTCGAATAATCCCCCGTCCTCCGTTCAAACTCTCTTTCTTTTCTCCCTTTCTTTCTTTATTTCTCTGCTTATTTTTACGTGCGAATGTATCGTAATGGATTGCCATCTCCTCGTCTCATTAGACTTTCCAAATAGACTTTGTTACCTTTGAATCAAAGCGACTCGCGGATGCCAAATCCAGCTTCAATTTTGAATAAACAATAATGATTAATGCGTCGGATGAAGTGAAACGCTGCCAAGGGATGAGGTGAGGGAGATAAAACAAGAGATGGAAAAGGACAGGGGAAAGGAGCGTCCCTTGAGTTGAAAAAATTGAAGGAGGGAGGAAAGAAGAGGAGAGAAGAGAAGAGAGAATAAAGGTCAGGGCGCAGAACCCTCCGCGACGTGTCCTGGTTGTCAAAGTGTACAGAAGGACGTGGACGGGCGACGACCACGAAGAACCGCCAAGGCGGTCGGGTCCAGCAGTTTAGACGGTCCAGTTTGAATAAGTAGTTACCAGCGTAATAGTAGTGCTGGGTAGAGATGCTGACTGAATACAGAATTCCCCTATTCGTCCATCCGTTTTTCGCAGCGCTGACTGCGCCGCCTTCTCGGTTCGAGGACTATAAATCCCTTGACCCATGGGCCCGCGGACGAGTCGCGACCTTTCAGTTGTCAAAAAAGTAAAATTCCACCCTCGAAAGTATAAAGTGGCGAATTTATATCCGGGTGTAACATATTTTTTTTTTTTTTTTTTTTTACGTAAACGGGGGATACATGAATTCGGTCGACGAAAATAATCGCGATACTAATTATTACCGATGATTATACGATACGTTCGGACAAAGTAAAGCCAGGGATCCGGAAGGCCGGCTAATTTCAGTCGAGCTTTGTTATAGGTAATTGCGATTAAAATATCAATTATGAGCAGGTCAGCTGGACCCGTGAATACCGAAATTGGACTCCGTGCAGTGAGAGAAGCGAATGTTAAAATATGGCGAATGTTGCGTATTGAAATTTGACGTAGGAATAAAGAAGGCAAAAAAGGGATTTGGTGAAACATCCGTATGAGTATAATCGCGAGATAATATGTTCGATTTTGTAAGCTGGAGAGAGTTGAAAGAGAAAAAAAAGCCTTTTTCAAAGTGCGTGGACCAAAGGACCAATTAGGGTCTAAGAAGAGCGGTAAGCGACGCGTCTTTTACACACGGTTTCTTGTCCCTCGGTAGTTAATTGCTTTTTAAGATAAATGGCGGGCGAGGATCAGGGGCCAATGTTACCTTAAAAGCTTTAGCGAGTACCACCTACCAGCCAGACATGGTGAAGATTGGTTGACGTTCTGCAAGCTTAAAGCGGGTAGGTGGGTATATATCTCAGAGGAAAGAGAAGGGTTGGAGGGATTGTTCTAGGGCCTTTATTCGCGCTGCTAAAATCACCCCATTTCATAAAATTACCATTTCTTCTCTCTCTCTCTCTTTCTCCTCTCTACGTGATCAGGGAATAAAAACTCGAGTGAATAAATCGATTTTCGAGTTCTCCCTCTCCCTCTCTCTCAGCACACACGCATTATTATCGTTATCTCGTCTCCGAGCTGTACAGCTATATGGGTATTTTCTACTAGCTTTTCCCTCTCTCTCTCTCTCTTTTCAGTTGAACCTAACGGGCTGTTTTTCTGAGCCCCGTGACGCCAGGATGGAAAATATTTGTCGGTTCTTTGGGTATGGTGATAAACGAAAGCCCCGCACCCGCACCCGCGCCTCGCCGTTATCCAACGAAACGAATAAACTTTCAGGTCTCGTAGGTATCGTCGAATAAATGCCAGGCGAGGCGTTTGGAACTTTCTCAGCCCTCTACCTACGTCCACGTAAAATTGTATACCTATCTACCAACAGCTACTCGACGCTGAATGCGAATTAGCCGAAACGAACCGCAGCTAGTAGCCGTCAAAGCCGGGTAACAATATGAGGGTGCCCCGACAAACTTTGGGTTTACTAAGCCGCGAATTCTACAGAGCATATCGCGCAGGTCTGACTGTTTTGCTTTGTGGCCAATTCGGCGGTTGTCTGAACGCGAAATTGGTTTCGAAATACGCCTTTACGACGAGTTCCAAGGGTGTTTTTCACCCGGCTATACAAAAGTGCGTCTTTAAATTAATCACGAATTAAATGGTTTCCTTAAATTAAACACGAACCGAGTCTCTTCGTCGTTGATGAACTTTATACGGTAAATACACACAGCCGTTAAGTTTCGTTCGACTACTAACTCGACTCTCCGAGTCCTTTCCCCTTGATATTTATTCTTTTTATTCCGCATTTTTCATTCACCGTTTTATCCTCTCTCGCGCCGGCACATCGGGAAAAACTTTCCGTTTGTCAAAATGCAAAAGCGTATCTTTTTTGCATGCCAATTCCCCGAGTGGCTTTTTATCCGGATCATTTTCTCTCTCTTATACCTACTCGCGCTATACATACGGACGACACACGAGGCACACACGAGCTGTCCTTGCCCTTCGTATACCATACGTTTCCCGTAGCTCTATCTTTCTATCCCCACGTCCCAACGGATGAGGGAACCGAGATACGCACGATTTTTACCAACCATATCAACGCTTTTTTTACTCAGGTCAATGTCCCGATTCAGGTAGGTCGGCGTGTATGCCGCTAGCCTAACGCACATATCGTTAGAGAATACAATGTATATAGCGTACAGATATGGATCCGATGTATACACGCACATGTGCCTATGATATGAGTGCTGGTAGGTGTGCAAGCTCGTTATTATCCGCTCGCAAATTACACCGAGACCCACCATAGGCACCCCTCTTATCCATTCGCTGTATGCAACGCGTTTATTACGCTGATAATACGACCGCATAATAACGCCAGTTCCCTTCCACCATGGTGTGATAACGATTATACTCAATTTAACGTCTATCCGGTCGGTCGAAACCGTCCCAGAGTTAAAATATCCAGCTTCTGTGTAATCCGCCCATTAGTTAATTGAACAAAAACCGTCGAATACGATGACGAATAATAGCTGACCGCAGTCGGTTCCCCCAAAATTTCATTTCCTCTTTTATTTATCCATTCGATTTTCGAATTTCAGAAACTTTTCATCAGGTATAGCCACTCCAATGATTCAGGAAGAATTAACCTGCATGCCTCAATGGTCTGAACAAGGCGTCATTCGTACCATGAGAAGGCGTTAATCTCCTCACATCCCTGCATCGATTTGCGTATATAAGCTTTTGCAAATTCAAAAGCTTTATTTTCATTGTGGTAATTATTTAGCGATTTTGTTTGAATCATTTCTCTTGAAAGGCGATAATTTTCCGCACAAAGGGTAAACGCGTATGTGGTTTTTATTCAGTAGATAAACCTTATGTATACCCAGACGGAATCTAGCAGTAGAAACACATAGCCTCAGTGGCGGAGATTACATTATACAACGTTCTCTGTTGAATTATTGCGGTAAAGTCACTTCTGTTGCACTGGCAGTGAAAATTTACGCAATTTCATTCCCCCAGCTCGAGTCGGCGCTATATAATACGCACGGTATTTGTTCTCCTGATTATTTCGAGTTTAATGCTGTGCGAACAGTCGTGACCGAAGCCGCAAAAAAAAAAAAAAAAGGATGGAAAAAATAGGAGTGAAAGAAGAAAAAAGGAACAAAAATGAAGATACACAAAACAGGGTTAAACTCGAATAATTAAACCGTCGTGCAAGTGATTTAAGAAAATTAGAAATTCCCATCCCCCTTCTCTCATTCTCGTATTCTCAGTAAGCAGTCAGCATTCATCGGATCTACAGACGCATTGACAGAAAGCTGCTTTGATTCGAAGGAGGCTGTATTGCTTGGCCAACGCAGAGATCAGGCTTTGGGGGATACCGATAGGGACTGACAAAGCCGCGGAGGCTTCGAGTCCGAGTTAGTCCTGTAAAATAGAAGTGCGAGAAACCCTTTGCCGTGGTCCTGTAGCCAGTAGGTATAGTACCTGCCGCAGGTATATATGTATGTACGTAAAACACGCGTGTTATTCGTTCAATGGCATTACATAGCTGCGCAGGATATAACCGAGGGAGTCTGTCGAGAGATGTAGAGTGTAAAGGGTCCTGGAAGCGGATAGGCAGAGAGTAATTAGGCGCTAATGGGTAAGAACGGTGCCACGAGATCAGAGATAACAGTGCGTACGGGGAAACGTCGGGGAAAGGGTGGTTTTTGGGGTCAGACAAAATTGTCGGCGTTCCGTAGTTTGAATTGGACTTAAATACGTGGAATACTTCGGCAGGCGCAAACAGCAAAAAAAAAGTTCATCAAATCCACGGTTTATATAATTACGCGATGCAGTGTTTGGAAAATATAGTCTTATCTGTTATATAATTCGCCTTGGAGATGATGATCGTGGATTATTGAGTCTAGAGGCTTTAACCTTTGACAAAGAAATCCTTAAACCCTGACGTTTCTGGGGTCTGTGGAAAAGATTTTTAAACCGTAAAAATCGAACCGAACCAATCGAGCTTATTTCTCTTTTCCTCGCTCTGCGCAGAGTAAGCGGCTTACAATTTTCAAAACCCTTCCTTTATATTCCCGCGCTTTATCCTTTTTATTATCGATAGCGAGACAGGAACAAAAAAAAAAAGAAAAAAAAAAGAAAGAAAGAGCGAAGGACGAAGAAATCGCTCATATAAGAAAATATACCTATATATGCACGTTTAAAAATGTAAATCGGTTCAATATCGAAGCGAAGTTTCAAATTTTTAGAAACAAGAGATTCGAAATTTATAATTTTTTTTTCTCTTTTTTTTTCTCTTTGTTACTCCCATGTTTTTTTTTTTTTTCTCCCCCGTACTGTATCAAAGGGTCCGCGCGTGGATAAATACTGGATAACGAGTGAAAGACCGGAGCGACCGGAACTGTGCGCATGGCGAAGAGGAGGGCAAAGAGGGTAGATACGAGGGGCGGCTCCAGGGCCCAGCGTTAAGCCGGACGGATCAATATCACATTACTATAAATAATTAATACGAAACGTTTCGGTTTGGATGGTTGTGTGCATTCACGAGGCAGTGTAGTTTCCTACATTGCGAACTTAAGGGGTTGCTTTTTTGTTTTTTATTTTCTTTTAATGTAACGCTTCTCTATAACTACTATTCAGAAAACCATATAGAGTAGTATTCGATACTGACAAAAAAAAAAAAAAAAAAGGACATTTTTTTCCCATTTTGAAACATGAAATAAGAAGCTGTTGAAAAACTTCTTTTATAGAAAGAGAACGTTTTGTGTATGTACGTTGCGGTGGTCTTCAATTTCACCATCTTCGAATTTCAATGCTCTCATAATGGGCTAGGACGTCTCCTAATACATACAAAAAAATGTAGTCAAAAACCCCAGGTTCCTATTTCAATTTCGAGTACCGCCCCAAAGTATCTGAATTTTACCATTTTAATGAAACACGATTTGTGACATTTCGCGGTCAATTTTTTTTCCTCCTATTTCGGTACAGCTCCGAAGAATCTGAAACTTGGTACCCCCCTTACCTGTAGCAGTAGGTACCTCATGAAAATTCGACAGATTTTCAACGATATAATTTTCGAGATTACTGCGTACCAAAAAAAAATTTCTCATCTCCAAATTGTGATGAATAAAATTTCGTCGTTAAAAATCTGTACATTTTTCACGGATACTTACTGCTATAGGCAAGAAGTGTGCAGAGTTTCAGATCATTCGGAACGATAATGCGATGGGGAGTAAAAAATAACCCTGCGAAGTACCAAAAATCGCGTGTTATTTAAATGCGAAAGTTCAGCACCTGGGGCTTAGACTACATTTTTTTGTATACTGATACAGTATTTGGACGCGTTCTGGCCCATCGGAGCATTGAAATTCATATATGACCGAATTAAGGACCACCCTAATGTAGGCGTTAGAAAATTTATGAAGAATATAGCAAGGTCTCGGTTTCGCGCCTACAGACTAGATCGAAAGAATTATTCATGGGATATAACTATGAGGGATGGGGGTGGGCCAAGTTTAGGATCTACCTTCTGACCCGGTCGCTTTGTATGGTCTACTCCCTAATTTACCCTCGGAACAAATATCGCTTTGACGCCGTGCGTGGATGCTGTCCGTAGCACGGCAAGTAATAAAGGGCCATAAAGGGCCATAAAGGAGATAGGCTATTTTACGGATAATTAGGCAAAGACAATAGGCGCGGCGAGGGTGTAACCTAGTAAATAGGGCTTTTGAGAGAAGCTTCCCACCCGCGTCGGCCACGTAGGATATGAAGCGTTTCGCGTCTCCCGCGCCGTATATAGGACCAAGTATATTATAACACGTCCGAAAAGTTAGAACGGACCATTTTTCTTCGAGTTAGTCAATTCGGGGGAGGAGAAGATGAGATACTGAAGAGGACCGGGGCGAGGCGGAGGAGATGACGTAATGTTTTAAAATTAACAAATTTCATTCCTCAAATATCCATATTTTTGAATAATCGAATTAATGCGAACTCCCTAACTGCCTAACCAGTGTAATTATTTAAGAAAAAGTGGAATTCCATCACCGAGGCAACGAATATTTCGCAAATTCTCATCCTGCACGAGGATTTGGCTCCGGCCTTTTTTCCTTTTTTTTAACACGAAATGTTATAAAACGGTTAACGGAATCTTGGCTTTATAAATCGCAACGAAGCGTAAATCCAACTTTGATTTTGTACCCTGCGTTATTTCCTGAACCTTTCATGGTCTCGTAAAGAAAAGAGAAAACTAAATAAATATCCTTGACCCTGTGCAGACACGGTAGTTATACGCGAAATACGTACGTGGCGAAAACCATATACCCAACCGAGATGATTCATTCCTTAGATAACTCTGAAAAAAGATTTCCGCGTCACGCGCGGTTATAATTTTATCCCCGTTGAGGTCAGCCCGGATACCGAGAACACGAACACCTCGTGTTATCAGAAACGAGCGGAATCCAGTGTTTCCACATTTTTTATTTCCCTGCATTTACGGCGGATGAACTATTCGGCATTCAATTTTGACAATGAGTTATAATCACTCGACAATTTTCTCGCGAGTCTATATAAGAGCGAAGAAAGGATTTAAGAAGAATGAAGGATCGTCATCCGATCCTAGCGCAAAGCCACGAGGAATTTTCTCCCAGGTTATAATCTTTGGAGACAATGAGCTAGAGCTGGAAATTCTCTGGTCGGGTTACTCGCTGTAATCACTACCTGCGAGTCGAATACCCAGTGGATCCTATATTCAACGATGACTAATTTCGGGGTGATTTTAATTAGAAATGATAATAAATACTCCCCAGTTTATGTGCGGCATTAATTACTATCATTGTATACGCTGTATACCCGGCGACAAGAACGTCGCGTGGGCGAGTCCTTGGTGTTGGTAGGTACGAGGACGAGGACGAGGACGAGGACGAGGACGAGGTGTATACCGAACAAGTGTATATCCCACAATCGGCTAACCCTATTTCGCCTAAGCCCTAATAACTACCGCACAAACCCAATGTACCGTAATATAATGCTTTAACTTAAGTAAATCCATGAATAATTTAGCTCCTGATCCCTCCGTATAACTGGGCAGCAACCACCACCACCACCACCACCGCCGCCGCCGCCGCCGCCACCACCACCCACCGACTCTACCCGCCATTTACGGTTTTAATTCAAGCCTCAGTCTACATTATGAAATTTCTAATTACCGTACGTGAATGGTTTCGACCCTCACCCTTAAACTGTTGTATTATTATATTAACGACGAATGCGATACCCTCGTAATAATTGAAATAGTTTAAACTACCCTGCAATCAATCTTGGAGATTTATTGCGAGATGAAGCGAATCCCGAATCGGTTAGTATTGCGATTGAAGGAAATTTCATACATGCTTGAAGAAATGATAGGCGTATTTTTCAAGACATATTTAGGGGCGTGTGCAAGTCGAAAGTCCGAATGGAAATAGAGTTGAAGTAAAAATACGTATGTGAAAAGGACAAAGCGTAGGTCTCCGGAGATCGAAGCCTGGTCCATGAGCATGACAAAGATTTTGGAGGGTTCAACGAAGGTCGATCCCTCTAACAAAATGCCGAACCCGTCTCAAAGGACCTTGACGCAAGCCTAGCCGGGCTCTGGCTCGGGGCGGACCGGAGAAAAACGGGTCGGATATATTAAGTCGAAGATGAAGATGAAGATGGACCGTGTAAAAGTTAGCCACGAGATAAAGATGTCCGTATTCTTACCCGTGATCAACCCAAAGGACTTTCGGATTCGTATCACGTTTCAGACTCGCGTTATACGGACCTGGCCACACACATGGTCCGACGAAGCCGAATGCAGAGCGGTGAGACTTGTTGAACAAAAGCTGGATTCATTCATTTAATTAATTCCGAATTGATTCCACAATTTTCTTCACGGATTGGGGCAGAAACTGCACCAGCTATCCCCGCGGTTTCTACGTGGGGTTCAGCTGCAACCAGAGTGCAGTTTATGCCGGAGATAGGGGTAGGATTTCCGGGCCATGAAGATGCATGCGGTAAATTGAATTTAATAAAGGAGCTTTTTTCGTCCGCAGGGAAGCTAGAGCTTTTCTTTTATCGTCTCAGCGCATATCTATCGTCCGCGGATCACGCGGCCTTGTGACAATCGGTTTGAGTTTCATTTTTCTCCGCGTGTTTCATTTTCTGATTCGCAGCTACTGTACCACTCGGTGAAATTTCTCGACGAACAACGGGATGAGGGACCTAAGACTTGTTCTCTTTCTTTACCACGGTTTTTATACCCGGCGTTACAACTGTCCTATTTAAACAGACCTGAGTGTAAAAAACACTTAGCCAGGGTCGCCGCGAGCTTTTTAGCGACGAAACTTCCTCGAGAGAAGCCCGGAGTAGTGGAGCTCGTTTTGACCGAATAGTCGAGGCGAAAGTTTTATTCCACGTTTTTACATTTGAAACAAGAGAGGGAAAGAGAATGCAGAACCGTAACCAACCCACCGTGTTCATATTTTTACGATCGAATAAGCCACTTCACATTTTTCTACCCTATCAAACGGACGCTGTAAGCTTCTATTAAAAAAGGGAAAGAAATGAATAACAAATTTTTTCATTCAAAGTACTTTTGAATCTTTCATTTCATTCGCATATTTCAATGCTATACCGATCTCTAAAATACTCAATTATTATTATAGGCGTCTTCTGCTATCGAGAGACTCGAATAAAATTGTAAAAATATTTTTCAAAATAGGTAGAGAGGTAGAGACAGCTGGAATTGTTCCGTATAAAAAAGGTGCAAATTTTTCTCCTCGGAAAGTATCGACGCGTTATTTAAATCTTTTTTTCTCCGCTCTCCTCGAGGCAAGGAGCATGAAAATTTTACATATGTTATTAGAGAAGAAGGACCGAGAAAAAATATGCATGAAAAAAAACAAAAAAAAGAGTAGAAGAATCACAGCGATTCGAATGGAAACTAGCTCGGATTCAAAGAAGTCTCTTCATTGCCGTAAAGGGCTGACGGATAAGACAATTTGAACGTTGCCGTACATCAAGGAGGCGTTCAAGAGAAAAAGAAAAGAGATGGAGGATTTAGGGATGACGCGGGGTCACAACGGGTCGCTTTATTTTTTTCCTTTTTCCCCATCTCCCCATTTTCCCTCTTTCTACTTTCCTCTTTCCTCTTCCCTCTCAAAGTTATGATATTCTCTTTACCGAGGGCCAAGAAAATTCACAACGCGACAGACCTTTCCCTTTCTTCCTCCCTTTCCCTTTCCCTTTCCCTTTTCCTCGCCCCCTCCCTTCGCCTTTGACTTTTCCTAAAATTGATTTACTTCCTCGTCCATCCTTCCGCTCCGCGCGGGTCTCTATCCTCGTGCCTCGTTATTCCGAGACGAGATGGAAAACTAGGGTGCGGAAAAGTCACGATTGTCATTTCTCCTGAAAAGACTCGCTATTATCCCTAATCATTTCAATTACGTCTAGCTTTTAACCTTCTCTTTAGAATATATACCTATATATAATAGAACCCGAGGTTCTGCTAAGCTACTGTACATATACCCACCTTGAAAACAAAATTAGAAAAACAAAAATAGCAAAATTTCTATGAGTGAACGTTCGCCATTTATATTACGAGTCGCAAGATGTAAAACTGGGATAATTCTAGTCCCTGATCATTTAACCCGCTCGTTCGCATTTCGCCTTACGCATACCATCTGCGTTTCTCGACCTATGAAGAACCCATTATATTTTGATTAAATTTTGGAAAATCTGTGCGCAAGCGATAGCTGAGGGGCTATAAATCACTCGCGATACGTTGCGTTCGGTTACCATTTTTTTTAAATTTATTTATTTATCTTTTTTTCGAGTCTTTTTCTCATGCTTCAAGACTTCGTACGCACGAACGTTAGGATTCTATGGAAATAATCGCGTGAAAACGATTGAAAATAACCGGGACCCGTACGCCATATATGTAGAGATGATAAAAAAATGAAGAAAACGAAAGGAAAAAAAGTGAGAGAGAGAGAGAGAGAGAGAGAGAGAGAGAAGAACCAGGGGGATAAAAAATACGTCGGCACTAAACCGTGCCAATAAATTTATATTGGCAGATTATGATAATAAAGGTAGGATATCGGCGACTCGATTTGTTTTAATTTAACCGCATCCTAAGTACCATTTTATGGTAATACACCCCCGCGCATTATTACGAGCTGAGTAGTTATATCCATCCGTACGTATATAATGTATATACACATATATATATATATATACATATCCGGGTTGAAAAAAAAGGCGAAAAATAACCGCGTAGAAGTTTCCATGCCTATAACGATGTGAAAATTGTCAGTGGTTGTAAAAAAATGGGAAAACATCCCTTCGAGAAAGGGGGGATCAGCGAATGATTGCAACGATCGGAAGATAATAGCCGAGAATATTGTACAACTGTGGCATAAGAACAATGCGCGGCGAATTCATCGTCAGGGTAAAATCCCTGCGGTCGGCTTTCGGCCCGCCCTTAAAGACAGACGGTTCTACCGCGAGCAAGAAGCTGGTTCCCGACCCTGCGTCTCTACCATACACCCATGTTGGAGGGGTTCATGAAAGGAAAACGCAACAAGACCCAGCTCTGTGAACTCTGGAGCGGGTACGGGATGTGCTTTTGTGAAGTTTGATTCGAGTAGGAGACGGCAGCGACCGTCGGCGTCGAGGGATGAAGGTGGCGTTTCGGGAGATAGAAGCTTACCGCAAGGGGGGCCCCGACGTCGGCGTCTTGATGCTCGGCGTTTAACAACAGCAGCAACAGTGGCAGCTGTGGGAGTTGAGGATAAGAGGAAGGGTGCTGGGTGTGAGAGTAAGCAAGTGAGGGTTAGAACCTCTACGAGGAAACGGCAAGACGGAGGGACTACTAGCTGGGAGTGACAAGGGGACGTGGTACCAAGTTCTGAATTGTTTTAATGTCTGGTACATTAAACGCCAGCTATTATCACGGGACTCTGGAACACCGCCGCCATTGCGGTTTAGTCTGAGGTCGAAACGCGTGGAAGAAATGGCACTACGCCACACGTATATTATCCTAGTTTATACGCAAACAGGCCGTGTCACTAAGTTGGCTGGCGTATCTATACGAGTGTGAAAGTATACGGAATAGGTATGATCCTCGGATCGCTGACTATACCGAATTCGTTCGGGACGATTCTGAACTTTGAAAAACATTCGGAATTAGAACATGGAGATCGGTCTATGTCTCAGGATGTGAAGACAAAAAAATAGCCCATTATGACCGAGATCCTCTTTACGGAAACCCATTTCTTCATCTGCTTCAATCGATAACTTCGTGATGTCATAGATAATTGATAGGATTTCTAGACTTTTTTTGTCCGAAAAGTATACCTCAACGCGATTAATTTCACCCTTTATTGGCTTCGATACGATCAATGCAGTCCGATTTAATAAAAACTGTATGAATACATGCGTGAGTTTCGTGTTTCGGAGTTTTAGCTTTCGGAATTTTGAACCCTCGGAGTTCTGCGTTTCAAAGTTCTTGAAATATAACACCCCGGAGCTAGCTGTAGTAGTAGATCAAAAAATCCTCAACTTCAATGGAACCAGAAACTGCAAGGGTCGATTTTAATTTGCTTAACTTCACCAGCAGCTGGCACCCGGCCCCCTATATTGCCAACATACACATTTGCATGTATGCAGACTCCCGTTTCAATTACCGCACGCACTGTACGCACAATTAGCCAAAATGCCACGGGCCGGCGCCTGCAACATCGATATGATTGCAGAGAGCCGTGTATCCTATAGCTATACTGCACATGTGCAAATCCCGGTGCAGTGCATGCGATATAGTACATTGAATAGAAATACTCGGATTATAATTTTTATTTTTATTTACGTTTCCATCTCTTTCGGGGAAAGAGTGAATACAGTCGAAGGGTTGGAAACAAAAATTTGTTTCATAAGTTTGCGAGGGGTATGAGGCACCCCGATCAAACGTGGACAGTGATTGGTAATTCTAGTGCCGTCCAGAAGCCCGATGGCTTGTTACAGGGGAGGGGGAAAGGTCTGGTTAGAGCTGGGGCTAGTTTAGCACCCCTTGTTTAATATGCGAGGACCCCCCTCGCCGAGACCTGTTCTGTATGCGACACGTGACTGCTTCTATGAGGGTATTATTGTAGAGGTGGTCCAAAAATTCAAAAAAAAAAAAAGGAAAAAGAGGGAAAAAAGAACACACACGCACACACATCCCCCCCTGTGAACTGTCGTTTCCCAGTTTCGGTATGACAAACGCCGTCAATGCCCCCTAACTGGATTTTAACTCGGTTGAAATTTCGCGCGATATAGGTACAGATTATATGATTATTATTATTTGACTGAAATTTTAGTACGGAATACGTATACTCCGTTCGGTGAAATAGTTTTGTTTTAAAAATATACCTTTTTACGGTTTTTTCCTTTTTTTTTTTCTGTTTTTCTATGACACGGTTCGTGGACTGATCACATACCCTGTGGTATCGGGATGTTTTCATCGAGTTTAAAGCAACGAATTTCAGGTGGCTGAAATTGGCCATGAGCCAGGCGCCAGCTAGGGGTTTGAAAACGGTCTACACTCTATATAGACCAACACGCAAACCAGTGAAACCAAATTACCACTTGAGCGTGGGTGAGATAAATTCGTATATCGTGTCGGTCTAATTCATTTATATGCTCTATTGAACCGTGCAGAGCGACTGCTGGGCTCGTCTCGTCTCTCCTCTCCTCTCCTCTCCTCTCCTCTCCTCTCCTCTCCTCTCCTCTCCTCTCCTCTCCTCTTCTCTTCTCTTCTCTGTAATTTCCGCGACCCCCGTTCGTTGGCAGCCAGGTTTTGTATTTTGTTAAAATTGATGTAAAATGATGAAAACTTTCTCGATTCATGGCGTCGTCGCGTCGCTGCATTAATGAAGTAGAGAGAAAATCTTCCCTTTTCAGGATTTTAACGAAAAATACTTCGAGGACTCCGGGGCTTTTCCTAAACTTAACTGGATCGATGATTGATACTCGAAATACCTGACGCGTGGAATATTTATCAAACACTTGCTGCTCCGATGGTTCAACGACGTCTGAAGCGTTTTCGAATAGAAAACGTTATGCGAGTTATATACGTATGTATATAATGAAAAAAAAATAAGAAAAAGGGAAGAAAATCGGTAAATACCTAACGGTTGAAAAATTTCTGAGGAAAAGTAAACCGAAATTTTGACGAGGGTTATCTTTATCGTGCCTTTACCTCACCTTTGATCCCTCGAGCCCTCTAATCGAGAAAATCGGGGACGCCGTTCTCCTAATCTCTGAGTTTCCACTTTCGGTTCTAACGATAATTGTTGCTGCAGAAACCCTCGAAAGTCGGAGTTCTGTAGTGTAACTTGAATTTTGTACAAAAATTTAGATAAGCCAAATTGCCAGCCATCTTATCGCATAGTACTTCCCCTCGAAAATGAATATGTATCTTAGCTTGTTGAAATTCACTGTTTATCCACATGTCGAGGCGGACGGAATCGAGGTCGAGGAATAAAAAAAAACAGAAATCGAAATTTTCCAGAATTCTCTCGCTTCTCGGCTCTTCTTCACTCGACAGTCAAGTGAGGCTGAAAAATATAAGGAGATTCACCGTCACTCCAACGGAATTTGGGCATTCAAATGAGGTGAGCGAAAAATAAAGTAAGGGGTACATCGTCCGTGACGTGGCAACTCGCAGCCCCTATTCCCACGTGGTTCATGGAAAATTTCGTCCTTTTAGTCCCGTGAGGGATTCACCGCTCAGTCTCTGGGTTTCGAGGAAGAATCGAGGCAAGGCAAGGCAAGGCAAGGCAAGGCAAGGCAAGGCGAGGGCGAGTCTCCGATCAAGCGGATCAAGAAACGTAAAGCCACGAGGAGAAGCTTCCGAGTATTTTTCTATTGTCGGAAAGTAGGGATTACGAAAGTCTGGTTCAAGATTTGTTCGTTGGTTTCCATTCACTTGGTCAATCCCCTTTATAAGGTACAGCGCGAAGCTTCCTCGATGAATAGAACCGCAGTATGAAATAGAACGGTTATTACATTACCGAAGGAAGCTAGTTTCCCACTCTGCTCTCCGATATAACAATACTCATCAACACTTTGATCTCTGTGACAGTCTCAAGTTTTCCCATACTGTAAGAAAGGCGCCATAGAGCTTTGAGGGAAACTACAGCAATAATGGGGGAAAAGTCAGGAGTTAACGGAAGCGAGATCTTTTGAAGAGGACAAAGTAAGCCCAAGTTGGTCCCGTCCCAGGTCCCAGAGACGTACACGTCAGCTGCAATCGTAATCATCTGTCTTGAGAGAAGAACCGCGTCTCTTATACCTGGGTCTCGTAGTCGACGACAACGTCGACCATCTTCGAGCAAAGCTCAGAAAGATTCATTACACCTTGAGCCAAGATTTCCGGTAGCGAAAAGTTCGCGAGTAAAAGAAATGAGGTAAACGGAGAGGAATGAATTCCCCATAATTGTCATCGCCGAATGTCACTCATATTTATACATCTGGGTAAAAATCCACTGAGAAATACGCGGGCCCTCAAGAAGTGATAAATAACGAGCCGTACGTACGTTCGACGGGCCTAGGAGCGGGACAAAAGCACCGATTTATCACCAGACTGTCAAGCAGTCGATTTTCTAGATTCTACACTCTAGAGTCTAGACGGGACTCGTTCAGACCCATACATATACGGGGCTGAAGTTCCTTTCAAGTTTTTTGATCCTCTTGGCTTAGGCGATGGTCTGTGAATGCAAGAGACGGCTAGAAGCTGTTTTAGTCATAATATTAACGAAGAAAGGCTGTGTGTTAATTCACCTTTGCAGAGATCCAATCAGAGAGGTATTAACGGCCCTCATTTCCATCATGAATATTTTAAGGATACGAACCGCGCATTCGTTCGCTTTGTCCCCGATTTTGGGGCTCTGTTGAGGCGGCTGACTTTCGCCGATAAAGAGGCGAATTGATTAAAGCATCGGCTGATTGATTATACGTCGTTCCATGGCGAGCCTCTACCCTACTTGGAATATTAATCCAAGCACTTCGGATCTGTATACCTGGGAGTTTCTGTCTTATAATAAAGCTAGAAGATATAAGTACTGGCTAAAAGTTGCTCCATATTAATCCGAACTATCTCCGTTTTGTGTATCTTGCGTATTTTCAGAAGTGATACGATACACGAGACGAACTTTCCGGGGGAGGAAAGAATCGAGATCGAAATACCAGCTGATTTTACCGGTTGCGAAATAGCGGAAGTATTTCTAGAGTTTCGCGGTAATATTTCACTCGGAAATAACGAAAGCCGAATAAAAGAGGAGAGCTGGCTGCCGGAGTAAAAGTTCATAGAGATTTTTACGACGTGGAAAAAGAGAAAGAAAAAAAACATATATATATACACCAGTCGTTGAATAGGTGCGTAAGATTGGGTGAGACGAGATGAACGGGTACCGAGGAGAACGAAGACAAGACAGTAAGTATGAGCTGTAAAAATTTTTTGTCTTTTGGCTCATCGGATGTCTGCAGGATTGAAAAATTGTAGTAAAAAGAGGAAGACGACATCGTGCTATGAGAGGAGGGAACGAATTGCCTTTCCGCCTTTTTACGACCGGATTCTACGATGTGTATACGGACGAAAAACGAAGGTAAGCGAGTGTTCGAGACTTAAAAACGGAGGGGAAAAAAAAACAAACTAAAAACAGTATCGCTGGGGATTCCTGGGGGAAAAAATCGGCAAGTTTTTTTGTCGGGCGATTCCGGAATCCGCATTGACACAGCCGGTAATACCATCGGCGTAAAATTGCCAATATATTCATAAAGTATAACTCCGATCGTGCGCACAAAGCGGATGCAAAATTGAACTCCATTCGAAGTATCTAAGCCCACAGGATTCCCTCCGCTCAGACTCCTGGCTTTCAGCTGTGCTTCTACCCCTTTCTATGAAATTTTCCCATACCCCTGTGATCGTGGTGATGCCATGGCATGGCGGGCGGTAAGAGGAAGGTAAAATACGTCATTTCATTTTCGTAAGCCGATGGCCATTCCCGAGTCGAAGCATTTATATGCAGATATCCAAAGTGAGAGAGAGAGAGAGAGAGAGTAGAGTAGAGACGGGGGTCAGGGGTCGGGGGTCGGGGACAGCCAACCCGCGAAAAACAACGAAATCGAATATAAAACGAAGCTTTTGAGACATTCATTGTTAATTTTCGAACCCTCTTTCATCCCCCTTTCGACTTATCTTGTATCGCATGGAAAAAAAGCCACGAACAAGCTTACGTTTGACTACTATAGGTCGTTAGATTGATTCTGGGATTCGTTTAAGTATTCCGAGAAATTCAATAAATTATTTACTTTTATTGAACAGGGAAGAGAGCCTTCGTGCTTCGTAACGTATTTTAAATCAAGAAGATATACCCTGCACCATGAATGAATAAATTTTCCTACCGAGAGTTGAGGAGCTATTTTTCCTACGAATAATAAGGAGAAATTTTCTCGAATCAGATATATAAATGGAGTTGCACGTTCCTGGCTAACTAAGCACACGATGCAGTATAATGGCTCGATGAATTGCCGAGGACTTCGTAATCCGAGAAAGATATTTAACGACGTGCCAAAGCTCGGCCTAGCGGGAGAAAATAAGATGGAAAGAGAGGAAAATAGAGAGAAAGATAAAGAGGGCTTCCACATCCCTCGAGGGAAAACCGGCGGCATTCTTTCCGTCCAGAAAAGCCCGGAGTATACCGCGACCTTCGCGGGTCCTTGCGGCATCCCGTTTTGAAATGACGGGAATCCTAGACACGTCTGGTATTTAGCCACCCCCGAGTTCGTCACGGCTTCATATCGCCGCTTTTCTACCTCCGCAGCAGACTCTCGATAAATATATACGCCGAATTCCAATTTTCGTCATAAAGTCGGTGCAGGGTTCGATGTAATCAGCGAACGCCTTCAACCGGTCGGTTTCTCTCATACAGTGACGCAAGTTCGAAAAACGCTCGTATCGCATTTCTATTTTATCACCGCGATACGAGTGGAGATTCTAATATCTCCCGTTTTTTATTCATCTGGATTATTTATAGCTTTTGAAAATTCTTGCCCAGCTCTTAATTCGGCGCCGTTCCATGTAGCTGCGGTAGCTACATACGTAACTCGAGTAACAACGATAAATTCTCCCATTGTTAGAGGAAAAGTATTATACAGGAGCACCCTCGTCGAGATGCGCGCTGGCCCCTGCCTCCGGAGTTCTTCTCGCTTAATCTTTAGGTCTAGACGTCCACGATCAGACTCGAAGGTTCGATAGTGCTGCGTGGATGACGAGAGTCCTTCTTTCCGAAAAACCGAGGGGTTCGCATCCGGGTCAGATTGATGGTTTTCATTGTTCGCCAGAATGGTCGTACTTTTGTAGCTATACGACGGAATATCAGCAAACCGACCCTCGGAATTTGTTAGAGACGGTGGTAAAATTTCGATCTTACTTAGACGGAATATCAACAATAACTTTAACCCCCGTACCCCTGCGCCCCGAGTGCCCAGGTTAATTAGATTGAAAATACAAAGTTTCGACTGCGGAGCTGTCAAAAGTTGTTGTACAAGAAGCGCGGGTACGTCAAGCAATTAGTTAGTGAACCAGACGTAGACGTACGTAGACGTAGGTATTAGTTGAAAATTCTCCCCGTCAAGATCACGCCTCGTCTAGTGACGCGAGACATTCTCGAAGGGAGGCTTTTTTCCTCGTCACATCTCGCTCTGTACCCACCCGTAATTAAGACAACTTTCCATTGAGTTGACTATTTTTCTTCTTTCTCGTTTCTCGTTTCTCATTCCCCTTCGAATTGATTTCGGACCCCTGCAACGATCGGGCCACCGGATTCCATTAAAACTCTGTAAACTAGGCTTATAAGTTATCCAAAGTAGGAAACAGTGTGGCAATCGGAGCGAGTCTCCCCAGCCTGTTTTTCGTCCCCTCTATACGTGTGGATACATGCATACAGACATACATGGATGGAGGAGGAAATACGAATATACCGAGGCGGCAAAACAGGGACATTTATCAGGATTGCCCGATAAAATAAATAGACGCGAGTAAAGTGACGTTTTAATTATAAGGGGAGTGATGTATGTCTGTTCAGCTCGGAAATGATCCTCCGCAGGGCTGCGCGTGACGCGGAAGGATCCGCGAAACGAGATACGGAGGGTTGAAAGTAAAAAAAAAATAAATAAAAAAGTCCATTGACTGTCTTCGCTGCTCAAAAAAAAAAAAAAACAAAAAAAAAAAAAGAGAAGACACAACAAAACGGAATAAAACCATGAGAAAAAAATAAATAAAAATTATTCTCTCTCAAGATCAACGATTCCGTATCAATAATTGAAAAGTCACAGAACGAGTCGAGCCGGTGGACCCTTCTTCCCTTCTGCATCATCTTCGACCCTTCTTCATCAACGAAGACAGAATTATCTTCCTCCTGAAGGATAGAGCTTTGTTTTTCTCAATCAATGGCTAATTATCTACAAGTATATGGGAAAAATATTGTATTTTTCTGTATACTATAGGTATACGTGAAACAGTTTCTAGTTCAATGGGAAAAAGTTTTTCGACTTTGGTATTAGTTTAGGAACTATTTCCACTAACTCTAGTCGTACAGAACCTCATCTTGTTTGCTAAACAGAGCTTTTCATTTATTTATATATATCTCGCTCTCTCTATCTTTGGATTAGGTCGAACGCGAACTAATACGAAAATCCCCAACTCACCCAATTCCCACGATGATCAGGTAAATAAGAGAGAGAGAGAGAGAGAGAGAAATAAGCGAGAAAAACGAAAAAACGAAAAACCGAATGAAATGAATGAAATAAAGAAACGAGAAAAACAGTTTTATCGTCGGTAAAAATTTCGTATAAGATAATTGGTAATTATTCAAATACGTGTTTGAATCAATCGAATGGAATGGCACGAGATGAGATTGTCTCCCGGACGGATACAGAGAGAAAGAAGAAACGGAAATAACGGATGGAGGGGGGTAGGGGATGATTTTAGTACCTCGGATCGGCACAAAGCGAAAGAAGAGGAAGAATAGCGCAGAGGATTTCGACGGCGAGCTGTTTTTCACGGTAACAATTTGGTCCTGTATTTATTGCGCGTCGTAAAGACGCTTGGCTCAGCCTGTTACGCTTGTATTCAGAAGAGAGATATATGCGCGTCACATATCATGCAGGCAGCAAAAAAGGTACGGGGCAAACGGATTACGTTCAAAGATCGATAGGCAGGCGGCACGGCGAGAGAACGGGATATACAGAGGCTGGAAACGGCACGAAAAAGGAACGAGAAGAAAAAAAAAAGAAGAAGAAGAAGAAAAAAAAATCTGCAGGAAACGTTGGATTACAGTGTTCGCGGACAGGACGACGGGACCATGTCGCCCCAGTGTATACTAGCTAATTAATTAACCATACGAATCTCGGTTAAGCTGGACATCCGATATAATACATAGCTAGGTATCCCATGACGTCAGAATTATTACAGCGGAGTAAAAGCTTCGCCGAAATCGATGGTGACTCGATTTTTGACCACGAGCTTATTTACTGCCCGTAAAAAGCTGCAGGGGTGAACCGAGAGGACTAGAGAGTAGACAAAGGAAGAAAAACCCGGAGCTTATCACCGTCAGATTTTTTACCCTGAATGATAGACTCTTTTCGCTTAGCTAGCTCTCCAATTTCCTCCGCCAAATATCCGTACGCATATGTATCGAAATAAAAAGTTTTCTGCTCACCCGATGGCGGATAGACGGCTTCTTTTTTCGAACAGTTTAAAGAGACGAGAAAATCTGAGATTTGAACATCGCTCGATCTGGATTCTATGGTGTGTGACAAATGATTTTACCTCGATGGCTAAAGGATTAGCGAACTTTTCTGACCGAACTCTATTAAGGGTTGTTTGAAAAAAAAAAAAAAAAAAAAAAAAAAGAAAATTCTTTCGCGACGTATCTACCACCAGGTGAAAAGTCAGAGTCGAGGAATAATCGACAAGAGTATACAACGTGTATGGAAGTATTTGGCGCGAAATTCTTCCTGCTATACCCTCAGCGGCAGGTAAATGCTTATCCCTTTCATCTCTGATGTGAAACGGGAGGCAATTTAACCGGCGTGAAATGCTTTCAAATGCAAATCCATCATTCGTGAGGGTAAATACGCGAGGGGGCAAGGTATATATGAGGTGGAATAGGTTGATTTTGAAAAAAAAAGAAAGAAAAAAAAAAAAAAAGTCAAATCTTCTGATACAATCGTAAAACGAAACGTTAGAAAGTCCCAAAAGTATAAAACCGCAAGCAGTTAGACCCCGAAGAATTGGCTATTGTCTGCCTTTCAACTTTATTTCCGGTGCGGTTTCTCGCGTATTTTTAACGCGTATAAATCACCCTTCGCCTACGCCAAGACACGGTGTGATATTTCATGTTTTTATTTACGGTGCCTTTTTAGCTCTGATTCGGTTCAATATGTCAAAAGTTATGTACGAGTGAGTGGGGCGGTTATCCTTACCGAGATACAAGTTTCCTGTCTAACGCGAGGATCTCAGATTATCTGTCTAACCAAACGAAAGAATTTTTCACGCCTCTTTAGATCCACTAAGAAATCGAATCTCCGCATTTTTTTTTTTTTTTTTTTCTTTTTTTGAAAGCTCTCCGCGTTGATTAATTTCATCCATTATTAATTCTCTATTCTATGGTATTTCCGAGATGAAAAACACGCCGGTCAATGTCCTTATTTAACTCCGAGGACAAGGTGTAGGTGCCCACCTTGGGCTAAGTGTCTTCTCAGATTACGGTAGGAAGACGCGAGTCTAGCGATTTATCTTCATTTGAATACAGCCCTCGTCTTCCGTTGGGCAAGGTGGAGAGGAAGCAAGCGCCAGGAGGCTGAAGACTAAGGAGAGAAAACAGGAGGGAAAACGCAAACGCTCTTCTCTTCGTTGATACTTTAAGCTAGTTTTCCACGGTGGTCTTTAGTGTTTAACTTTGACTGAGGGAACTGGCAAGGCAAGGCAAGGTAAAGTAAGGTAAATTAAGGTAAGGTAAGGTAAACAAACGAGTCAAAGTACTAATAATCCGGTTCTCTTATAAAGGGAAAAAACTATTACGCCGCAAGGATATTCTACCTCGCAATTTCTACCCGCAAATTCGGAATAAAACATTTCGCAGACTACTGCTGCAGGGAGGTACGGAGCTTTGAGGAAATTATACTCTGCATATAGATATAATGTTTGTGTCCGATGGTACAAAGCGATCGAAAGAAAGAAAAAAAAAAAAGAAAAATAAGAGGAAGAGGAAGAGGAAGAAGAAAAGAGGAAAAAGGGTGTCGATAAAATCCCTTCCTGCATCAGACTACAACGCGGTTGAATAATTCATAAGATTTTGCTGTGAAGTTTGTCGAACAAGTTTTCTGTTTTTAATTTTTAACTTTGCATTTTCTCTTTTCATCGTCTCTATAAGAGACCTCGGAGATTAAATAGCCGACGTAGCAGGCCCCGTTTTATTCCGAATGTGGATTCCTGCCATTTATATAATTGGTACGGCGAGCTGACAGGGTTGACTGGTCGAACGAGCTGGGTGCAGCCATTCGAAGCAATCACGGTGAAAATGCACTTTACGGTCTAGCGTAAATGAAAGTGGTTAAATATTATTACACCAACTGCAGTCGCCGTGCAACACGAATGCCATAACGAAATTTTATCCACCTTTACAATATGGTGTATAAATAAATATCAAAATTATGTCACGAGGGATTGATTAACCGAAGTAACGCCGATCGCCACAAATTATCAAATAACATCGGTTCCCATCTCTTCGTGACGTTTCGCAAAATGCAATACTGTACATGGCGAGGAGAGCCGAGCCATTCCCTTAGCGAAATGAATACAGTAAAAAAAAACTGATCAACCCTTCGATCGGTTTTATCTTCTTCTCCATTTCACTATTTTTCTATCTTTCTCTATTTCTTTGCGCACACGGTTCAATAACGGTGCGTATTCAAGTGTGAGTAAGAAATGTGAGTGTGTGTCTGTAGGGGTGGAAAAATAGTTGATAAAAGTATCGCATAGCGTACACTATTCTATACTACAGATATACACCGCATGAAATCGAATTCTTTGACTTTCTTAGCTTCGAAAGCTGCATTTCCTTGGATATGGAGGAACTGCATGGTAGCTAGGGATCGCCGAAGTGAGATTCGAAATTGCTGGGCGTTAGACTGACTATAGGGGTGGAGTGCGTGTAGCTTTGGTTGGATGGAAGGTATTACTTGGATTCACTCAAGTCCCGCCAGCACCCACCCCTTGGAGTCAAAGTCTAGATCTATTGTAACTGCCTTTCGGCACCATACGTTATCCGAAGGGCGTTTAGAGCCCCTTATCCTATCCCGGATTGCTTCGAAAGCCTTGCCTCGCGTTGTCAAATAAAACTTCAGCCCCTAAATTGTTGTTAATTGAAACTTGGGACTGAGATTCGTTCGGAAAATTGAAAATCTCTCCAACGGTAGTGAGGAGAATCGTCGTTCGAGAGTAAATACAGATGAAAAATATACGAACAGGGGTAGAAAACGTGCGAATCAATGATTAGAATTCTTTGAGCGATCATAGATTTCCTCGAAGAGCTGCTGCAATTCCAACGACGGATATAACATGAATAAAAATAAAACTAAGGGTGGGGTAAAAATTGGTTGTTTCGGGAAATCAAACAAGAGAAGCAACTGAATTATCTAAGAGAAACCGAATCCCAAGGGAGAAGGGAGGAGCGGGAAATGGCGAAATAAATTCACCTTGAATTTCTCAATGCTTCGATAACACACTACCAGGATCCCAAAGGACTTCGGGCGTCAGAAAATAGCCAGGATTCTTGCCCGATGTTCGAGACAGAAAATGACACCCTTGGTAATTCGAGGCACGTCAAATTCCCACATGCGAAACTATAGATAATCTCAATTTCTCAAAAGTAACACCCTTTGATTTCTGCCATTCTTTAACGAGAAATCATACACCCCTTTTTCCTACCCTACAAATGATGAATCACCCTGCTTCGTTGTAGGGAAGAGGGATAACATGGCCAACCTTTCTCACTAACTAGGTATTGCTTTTAATGTATTAGCTGTATTTTCTGTGGCTTTTATCTATGCTTTGTGGCATGTTGCCCACGGTCCGCGTATATATCTATACATTCACTTATAGGCGTACCGAATCGACATTATTTTTTTCTTCCCAGTTTCGTTTCACACCACGTTATTATTGCCGAAATTTTCTTTTCAGAAAACTGATGGATTTTCGAGCTGATCGAATGTATATAGAGCGTATGCGTGTACGCGTGTGTACATGTACAGCTATTATCGGGGAAACCTAATTACGTTTGGATAGACATGGTCCTATATCTTTGACGAGGTAAGCTGTGAGATGAAATTGAATTGAGATGAAAACGCGATGTACGTCATCGAAATTCGTCGCTAATATTAAGGTAAGATTAGGGGCATTTGCGTACCCGCGTCTGGCAGGTTTAATATCAGTCTCAAAATCACTGTTTGATATTTGGAATCAATTACGCATGAAGGTATAAATAATTGGTTTTCATTTTTCTTTTCTTTTTCCTTTTTCCTTTTTTCTTTTTTCCTTGAAATAATTTCGTTGTGAATTCTTTCTAATCGGAAGAGGCACATAGACTCCTTAACGTAGCTTGTCCAATTTCAGCTCAAAGAACGATATTTTTCAAGTTTTTCAACAATGAAAAGTAAATGAAAATAAAAAATGTAGGAATAAAAGGCCAGACGAGACAGAAAAAGGTGTATAAACGAGACGGCCACGTTTTTTGACACATATTTTATATTTCAAGTTGGGTATCGTATAAAGCTTGCCGCTGCAGATTCTGACGTTGAACTAAATTGAATTTTTATATTCTTGTTTCACATATTTCTCGTGTTAATTTTATTTCTTGTGAAACGCCTAGGTGTCGTTTGAGCAAATTAATATCAAACCTGATGAGTTTTCGCTAAACTTTAACAGATTTCTCTGTAACATACACTGATTCTTCGTAGTCGATTAACAAGGGGCCACGAACAGGCGACAGGGGTGGTTCTTTTTTCACTCGCAAAAACATAGGGAAAAGCGAAGAAAAAAGATACGGTAAAGTAGAGAACCGGAAACGGGAAACGGGAAACAAGCATCGCGCGTTGTTACAGGGCGACGATTCAATACCCAGGCGAAACCGGCTGATCCCGTAATCCTTCTGGCGTTCGTTCGTTCGTTCGTTCGTTGTCTCGGCGAGAGAAAAACCCGGAGGCCAGAAAACGCGACGCACGCGACAGGTCTTTCCCTTATCCCCGTCAATTTTACGGTCCGATTTATCGTCGAGCGTATTATTTAGCCAGTGAAACAACCGGAGAAGCATCTGCATCGTCCGGGATCATCGCCAGCATGAATTTATAGAGAGTAGCGTGAACACGATAGAAGCCATCATCATCACGAATATAATTTAATGCATGGATACTGAAGAACGAATTCATCTTCATTATTTTATCATAAAAATTAATTTTTATTTCATAACACGATATATTTGATAAAAAGCTTTTCATTTCGTATCGAAGAGCGAAACGAACCTGTGCGGCTTACCTTGCGGTATAACGATACGGACGTATCTGCGGTATAACGACTTGTTATTTCTCATCGGGAAAAACCGTTTGGCTAAATGGGTTCGTATACAGTTTTATAACGTTGGGGTTAAATTACAGAAATTAATAATAAAAATACAGGGTGAGGTATTTTTATTTTTTGTTTCTATTTTACATCTAATTTTTTTTTTTTTTTTCATTTTACTTCATTTTGTTATTTTCATTCATTCATATATATAATATATAGGTGTATGTATTATATGTATTATTTTTCTCCCTGGGTGCTCGAATATCGTGCCTCCAGGCGTTTATATCTTGTTTCGCAATTACCGTTAACAATTCCACGATACGAATCCTCCAGCACCAGTACAAGATTGATCTCGACCCAGATAGCCGCACTCAACCGAGTTAGTAATTACCGATCAGAAGTTTAGATTATACACTTATTTACTAAACTTTACCCCGTTAAAGAAGAACTCATTGTCGTCACGCGATCGCGAAACTTGTACATAATGCTGAATTTTTTCGGGGCCAAATTCGATTTTCCAATTTTTTCTAAATACCGAACATTAAAAATTACCTATTTTAATATTACCGAGTCGAACTTTCAATTTGGATTCACGCACATATTCATTCAGTGTTTTATAACTCGAACTGTATCGATCGTATCGAAACCAACAAGTGGTCGAATTAATCATGTTGAGATGCACTTTCCGAAAAAAAAAGTTTCAACCCAGCCCAATTTTTCCCTAATTCTAAAAAAAAAAAAAAAAAAAAAAAAAAATCGATCTTCTCCCCTGCAACCTAGCTAGGTCGATTTTTTGGGATAAACAGCTACCTTCCTACCTTCCTACGAGGTCAGAAAAGGTATAGCGAGAGAACGTGTCGTGTAAAGAAGAGCGTATATGGCACGTATACTGAGAATGTTGGATCATTCGACTAAGCCCTCTGATCTCCCATTTCCTCCCCTTTAGCCGCTATTCCGACTTGGCAAAACTCTGTGATACGTGTGTGAGGCAAACAATTCCGAGCTTTTCACAGAAAGTCGTGTGAACTTGGTGCTGAAGAAAAAAAGGAAAAAGAAAAAGAAAATCTTTCCATGAAGAGAGGGAGAAAGGAAGGAGGAATTAAAAGAGTGGTTTAAAAAGAGCTTCTCGCCTAGTCCTGTTATGGATATCGGGGCTGTCTTCAAGGGCTAATACAAACACGGGGCGGGTTGGTATCTCCATCCCCTTAAAATAGCGGCGAGTATAGGTATCGAGTTTCATTGAGGATTGGGTGAGAGCTTTGGACGCGAAAAGGTATAGGTAGGGTAGGTATATAGGGGTCGGGGGTGCGTCGAATCGTTCGATTTAACGAGATTACAAAGCAAACGTACTCTAAAAGGGTGCGTCGATGCTATTAACGGTAGCAGGACGACCGCGGCGTTAGATCCGGTACGAAAAACCCTGTGCAGCACATATCGGTGAAATGATTCTGATATACACGGCATCAGGGTGCGGCGAAATTGTTATACCTTGTCTATACCCCGAGCGGCCGGGTGTTTGAAAATTTGAATCAACCGAACTCGAATAATAATGAGGGCTATTTTATACCTCCGCTTTTCCTCCTTAACGAGATTTTAAAAGAAAGAATTTACAGCCGGTGAAAATGGGCGTAAAAAACGTTTTTCAAAAATTCCTGTTACACGGATGAACACAACACGTTGATACGGATGTCACGTACCCCGTTGTTTATGAACAGGCACATCGTTTTGATGGTTGTTTCATTTCGTTTTTTTTTTGTTGTTTCTTTTTTTCCTTTCCCTTGGGTTTTTTGTTTTCAATTATGGATGGCATGGGTGATGGTGACTGCCACGCCCTGTATTAACGATATGGTATGATACCCTGCATCGCGGTGCGAGAGGCCGCTCGCGTTGATTCCCCGGAGCGGTACAGCCCCCCTTCTCACTCTGCACAGATGAGCGGGGAACTCGTTTACCGTGCTCTTTTTTTTTCCAGTATTTACGCCACAATGAAACGTTTAATGAACCCGGGATGAAACCAATTTCACCAGCTACGGGAATGAATATACGCCGAGGTTGCAGCCGAAAAATATCAGGGAATAAACGAATGGGTACGGTATAAGGGTGCAGGATAACAATCTCGTTAATTGAATAATAAACATCTCCTTGTTACGTGTATACGAGGAAAGTATCTCTGAACTCGAGAGAGAAAGAGAGAAAAAAAGAACAGGAGGAGGAGGGGGGGCGAGGGCTGCAGCGGAGGCAAGGGATAAGATAAAAATGTTTGAAATCGATCGATTGCGAGACTCCCCCGGGTCTCCTCAGTTCGGTAACTTCGTCGCTTTCCTTTGCCCACCGTTATTTACCTCCCTATGAGCTTCTGTTCAACCCTGTCACGTGGCGGTCGTTTGCATCCGCTCGAATACACCGAAATACGTGGGTGAAGGACAGCACGGAATAGTAAAGGGCGAGGGGCGAACTCGGGCCGTGGAATACACGGGTGCGAATAGTGACCGTGTGCATGTATGGGTTAAACAGTCCGAATGATACCTCGATCCGAAAAGTTTGAGAAATTTCAACAATTTTTTAAAACGGACGTTTCATGGGTCTATAGTAGATAGAAATCATGCGGCCTAAGAGGGTTCTATTCACTGTCACCTCACGTGGATTGATTGGACCGAAGAAAAACGGTTTTCGAAACTGGTGAAAATTTTCAGGGAATATTCTGCATAGTTATACGTAATCTCCGAAAAAACTATGCGACCTGCACCCTACGCCAACCACTTTTCCTTTGGTGGACTCAATCCGCGTAAGACAAAGTCCATAAAATGTAGGAGAAATAAAAAATGAAAAGTAAACCCGCTGAACAGATGTCCAGATAAGACGGAACATCCTTATTTTCTTTCATTACCAAACACCCCGTAGTTGCGGAGGGGGGGTTCGAGCCCTTATGCGATGGCCTAAAGCCATGGTTTCCTAGCGTGCAAACATCAAAGGTTATGACTTATGATATTAGGGGCACCTGCTGTTATCGTACCGAACCCCTAACCGGGTTGTAGGTGATGGAAGTGGGCTTAACAAGATGCCGCCGGCTGGGGATGTTTATGCTAGTTACCCGTACGGTGTAAATGACAAATTGCTCGTCCTGCAGGGAGGGAGGGAGGGAGGGACAGTTATTTCATTCAATGAGATGGTGATTCGCTTATCAATCGCGATAGAGTCCAAACCGCACCTAGATACTGTGGTACTTGTTCCAACGATGAACCGTCGACCTAAATTATCACCAATGCGCCTCTTCCCACCTTAACTAAACGCCAAGTGTACAAATGACCCAACCGGGACATAAAACGAGTGAATTTTCGCCCCTTGCAGTCGTTCCCACGAAATTAATTACACTTTATGTTGCGTCGAAAGCTTAAGGAATGATTACGCAGTATTTCTACGGAAACTATAATTTCAACTTTATCCCAGACGGATGTTAATAATTGCTTGTATACTCATGTTAGACGGATTTTCGAAATTGAATTGAAACAAATTGTCGATTATGGTAAAGACCGGATTCGATACGACGCGACGAGCTGAACGAGATTTTCGATAATTTTAATCGACGTACTCATCGGCTAGACAAAGCGTCGTACTAATTACGGGAAACCGGGGAAACGTTTAAACGCTTTAACTGAAGTAGCTCTACGGATGATTTTCATCTGCGGTACTATTGTGCTCGAGATTGGTGGGTGCAGAATTTCGGCAATCTCCTCCCCTCTCTTACTCGTGTTTCAATCATTTCAAAGCCATTGAAAGGCGCCGGAGATTTTCTCTTCACGGTCGAAGACATCCTCCTAATTTCCGGTCAAGGAAAAAAAAAGCTACCGGTTTTTAAGAACGGGAAACAAGGTAGATGCGGAAGTTGTCGTGACGTGAAGGAAACGAAAAAAAGTTATCGCAAATTTTTCGAAAAATTTCAAGAACCAAATAATTCGGAGAAATGAATTGATGATAATTATTCAAAAAAAGTGTAAAACGTGAATAAGTTGAGGTACGAAGAGTCGCAATACTCGAAGTTTGAATTAATTTACGGACCCATGCAATTAACGGTCATTCAAATTACACCTACATACAACTGTGGGTACAATTAATTCCACATTCTCGACGCTCTGTGCAATGAATAAAAAATGCGTTCTAATTTAGACAAAAATTAATTTCTCTATGACAGCATCGATGCTGAAGGCTTGAATTAGGTGATTTGAAATCGATGATCGGAGTCGAAACTCATCTTATATCATCATATTCAATATGAGCTCCGTGGATAAAATCGTTGAATTAATTAAAGATAAAATAACGCTTTGGTAATTTTGGTGATATTTTTTGTTTTTTCTTTTAAACAGTGAGAGAATGTATACCTACGACCCGGGAAAAGCAAATATTGGTAAATGTTAATACCTACGGACCGAGGCCTAGGATATTCAGCCCATCCAAATTTAATTTGGCTTTCCAGAGGGCGTAGAAACCTCCAGAGTGACATTTGCGTAACTATAGAAGATCAGGGCTCTAGTTTCAACCCCCAGATAAATGCGGTCTATGGTTAGTTAATTTGTGTAACAGCATATAAATCATAATTACACCTTCGGTCATTATTATTATTATTATTATTATTATTATCATCATCATTTTCGGAGGTAGATAATTATCATTGTTTTTGTTTTTTGACGACACGGCTGTTTGTTCGTATGAATTTAGTTTCAATAAAAAATTGTAGATTAATAGAGGGTGTATGGGTATAGGTACGAATTGATTATTTATCGAACAGTACCATGGGATAATACACGAATAGTAATCAACGTAGACTCATTGGAGATGATGATGATGATAATGTAAAAAAATACACTATAAATAACAATTCAAAGCCTGTGTGCGTGGGTTTCGAAAACAAAAAAAAAAAATAGCGAGACGTGGATAATGTCGGTCCATAATATTCAAATTCTGAATTTTCACCATTCGGGACTTTCGAAATTCGAAACTCCGAGCCGGCTAGCGTAATTCCGACTTTATACTGAGGGTATGAAGGAAAAAATAAAGAAGAGAGGAATGGGGGAATGGGGGAATGGGGGAAAGAAAAAATATGAGAGTTTTGAAAGACGGTATAACAAAGATCCGGGGTTAAATTTAGGCCGTAAATAATGGGAAACAAATTATATGAAGGTTGTTGCGCACTGGCGTTGAATAGAGCAATTTGAAATTCGTGGTAACTTTGGTAATTGGTCCGTTACCTTGGTAACCCTACTCCTGGATCGTAATTATCGAGCACAGCCGGAGCAGAGCTGTCTCTCGATAGTGGTAAACGGGTGAGAATATAAACTATACGTTGTACAAATACGTATATATGTATATACACACGTAATTTCAAAGCATCAATCACGAGAGCGCAGGGTGTTCGGTTATTGGAGTCGTTAGAAATATATATACGAAATTATACCCGCGTTGAGGAAAACGTTTTTAAAATATGACAAATTTATTCCCTCGAGGGTAGAAAATGAAAATAATCTCATTTTTTATATTCAAATTTGACGATAGGAACAGAGAGGAATAAGTTCATCGGATACCAGAGATGCAGGTTTTACCTGAAACCAAAGGAAAACCTCACTACCTACATCACATCATTTTCACTGCCGATGATGCACGTTGGAACGAAATTTATGGAGATGGTAGTAGATCAGCGGACTCTTTTTTTGTGCCAAAAAAGGGATCAGTTTTTTTCTCTCTTTTTTTTCTTTCCTTCTCTTGGCACATCCAGCTAATACACACGCGTATATAAATATACGTAGTATTTCAGACGTCGCGACACGACGCGACGCGACGCGACGCTTCGCACTGTCGACTGATTTATTCGGCCGTCTGCTGTCTGGGTGCCAGTCAACCCCTAGTACGGTGTGGAACGAATTTTAAGATTTTCACCGCGAATTGTTCAACGAAATAAGAAAGGAGAGAGACCCTGTCTTCGTCACTTTGTTTATCCTCTGACAAGTTATTTTTCCACGTACCCCTAACCCAACTAAAAACGCTTTTCAAACCAGTGAAAAGTTTCCAGAAACGATTCAGACTGTCGTCCTGTATCAAGTGAAAATCACTCCCTTTTTCGCGTTTTATTTTCTTTACTTTTCTTTTCTTTTCTTTTCTTTTCTTCCATTCTTTCTTTCTGTTTTCTTATCTCCTCCTTTTTTTTTTTTTTTTTTTTTTTCTCAGGTGTGTCCTTTCCAACTTTCGAACGAATTATTCCGGGTCGAATATAACGAAAATAAAAGTAAACGAGAAACGGGATCAAAGTATAACGGATGAAGCCTGGGCTTAACCTTTCTACGACGTGAAGAAGGAGGAACGAAAGGCAGCCGCGGCACCAAAGGGCCCAAGTAATTCAGGGGTAAAGTAACCGGGTTAAGACCACCTGGCAACATTTGGACAATGGTAATAAATGAGACAGCGGGGACTCGTTCGAAGAACGATAAACAAAGGTTAACGAGGGTATTGGGAATCTGGTATAGGATCGAAGCGCCGAAGTGCGTGCATGCAGCTGCTTTCGTCATACCTTGACCCGATTTTGGCGAAATGTTTGTTTTTTGATTTTTCATTTTTTTTTTTACCTACAACCGATCCTAGAATTATTTTTCTTCATTTTTTCTTACGAATAAATTCTTTGACAAATAATCAAAAAAACGAAAAAGTCGAGACTTCAGACGCGTGTGTTCGGTTCAACTGAGTAATTTTCTTCTGTATGGTCAGAGAATTCTCTGAAACGGGATAGGTACCGCCTGTCCGCCGCGTTTCGAAAAGAGAAACAAAAATGCGAAATGCGAAATGTTATTCGCGAATTTCATAGCGACCGATGGGAAAAGGAAAATAAAGAATTTCCCTTGCTTATGTTGAGGGGAAACCGAGAAAATCGTCGAAACTGAGATACGAGGAAGACACTTTCGCTACGTATAATAGTCGCGAAATGGTGTCAGCCGACTCGACTTGGTGTAACGACGTCAAGGGTGTATTAGTCGAGATAGAAGCGAGCCAATTTACACGTGCACAAAGCATACCCCAGCGCCTAGGGATCAGATATATTATATAATATAATAATATTCTAGGTTCAAGCTCTCCTCTCCTCTCCTCTCCTCTCTGCTCCGGTTGCCCCTTTAGCTCACACCCTTAATCTACCCATCTACCCATCTACACTAGCATGCATACATTTCTGCTCCTATCCACAAACTAGTCATATACGTTATCTCAGTCTTCTAGTGCCGAGCGGTCGCGACACACTAGCTAAGATAAGGATAAGATATACAGGCGCAGGTTCGCAGGTTTAAACCTCGAGATTTACGAGGTATGATCATTTTAATTGTAAAACCAATGCCTACTCCAAGTGCCACTGTACTTATATACGTACACCGTTCGTCTTACGAACCATCGTAGGATACCTCAGTGAAAGGAAGAAGTAAAAAAAACCGAAGCTTAAATCTACATCGAGATAAAGTCTTCGGTTCTACGGGACGTTGGAAGGGTGTATGCAAGCTCTGAGAACTTGGGAGGGTGGAGACACGACGGGTGACGTTTTCACCGTAGTAGCGCGATATGGAGGTGATAAATTCTTATAGAGTCCTTCTTCTGTTCGACGGTCAACTGCCGACGTCAACCTTTCCCTTTCCCCTTCCCTTTCCCTTTCCCTTTCCCTTTCCCTCTCCCTCTCCCTCTGCCTTTCGCTTTTCCTTTTCCATTTTCCTTCATCTTTACTCTTCTGTTTGGGATGGGGTCCGATGTGACACGTCGACGTCCTCCCCGGGCAAAGAAGGTGAATACAGGGTTGATGGGAATACGTCGATGCATGCATGGGCGTGTGTACCCCGCATATACATTATACGTACCCCCGTCCCCATCTCCAAAGAGGAAAAAAAAAAAAATGAACCGAGAGTGGGTATCTTTGGAAGTGGAAGTTCGCCCCAACGTGAAAACAGTTTTCAGAGTAGATAACCAACCGCGAGGTAGGTATACCATAGTTGAGTAAAAAATAATCGCCTCGTCGCGGGTGACGAGGTCAGCCGAGTTTTTATTCCCCTTTTTACTACCCCGAATATGGGGTAGGTTACATCCACGAGGAAAAATGAACGCGGTATTTCTTTAGCCACTCGCACTGGATACCGAAAAAGATACAGATTGCGGATCGGATTTTTAGGGGATGATATAATCCCACAATTTGAAGTGTTCATTTTAAGAACTGAAACTCCTCCAGAGTGCGTCCGCCGAAGATCTCGTGCGACACGGTTTCCCGGATGACATAAATCTCGAAGCATCCATTAGCGCGACACTGTGTTCCCGGAAAAAGGAAGAGGGAAGAGGGAAGAGGGAAGAGAAAAGAGGATGGAGGAGGCGGTGGATTTTGGGGGTGTAGAAGAAGGGAGGACGGAGGCTCAGGGATGTCTCGTATCGAGTGCGAGAATATCCACCCGGTGACATACATCTCGTACAGCAGCCACCTCTTCCTCCCTTTAGCCAAGGTTCTACATTATCCCCTGAAGATATGAAACGAGCCCCTCGACACCTCGACGCCGCCCGCGACGACACCTCCTCGCTCATCGCCGGTCGGCACATTTGTATCCGTCATATCCTTCCCATTCATTTCCTTCCTGATGCACGGCTATTCGGGATCCCGATTCGCCCCTACGTTCAAAAATGACCGTTGAAACTGGGTTTTAAGATCGAGGTAAAAAGCTCGAACGGATACGCGAGAGACGATAGGATACAGCTTTTTTTGTTCAATTTCTATCGCAGCATGGTGCCTCCTGACATAAACGTGACACTGAGGAGCGCGGAGATTACTACATTTCTTCATTTCTTCATTTCAAGATGGAATATTATTTCCAAGAACTGAGACGTCCGAGAACTATTTCTTTCCGATACATTTCCAGCTCGCCGATCGGGACACGAATTTTCCGTTAAATTGACGCGCAATTAACGCATTTAGCGCGATTAAGGAAACCAGAGTTCCTCGCGGAGGAGGTGTTCGAGAATTTTTAACCAAGCGGAAGTTTGGCTTCGTACTACACCCCGTCTTTTGCCCCCTGCATGTCGGCGTGAAAGACGACCGATAATTAATTAATCCCCTAGATTGGATCCTGAGATTCCGGCTGTTAAGAATCCGATCCAAAAATCGACGACACAAGGGGACGCTAGTCTTCCGCGTTGTAAAGTTGAAGTAAAAAAATGATATTCGTCTATGGGATATTTCTCTTGCTTCGGTGATAAAAGCGTCGGTGTTATAGCGGCACCGAAGATGCGCGCTTTCTTATTTGAAAACGTCAATTTTCTCTCGAACCTTTCCCGGTACGGCGCGTATTCGAAGGACGTTCGTATCGACTGGTGCGACTCGGCAGGAGCGACTGGAGAGTGTCATTAAGGAAATGGGAGTCCTTCAGCGACAGATGCGTACTAAGTAAAATGGTTACGATTCCACGTTCAAAAATAGGGAAGGGGGAGAGAGAATGAATGGGAGTGAAAAATGTACCATGACAAAATTTTTCATCGCTTATCTTTAGGCTCAATATTTTTTTCTCTTTCATCTCTTTCTTTCTTGGGTGGTTTCATTTTCGAATGAACCACAGTCACGGTTTCCTTTTATTCTCTCTCTCTCTCTCTCTCTCTTTCTTTCTCTCTTCTCGTATATGCCGAATTCTTCGCCCCCTCGTTAAAATTATTCCGAGCATCGCCAGTAAGAACAGATTTCATCTTTTTACAGAATTGAATTGGAACTGACCCTGACTTCTTCTATGTGGCTATACGTGACGTGGAGCTAAGACCTTTGAGGTTCAAGGGAATCGGCTAAATCTTTTTTCTTCCCTCTTCTCGTCCTCTTCTTCTTCTTCCATTTTTATTCTGACTCTGATTGATCCACGTGTACCCGGGCACGCACGTACTCGCGCAGTGCGGAGGGATTGAAGAAGAGCGAAAATGAGACGTAGGTTTTTTCCACAGAAAAAAAAAAAAAAGAAAAAGAGGAAAGAAAAAATACGATCAAAGCCACCACACCCACGCAACTTTTGACTATCCCATATTTTTTCTTCCTCGCTACTCCTCCTCATCACGAAGGAACTTTGTAAAAAAGAAAACCCATGGTCTATCTTTCCCTTAGCTGTTCTGTTTCGCAAGAAAAAAAGAAAAGACGCACACCCTAAATCCCCATTCCGGAGAAACTAATCTTCCCAAAAATAAAACCGATACCGAGTTTTTAAAAAATATTTCCCTCGTCATTTTTCGACTATTTTTAGTCTGAAACTTGATGATAATATTTCCAGAAGGGATGCTCGCTATCGCCTGCTTGTTGCGTGTTTAATGGCCGGTACTTTGATTTCGTCGAAGTCTCAGACGAGCCCTTTGAAGGGGAGCGGTGAGGGCTGTCTGTTCAGAGAAATAAGAATGGAAATAAAAGGGGAAGAACGAGGAAGCGGAGGAAATAACGGAGATTTCGGAGAAGCAGGAAGCTCTCTTGGGCATAGGCGGGCGACATTGGGCACAAGGCCATTACCCTGCCATTTCCTGGCATACCGATCGACTGCAATTACAACGATAGCTCCAACCAATCCCAAGTCTTCTTTGGCCTCACCCCGTTCCCTGTAATTTCCTCATTCGCTATTTCGCGGATAAAAGAGCGAGCCGAATTCTTCCGCAACAGTCTACAAAATTCGCTCCCCGAATTTATCCCATTTTTTTTTGTTTTTTTTTTCTTTCATTCTAAATCCAGCGAGAGGCTAGAGCCTTCTTCCCTCAGCGTTTAGTCCTCAGTTTTCGAATACGATAAAAGGTCCGGAAAAATCTCTTGTCCGTCGCGACGGAGCTATTGAACCCCGAGACACGGTCGTAGCCGGTTGTATATTTCTATATACCTATATACATGTGTGTACATTATTGTGCCAGTGTAATATACCTTATCTTTATGACGTTTTTGGAGGCCCATTGACTGCCACAAGCAATAACACGCGGTACCTACGCTACTGCCTACTCTTTGATAAATATAACCCACTCTGACGTTAAATTCATTTCGAATTGCCCCGCATAAGACGCGGAGACTGATAAGACCGGAAGAGAAACGTTGTCAGGGGTCTATCTTGCGTTAAAAGAAAATAAAGAGAAAAGGGATGAAAAGGAAAGAGAAGAAAGAAAAACCAAAACAGATAATCTTTCCTGAATCTTGCGGGTAAAAATGACGGGGTTCTCTCTTATGTATCGTTTATCTCTTTATTCGGGAAACCGAAAAATTGTACGCTGCGTTATATAACAAGTTGGGGAAAAAAGGTGTTGCAGTATCGTTGTTTCCTCAATCTTTGTTATGGAATTCTGTGTATAAGGTAAAAGAACGAGAGTTCCGAAAGACCGTACCGTGTAAACTTTCGCGCGGTTCACTGTTTCACACGAACTTTTATCAAATCCACCATTGTTTTCGTTAGCAGCTGTGATGGCACGGTGTCGGTATGGGTACGGGTGTCCACCAGGAAAATAATGGCGATTTGCGATCCGAGGACGGAGGTCGAGGAGGCTGGAAGGAAAGAAAGAAAGAAGGAAAGAAAAAACTGGGAAAAAAAGAAACGAAACGGGGTTCCCAGTGAAAGCGGACGAGAAAGGACGACCGTTTTCGGGATCATTTGATACAGCCAATCCAATTCGGTGGGATATAATTTAGCTACGTAAAGGAATACATCAACCGGATGGCAAAAACTCAAGTAGTCCTTAAAGTATGCCAAAGTAGACCACTCAACGACAACAATAAGAACAATCTATCTGGTCCTGGACGTTTGAGATTTACTTTCCAGTGCCTCGGGGGGGTCTTATATAAGAAACTGAATCCTCACCGACGCACAGATATATCTGGAATAATTTTATACGTAATAAAAGCGAAGAGACTCCCTCAGAAAATTTGACGATCATTTATTCAAACCGATTTCTAATACAATCTCGATTTTCTGATATTCATTTTACTTATAGAAACAAAGGGTGCGAAAACGGTCCCGTTCAAAGTGAATCACCGGCTAAAGACGGGCTGTGTAATCCTTGATAAATCGGCGAAACGTTGCCACGAGTGAAAATAACCCTTGTATCCACGTCACAGAAACAGAATTATGCTATATTAATTATAATCAAACGTCTGGCTGAGCCGGGAGGCTTTACTTTCAAAAAGGAGAATCCAGACCCTGAAATCCTGATGCAAAACTGGTAGATTAAGCAGCGCTGAAAAATATGTCTGCGCTTTGTGAAAATCGGAAACTTTCAATCCTCGAGTGTGTGGAGAAGTGTTCGAGCCACCATTATTCCCTGAAAAAGTATAAGACCATTCCGTCGAGCGATAAAATCTCTGTTAAATCATACACCGTTGTTTATTATTATTACGATCGTGATTACGATTACGATTACGATTACGATTACGATTACGATTACGATTATTGTAATTGTAATTGTTATTACGATTATTATGATGATCGTACTAGGAACGGGATTATGAAAATAGTGGTGGCAGTTGGCGGATTCCGAGCCCCACCGAAAGGGATGAA
Source organism: Tenthredo scrophulariae (assembly GCA_963978835.1). Classification (NCBI taxonomy): domain Eukaryota; kingdom Metazoa; phylum Arthropoda; class Insecta; order Hymenoptera; family Tenthredinidae; genus Tenthredo; species Tenthredo scrophulariae. Next base: position 16,829,848 of record OZ022234.1, read on the forward strand.
AAGAAGAGGTATACGAGGGTGAACGCGAGGGTGAGGGCGAGGGTGAGGGTGAGGTAGTATCGCGGGTACGAGAGAACGCAAGCGCACGACCTTATCGAGTTGGTGGCAGACACGGTGGTGGCAGCCGCGGCCAACGTAGGCGGTTCAGTTGCGCACAGAAAGTGGTTCGCATAAGTTGGTTGGCAAATCTACAACGTCGTGGTGACCGGTTCGACGGTATAATGTTTAAGCCCGCGTATCCGCCGGTTTTATCGCCGAATTTGATATCTCGCAGTGTCTCCTCGGCCGCGTAATAAGCGCCGATTTCTTTTATGCAACAGCTCGACGAGTCCCGCGACGTTGTTTCACCGTTCAGTGAAAGTTCGCGGGCTATAAGGCGGCGTCGCGACGCGGTGTTACGATGACGGTGGCGGCCGGAGGGTAGCGGCAATCGTTCGGTACGAGACGATAAAGTGGACCATGTGAAACTAAGAAGGGTACGCAAAACGAGATGTGGCGTCTCGCACTGGTGCTGGCCGTTGTGGCAGGGTGCTGCGACGCGTGCCCAGAGTCCTGCGAGTGTCATCAGCTCCCAAATACCGAGGACCTAGCCGTTCTCGTCGAGGCCGTATGCCTGGGCAAGGCGCCGCGGCTGATTGACCTCTCCTCGACGACGCGTAGACTGAGGATAATCGACGTCGAAGAAACGGAGATCGTCGAGTTCCTCGATAACCTCGCGAACGGCACCGCGTCCTTGCCGTACCTCGACGATTTCGAATTCACGAACTGCTCTATCAAAGGGTTGAACTCCTCCTCCTGGTCCGCTGGACTCGAGAAAATGAGGATATTGAATATATCCCACAACGATTTGTCGGATCTGAACGATGTGCGGACCGTGAATCAAGTTAATGTTAGTAGTTTAACGAGTCTTGACGTTTCCGATAACCTTGTGAACGACCTAAGTGCCGATACCTTTAGGACACTGCCGGTTCTCGCGAGATTGTGCCTCAGAGGGAACGAAATTTCGCTAATTGACGCCAGGGCCTTCGCCGGACTCGGTCTTCTCGAAGAGCTCGACATATCGGACAACAAGCTAGTCTCCTTACCCGATGACGCTCTCACCCCGCTCGAGTCCCTACAGAAATTGGATCTCAGCGGTAACCAGCTTCAAGTACTGGGTGCGGGATGGTTCGAGAGTTTGGGAAGACTCAGAGAGCTGGACGTATCGCGTAACGGTTTAGCTCGAGCCGCGTCGGGCGCGTTGCAGCCACTTCCGGGCTTATCGGTTTTGAGATTGGCGGGTAATCCGCTACGGGAACGTGACGTATCGCTGCTCCTGGGTACGGGCAGGAAACTGGAGACAGTAGACGCTTCGAGAACGGGTCTGATCCGGGTACCAGCTGCGCTGACGCGATCAGTCCGAGCCCTCAGACTGGCGGGTAATAAACTGACGTCGATCCGAGGCGGGGATCTCGACAGCTATCCGCTACTACGTCTACTCGACATCTCGGATAACCGTTTGACAGACGTCGAAGAGGACGCTTTGGGGAGGCTCGAAGTCCTGGACAACCTGGACGTGTCCGGTAATTTTTTGACAGAGGTACCGAGGAGCTTGCCCGGCAGTTTGACGGCGTTGAACCTCGATCGGAACGTCGTGAAGATACTGAGGTTCAACGACCTTCAAGGACTGTATAACCTGCGGGAATTGTTCCTAAGAAAGAATACAATCACCGAAATACAGGAGGGCGCTCTCAGCCAACTTCTCGCCCTGGAGGTACTAGATATATCCGACAATCCCATCAAGGAACTACCCGCGAACACTCTGAACGGACCGACACGTCTGAACACTCTGAGAATGTCAGGGTTGACCGCGCTGCAGTGGAATCAACGGGAACAGGGAGACATGACGTTCCCGGTTCCTGGCCCCGAGAGACTGGTCGACCTCGACGTGTCCGGGAGTCCGGTTTTGGCCGGACAATTGTTGGCCGACACCGCGGCATTGTCGGCGTGCAAAAGTCTGCTGAGTTTGAACTTGGAGAGAACTAATCTGACGACTATTAGATCGGATCTAGTCTACTTTGTGCCACAATTGCGGGTTTTGGGACTGGGCGGTAACCCGTGGAGCTGTACCGAGGATATTTACTGGCTTGGAGATTGGTCTAGGGAACACGAAGAGATTGAGCCGCTGGCGGAATGCGTTGCGAACGTATCAGGCCAGGTCGGAATCTATCTAAGGGAATTACCGTCTCCCCCGACGCCAGCCTCGACGAGTATAGAAACGCCGCAAGAAAACTGGTACAAAAAGAGCGGAGAGAGTCGAACCGCAGAAGCCAACACGACGTCTTCCTACTTCGACATCTTCCGGCCTCGGGGGAGTACTGAAGAAGATTACCTCGCCGCGGAAAATGTTACTCTGGAACTGAACTCAACCAGTGAATATCTCGAGACCGAAGTCTACGCCTCGTCAACGACGAAAACGACTCTGATTACTGAGAGGACGAAGCTCAGCAGGGACGACAGAGTCGCCGACCGAGATTTACAGTCGATATTAATAAACGGATCCCACAGATTGGCCCCGCAACGAAATCGTCCGCAGAGTTTAACCAGGTCTACAACCGCGGCGGATAAAAGTACGAGAACGTTGCGGCGGAAAGAGTATCTGGTAAACAAAAGTTCGACGACAAACACCGTGGGCGAAGAAAAAGAAGAAAAAGAAGAAGACACCGAATCGAGAAACAAGCGGAAGGAAGTGGCGAGTGGATCTGCAAACACGATTGCTGAGGAGCTGAGCGGTCGAGCAACAGATTCGGGGGCTCGAATATCGGAGGCTTTATCGGCTGGTGCACATCCTGGGATGCTGGTACTGGTCGGTGCAGCTCTAGGCGCAGTTGCAGCACTGTCTGTCGTTCTATCACGACGAGCAACTGCCCGTAGAAGAGATTGCTGCTATCAGCGTCAGGAGAACATAGAGGTTCACACATTGACACCGGTGACCGAGCTCTGGTGATCTTGATCGTTGAATGGATAGAAGCTGAGTCCGTTGATGATGAGATCAATTTTCGAGGCAAAACGGACGGTGTGTTGATCGACAATAATGCTGTGTCGAGAGCGGAGACGCGACGGGGAGGAAAGAAGATGGGACGAAACTCGACGAGATGTAATAATAATAATAATAATATGGGAAAGGTGCGATGCAGAGGAATTAGAGGAATAGGATATGTAAAGGAGGAAAGAGGGACGGTGTACAAGTTGTAATTGTGTCAGTTGAAAGGTACTATTTATAGTGAGTATGTCGTTTGTTTGGGATCCTTTTTTTTTCTTCTCCTTCTTTCTCTTCTTTTTCTCCCTTTTCTCCTTTTTCTCCTCTTTCATTTTTTCTTGGCTAACGAAGGAAATGGAGGGACGACGGAGAGAGAAACAGAGAGAGAGAGATAGAGAGAGAGAGAGAGAGAGAGAGAAATGAAAGAAGAAGGAAAATGATCGAAAGAAAATAGAAACTGTTTACTGTGCGTCGAGATAAGTACAAGTAAGTTTATTAGGAGACCAATCCTGCAGTCAACATTTGTACAGAGTTCTTGCTTCGAGGATTTTATCCGCCTTTAATGGCGGCTTGCCAAATTCCGTAAGAATAATACTATAACAAAAGAGGCTAGATATTATCTTTCTTAAAAATAACCAGTGTCAAAATACCATTATGATAATAAACGAGTGTACAAAGAAATATTGTGGGCATTATTATATTTATTCATCCGTATATTTCAGTTTCATCATATAATTCTCATTCCTTTTCTTCTTCTTCTTCTTCTTCTTCTTTTTCTTCTTCTTCGCGTCGTGTTTACCATATCATTTAGAATTTATTACTTTTCCTTTCCGCACTGCTTCTTTCTCTTCTTTCATTTTCAACATATATTCATTATACCTAATTCGATGATCAAATCGAATCATACAGGCTGCCGAGCTTTATTAAATCAGGCTCCAAGATATCGAAGAAATTTTTTAGCTTTTAGACCAAACCAGCACCGAGGTATAATAAAAAAAAACAACAAAATGACAAATAAGAAAATGGGAATCTAAGATGGCTGCAGCTTATTTCCAACTCGTATCTTCGCTTTGCGGGGTCAGATATATATTCAGAGCCTGACGCTACGGAGTTGCCAATATATTGATAAGGATCAGATATAACGACGAAGCAATCTTAGCCTGAGGGGGGAGAGGAAAGGTGGCGATATTTCTTTCGTAATGATAATTCAAATTCCACTTTACGCATTTTGTTACCAATAAAATTTCAACGTTCAGGTAATCCAAAGGACGGACAGAATAACGGAGATTTCTAATTATAAAAATCGAACCTCTCATCCCCTAATTATTTAGGTATAACTAAACTCGTTTACGTAAGCTCTTCCGTTCATAAACAGGTTGGAATAATTGAGATTTCACTCGACCTAATCGTCGCGCATTGTTTCGCGGAGCTTAAAAGCAGGAATACGTACGTATGTATGTATGTATGGAGTACCTCGCTTCGTGCTTACCTTATACCTGTGAACGGGTTAGAACCATGGAAAAGTGGAAGCCAGTAAAAGGTCAAGGGGAAAGTGAGACCGAGCATCGGAAGACGGGAAGACGGGAGGACGGGAGGACGGGAAGACCTGAGACTACCCGAGTCTGGAGAGACCAGGAGGAGATTTCAGCTCTCTCGATTAAAGGGGAAGTTAAGCTACGGGGTTCACCGTTCAAAGCTCGAGCGGTGAGCCGCACTCAGCCTAGGGACAAACTTACCCTAAACTTCCGAAATCCGAACGCAGTTTCCCTAATCGAATAAAATCATAGCGATTAAGATCCTTCGCCCATCTGTTAGCCAAACTAGCAATAATGTTTGTACGACAAATTGAAAGTGTCAAAATAATGAAATTTAGGGTCCGAATGGAGGGAAGAAAGAAAGGAAGCTGATTTATGCTTCTTTTCATCCCTCCGCGAAACCTCGTCGCTCAATAAGCCCCGAAAATACACGGCGTACCTAAATATTGCTCAAAACCCATCGACCCGCGTTAACGAGTTTGAAGTCCAGAGCCGTGGCTTGATCGGAGGCATATTCGTCCACGTTGAATATATATTTTTATATATATATATATACCCATGTGAAATATGGTAGGAAATATGTATACTATCCCACGGCGACCTGAAGTACCATTTCGAGGACCGTCCGGTCCGGTCCGGCCCACGTCCGAGCACAGAAACTAAACTTCAGTAAGTCTATTCGGGACGTAAACGAACCATCGAGAGTTTAGACTACCTACTTGAAAGTACCAACGAAGTGGGGCTGCTTCAACTGCAGTATAGGAGGCGAAAAAGTGAGGTCAACTTTAGACGGGGTAAACTTTTTTCCCCATCAATTTGATAAAGTGGATATTTCAACACCCTGTATAGTTCATAGACCAGGGGAACTACTGAATAAAAAGACTAGGAAGCTGGAGCTCGACATCACTGAAGATTCTCTCGGTGTTGGTTAGACGCCCACCACCACCACCCTCAGCCCATCCACCCCGCACGGTGTATTATATAGAATACGGAGCGATCAATGCCACCCACCCTCTATACCTATATTCCAGGTCATATACAGCTAGTATAACTGTATACACTGAGACTTGGGGTTTTCCGCACTCCGCACTCCGCACCTCGCAAATATAACCGCGAACCATGAGTCTGGGAGTTCCTTGGTCTCGGAGAACCAAGTTCCATATCTCTATACCACCGTCGAGACGAACTCAACTCAGGTCTGAACTGATGACAGCTGAAGCGTGGGCAGTAGATACCTCGCTAAATCAGTTCCTACGTATACCTATACTATAGCCGAATTCTGGGTATATCCTGGTGTTACCTTTGCCATCAAAGGACCAGGTTTGCCTACCTCGAAAACATATCACAGTAATCGTCCCTTTCAACGCGAAAAGCTGAAATTTCGCTAATGAGAAGATATGATTTCTTCATCTTGCTGGAAGTTTTCCTGTCCATATCAGTCCAGGACTATCCGTGTAAACCTCCAGTGATTGAAGGAGCTGAGTTAGGATTGACGAGATTCACGAAATCACATTTACCGATGAGATTATGGATGAATAGGTTCCAATTTGAAATTTAATTACGAATCAGTTTTAGTACTAAATCGTATAAGGTGAGTATAAACGACGTTAATATTCGGCAGATCGATAAGTCGGTTTGAAATTCGTGAAGTTATTCCATCCTTCATAAAAGCCGTTGATACTTTGAACTCTGTAGGGTGTAGATCATCGGTGGTAGGCTTTCAAGTTTCACGCGGACCTAGTGCTTGTAGAATGTAGAAAGAGCAACTACCCCAAGCGTGAGAAGAGAAAAGGAGAGAAGAGGCCATTGCCAAAAGTGAAAGAAGTTCGAAGATGGAAGGAGAAGAAAGAATATTAATTTGCTTTCCAGGGGGTCAGAATGAGGGCTGCCGAAAACAAAGTCCTTTTCGTTATCCTGCACATAAGAGCTCGAAGGCTCCGTTCAACCTGGGAAGAATGAAGCCTGCAAATCTAATCTAAAAAATATCGATAATTCGATATATATATATATAGGGTGTAGCTCGCGAAGTTAATCACGATCAGATTTCTCTCGTTAATGATTTAAACCACTCAATTACTTCAATCAGCGATCTCCGATACCTCGAGCGAATCTTTGAACGAATACATTTTTAATTCCAAAGAGAGTCGATAAAGTGAGGCCGGAGTTCAGAGTTCGTAATTTCAAATCTCTCGAACGGTAAAAATTCCGAATTTGAACAGTTTCGAGAAATGGTATTTCCCGAAAGTCTGCATAGCCGATTTGAAAAAGTTGGAAACGAATAACACCGTAGGTTCAAAATTCCGGAAGCTATAAAAACCCGGAAGGCCTGCAAGTCTCAGAAACCTGAAATTCACGAATGAATTCATTCAGTGATTAATAACTCGGGCTGTATTGATCCCATCGAAACCAATATATAAGTGGTCAAATCTAATAGTCTTGAGATTGTCTTTTTAGAAAAAAGGTTCAAAATCGCATCAGTTATTTATGACATCATGAAGTTATCGATTGAAACAGATGAAATGGGCTTCCGTGAAGAGGGTCTCGATTGAAATGAACTACTTCTCGTCTTCATATCCTGAGGAATAGCCCGACTTTTCGAAAGTCTGATATTCTTATCCTCAACGTTTCTGAAAATTCGAAATCGTCTGAAAAAGTTGAAAATATGATTTTGGACCGGTTGATGTATACACAGCAATAAGTTGCTGAGTTTAGCTCAATTTCTCCGTTAATCAAGCAGCCATATGCATCTCTCGCTCTCCCTCTATCCAGAGGCTTTCGGCGAAGCGTTCGTCGGGATGTCTCGAAGGCGTGTAGCACTGTAATGTGATTCAGTTTTGATTGAATTTAGTTTCGGTAAGCTTATACGTACTAAAACGGGAACCAGAAGCCGTGGAATCGGTTGGAAATTAGTGAAACGCGACAACGCGCAACATGGGCGTCTTCCAATCTCCTCTTCTCTTCTCTTCTCTTCTCTTCTCTTCGCTTCTCTTCTCTTCGCATGTCTCCGCGTCTAACCACCAACGTAGGTATCAAGTAACGGGAGGTGTAGGTACTGTCAAGCGTGCAGGAAGACGCGTTGTTCTCCAATCTACTTAGCAGACACTTCTCCAGAGCTCTTCGCGGTACGGTGGCTCAAAGCCGTGAAGACCTTGGAGGACACTCTCAGGCACACTCAAACTGGTATACCAACCGAAGATCGAGGGCGTACTTTAGGCATTTTCTCTCATACTACAAACAGGAGTTGGAATCCCTGAACTCAGACAGTCTTCAATCTGCCACCAAAGGTGGTAAAGATTCCCGAGGAAGAGTGAACCGAGTAGACATTCCGGGACCGGCTATAGCTGCAGAGCTAATGAGAAGTTTCATTCATTTTCCTTAAATTCCAGAGTAAGCGAACGTGAATACTCGAATGAAATTGAAAGAAAAAAAAAAAAAAATGAGTAATTAACAGGATGTTCCTTTCCTTTGAACTGCTTCTCTCCCTCTTACCTCGTTGTTATAACGGCTGTTTACCATCGGCCAGGTTAAAGATAAGGATAGAAAGAGGGTACCAAGAGCGAACAATCTCCGTAGTTAAAGTTGTGTAGATAAGTATAAGGTATAAGGTGCGGTGCGATTACCCTCGTTCGAATAAAGTGGGATGTGACGATAGTAGTTTGTCCAACAAATTGTTTCCAGGGTGTAATCGAGTTTACCTTCGTTCTAAATAAATATCTATGTATAGTACGTCCCTATAGCTGGTGGTGCTGCACCCACCGGTACTATAATACCCGAGGCTTAGAGAGAATAATTGGCTCAACTACTACACAGTAGAAAAAGGTCCACTGTACTATAATACTTTTCCAGGGGGTAGTTAATTATCCTCTTCCGCCTCCCCGTACCTCCTTTTCTCCCTGCCTCTCCAACGTAAGATTGACTAATTAGGGTGTACGAAACTGTGTCGAGGTTATAGGTAGGTGGGTGAGTGGTACCTACTTTCGGTTACGATCAAAACTTTCCTGCACAAGGTAAATCAATCAACAAACGACGTCGAGGTGATTAAAAAAAGCTCTTATTTCGTGTATTAATTAGCGAAAAATTTTGCGATACCCAAAGGGAAAAAAAAAAAAAAAAAAAAAAAAAACTACGAATCCCTATTTTCCCTGGGGATTTCTTCCGGCCGCTATGACTTTAATGACTCGCGCTTTGTGTCCCCCATGTAGCTGTAGCACTTTCAGTTTTCGCGGAAGAAAGTGGAGGACCGAGACGCAGCGTCGACTGGCAATATAATAAGCGGCATTAATATTTGCACCATTCTCAAACGATAAGCTCCCTCGTGGCCTCGAGTGCCTTGCGGTTATTCCTCCGGCTTCAGGTAGCAGGATTCTCTACCCCATTCCAAAGTTTCAACCCCATTTCTTCATTGTACCACCATACCGACTTACGCGACGTATAGGAGCCGCTTTCTACCCTTAATAAGGATTCTGCGAGTAGAAGAGTCTCAGTTCTGTTATAAAACATCCCTCGATTCTTCTTGGACACAATAAATCGCAATGAAAGAAAGAGAGAGAAAAATTTGTGTAGAAAAAAAAAAGTCAATTTCAGACTGAATTAGTTATTTCTATTTACTTGTTTATTTTTTCTTTTTTTTTTTTCACAAACCCTAATCAACCCCATCAGTTTTTTCTTTCACTGTGATAAAGACTGAGGGGTGAAAAGTCTGGTTGCAAATAGATTGGAACTCGATTGTAAAGAGTGCAGCTGGAGAATCTGCGGTAGTAATAAATTCGCAATTTACTTGATAAGAAATGGTAGACTAATTGGAGGATTTACTTCAGAGTCTGGGTCTATTCTTCGCGGTTAGTAAATTAAAAATAATTTATATAGCTATATTGAAGAATATACGTAAAGACGTAGAAACTGTGTTAAATTTCTTATATAATAATTCACCAGCGAATTATATGAGAATTTTCTTTTCGTATTTATATAACGCTAATTAAAATCTTCTATATATACATATGTCGCCAATTATTTTCGAATTAAAACCTTCGGCATTGCCGCGGGCTTAGATAAACCCGCGTTTACGGACGCAATTATCTGTCTGAAACAGCCGAAGAAAATCCCGGATCAACCTATAAGAAAAGTTAATTAACCCATTCTAAATTAATCCAAGGTATATACTATATGTAATCGTCTCCAAATACATACAAAAAGATGTAATTAAAACCTCAGGTTAGTGTCTCGATCCTAAGCGCTAACCCAAAGCCTTCGAATTTTCTCATTCGAATAAAAAACGATTTGTAATATTTCGCGACTGATTTTTTTCATTCTGGGGTTTCGACCAATTTCTTTTTTATATATATATATTTGGGGACGTTCTGGCCCAGGGGAGCATTGAAATTCGAATATGACCGAATCAAGGACCACCCTGATATACATATATGTAAGAAGTCAAAAAAACCGCCCGGGTAATAAACTTTTTGATCTTCTCAGGCGTAGATGCATGACTATATATGCAGGTACTGCATACGTATGATTCCGATGTGGGGATAAATGAGGGTGGCAAGTATTTACACTGTGATAAAAAGAGAAAAATATCCGGTTGATCGTCTCATTGAATAACCAAAAATCGATAACCGGGTTCCACGGTGCAGGTCCGCACCGCGAAAAGGTGTATTTGCAGGTTCTCGCTTCTTTTTTGAGTGCCTTCAAAGAGGCCGTGATTGGGTTTTGGTGGCAGTAAAGCGAGGACTGAACCTCCGTAAAGGGTTACGGGGACGCCCGTCCCCCCAGAGTCGTTCAATTTCGTGGTGAGGAAAAAGAGAAAAATATAAAAAAATAAAATAGGGAGAAAAAGTAAAACCGTCGTCTACCTATATCCTCGGGCAGAGATTTGGTAGCTTTAACCTACGACCTTTGGACCCGTTTATTTGCCGATAAAAAAAAAACGTAAGAAGAAGGAAATGGGAAACATCTACGTGAATAATTAAGCACCGCGAAGAAAGAAAAAAAAAAAAAAAAAAAATTCATCTCATGCCCATATCCTGAAAGGATTTGGATTTTGATCGGGGGGATAAACTTTAGCTAAACATAAGCGCGGAGTGACAGCTGACGTAACACTCCGCGAGACACGATGCCGGAGTGTGTCTTTCTGGACTAGAATTTCGAATTAATATTAATAACTTAGCAGCCAACCCTTCACACTCTACCAGGTCTATATATATATATGCATTCGGAGTTTACAACTAAGGTGCAGAGAAACTGATTAGTTCAAGTCAACTCGACGAAGGGATATACTGTGAATGGGTGCATGTATAATACAGAAAGGACTCGTCTTCGTCTAGACGAGAGTTGAACTCGTTTAGATAATGGTTAAAGATTAGGGGGTGAAAGTTGAAATTTCCAATTTTAAAAGCTTCGAAGGGTCAAAATTCCGATTTTTTTTTTTTTTTTTCAGACGATTTTGATTTTTCAGAAACGTTGAAGTTCAGAAGTTTAAAATTTTGAAAGTTCGTAATGCGGACAGCTAAAAACTGAAATTCGGAACTTCAATCCAGGCCAAAAAATGTGTACTCCGGTGAAAGAAGCCTTTCTCCTTTCTTCGCTAATATAGAGACGGGTGTATTTTCATAAGAGGTCCAGCCGGACTAAATTGGCGCATAGGTAAGGGTCAGAGTCCACTATAAGCCCCCCGGAAACGTGAAATGACCAATTGGCAATTTAGGAACAGAACGATAAGAGAATCGCAGGCATATCGCGGGGGTGTGATAATTAATCGGTTTCCAATAAGCCCCGACCACCAGATCACTAAACTGTATAGTAGGGGTGAGAAACACCCTCCCTCACGTATGGAATACGTGCCTCTATTGGTAGTAGGGAAAAAAAAAAGGCAAAAACTGAATACATCGATCATTTTCTCGTTTTAATGCAGCAAATGAAACAGGATTGCGTATAGTAGGTGTACCCCGTTGTATTCATACTTAAACAGTATAAGGTATGGTATATACATATAAGCCTGCGGCGATAATCGGCCGATTCACCCGTTTCGTTCACTCGTTCGTTCACCATCGGCATACAGTACGATACTCTAGGATTGTTATTCCCTTTCATTCCGTACACGATCCATGAAAGTTTTATCGTTTGGGTTGAAGTATAAAGATGGAAGATAACCGCACGAAGGGTTGCCCCGGTAATTGGGAAATGTGAGACGAAACGGTTTTTCGCCCGGTCGTAAATATCGTTTCGATTTTTACAACCTCCCTGTCATTCGGTTATTTTTATTTTCTTTTTTTTTCTCTCTCTCTCTCTCTCTCTCTCTTCTTATTTCCTCCCGCATAGCCTATATTCGCGACTGTTATACAAATCGGTGAAACACATTTTCTCTCCTCTTTGAATTTATTTACTTCAGAAACTCCGACTCGCACATATATATCTCCGCGAGAAAAAAATGAAAAAAAAAAAAATTAAGAAAAAAAAATAAATGAAAGAAAAATCAAAAAACCAGCAAACAAGAGGAGAAAATTTCTGATCGAGAAAATTCGCTACCGAATAAGTTTGAAATCTTGTAGTAGGTAGATACGAGAGTAACTCCCAGTGGCAAAATGGTATGTAAATTAAAACGCGAAACGAAAGAGGAGGAGGAAAAGGGAAAGAGATGCTGCGAGGGTATGGTGCGGGGCCTGAGCCCCCGGCATGGGGGTAATAATTTATGTGAAATTGCCTCGGTGAGGTAGCGCGATATCAAAGGTGCTCTCACACCAGTCCCTGTATATATCTGTTTCTGGTGCATGTCGTCTACTCTGTACGGTATATAGGTATAACTGACGTCACCTATGTACGCGATAAAAAGGAAAATGTATTTCTGCATTACCGTAGAAAAAAGAAGAAAGAAAGAAAGAAAGAATAAAAAAGAACAAAAAAAAAAAATAAAGAACGCGCAAACTCCTGAATTTTCTTAATTCGTGAAAAAAAAAAAAAAAAAAAATTCAAAATCCTTATTGAACGACTGATATTTTTCCATCAATTTTATTATACAGCATGATTCTCAAGTCGCGGAAAAGATTTCACATGCAGATTCCTTATCAAAATCTAAGAATAAAGTTCCTTATCAAAAACTTCGAGGGACCGCTCGTTCTTGAGTTATAGAAGGTTTAGTCAACCCTATCAGACGGCCGTAATGTGACGTGCTCAGTCTCGTAGCAATCCTGAAAAATTGATAGTGCCCGCGTCGCATGAACTTTGCCTGAAATTTAGTTTTTTATTCCGTAATTTTTAGTCCTTACGTCGTCCGGCCGGTCATTCTCGTGCCCTGCGTCGTTCGCCCGGTAGTTGACGTTGTCCAGGTGGTCAAACTGTTGACTTACGTTCCCCAGGTCGTCCGCTTCGTAGTTTTCACTCTTGTTGTCTTTGGGTTGTTGATTTCTAGGTCTTTTGCTTTGTAGTTTTAATTCTAGTTGTCGTCAGGACGACCTGGAGATCGAAAGTCATCAGTTCGAACACCTGGATATTGTCAAAAACGTAGTGAGAATTCTGGAGGTCGGAAATCACCTGCCCGATGACGACTAGAATAAAAACTACCAAGCAAAAGACCTAGGGAACGTGAGTCACCAGTTTGACCACCTGGACAACGTTGACTACGGGGCGAAAGTCCTGGATCACGGGAATCAACAACTCGAGGACAACGAGAGTGAAAACTACGAAGCGGACGACCTGGGAAACGTAAGTCACCAGTTGGACCCTCTGGACAACGTAAATTACGGGTCGAAAGTCCTGGATCACGGAAATCAACAACCCGAAGACCACGAGAGTAAAAACTACGAAGCGGACGACCTGGGGATCGGAAGTCACTAATTCGAACACCTGGACAACGTCAAAAACGTAGTGAAGATTTCGCTGGTCGAAAGTCACCTGCCTGACGACAACTAGAATGAAAACTACGAAGCAAAAGACCTGGGGAACGTAAGTCACCAGTTTGATCACCTGGACAACGTCAACTACGGGGTGAAAGTTCTGGATGACGATAATCAACAACCCGAAGACAACGAGAGTGAGAACTACAAAGCGGACGACCTGGGGAACGTAAGTCACCAGTTTGACCACCTGGACAACGTCAACTACGGGGCGAACGACGTAGGGCACGAGAATGACCGACCGGACGACGTAAAGACTAAAAATTACGAAATAAAGAACCGAAATTTTAGGCAAAGTTCATGCGACGCGGGCACTATCAATTTTTCGGGATTGCTACGAGACTGAGCACGTCACATTACGGCCGTCTAATTGGGTTGACTAAACCTTTTATAACTCAAGAACGAGCGGTCCCTCGAAGTTTTTGATAAAGGACTTTATTCTTAGATTTTGATAAGGAATCTGCATGTAAAATCTTTTCCGCGACTTGAGAATCACGCTGTATATGCGAAATAACGAGGAGCAGCTCGCGATCTTTGAAAAATATACTATATTAGAGAATTGTAACGTCAGGGTAAAATTTCATTTAGATTTTGAACGGATTACTTAATTAACTTTAACAAGTCTCGCGTGTCTTGTATACGAACGGTTTAACAGCTGGCGAGATCGAGTTTCTAATATAGAGTTTTACTGTCGACTGTGAACACGAAAATGATAAAAGCGAAATAAGAGAAGATATTTTCGATGCAAGCCGCTGCTGTTGCACTCGCGTCCAGATTATATCTGGGAACTATATCGTCGTATGGACAGATCTGATATCTGCAACCTGGGGATATTTTAGGCTCGAGGATCGTAGACGACGATGAATAATATGAAATGAAAGAATTTGAATAATCTTATTGGAAGGCAATTTAACGCCGGTATATACCTTTGCGAAAAAAAAAAAAAAAAAAAAAAAAAACGAGAGAGTCCAAATTTTTTTCTCTCATATCCCTCCACTCTGCTAACACCAGTATTTATATTATGTATAAAGGCTGCAGGTCTGAGGAGAAAAGTAAATCCAGGAGCGCTGATTCCGTCGTAAAGCTCCAACGACGCGATCAAAAATGGCTACTCGCCAGGTCTATCGATATATATCCTCGCGCCGTACACCTACACGACACCGTTGGCAACGTTCGTTCGAATTTCGAGTAGGTATAGGTATAGGGTGTAATATAGGTGTACGGAGTTTGGGAGGAAAAATTCAATCTTTGAAATCGTTCGATAAAAGTTACGAGGCGCGTCGGGGTTAATCATCTGAGAGTAAGCCAGCCGCCTCCCTTACTTTTACAAGAAATTCATTGCTCCTATGAGAACAGCTCAATTATGAAAAAATAAATATCGAGCGATGATGTCCTGCGTATATCGGATGGCGTAATGAGGTATCCTTCTCGTCGCACCTGCATATAAATAAGAATAAAATTTGTGGAATAAGAAAATTGGGGGACTATCGCCGGCGTAAAAATTGAATATGCGAATTGATTGAACCCCGTAAACGCGTGCCTCGAGGATATTCATTGAGCTTATCAGGTATAACCGACGATAGGATGCGGGGAAATCGAACCGCTTTTCGCGTCTCCAGAATCAATGACTCACTAGCCAATTACGTTTTTACGGTTCGAGGGTGCGTCCCGGAAAAAAAAAAGGGAGGTGAACGCGGCCGGGGTGGATGGAGGAAGCTTTACCGCACCCTTAGCGCTGCTTTTTATGCAAATTGAAATAGGGCTATCGAGGATCGTTTAACTGTAAAATTTGCTAAGAAATTTGGTTACGCGTTAAAAACTCCTCGCTTTTCTTTTCTTTCTCTTATAATACTCGGCTCATCGGTTCGTCGAATGATCTTCACGTCTGACAAGAAAAGCAGAACACAGCAAATAAGGTGCTTTAACCAATAGAATGAAATTGCGAGCTTTTGAGGAATCGATTCGTTTTTATTCTTGCTTTGTATATAATGAAAAAAAAAAAAATATATACACATATTCAGGATTTGGAAACGAGACACATTTTCGAGGATCGTAACCTGCACTGGGGTAAATGATGCAGAGTAAAGAGATATCCCGTTTTGGGACGTTATGCTCCGTAGTTAAACCTGCAAATATTGATGTTAAAAACCCTCGCATCTTAAGCCGTGTCAAAAAATGGTGTATCGATCGGACTAATGACTAACTGAATATATAGTTATCAAGTCAACAATCAACTTGTGTCATTTTCATAGCCTAGAATAATAGCTTGGACCAGGATATCTGTCTATCATATGTCTCAGTCGTTACAGTCTCCGAAAATGCGTGTAAGTCAGATACTCTGAGCATATACCGTGAGTTTAGTGAGTAGTGAGTAGTGAACCTAATATTTAGATTATTTTGAAAAAGAATCGTTGAGGTTAAGGGTGGCCTCGGAGAGATACGGTGGTCACGTTAAAATTAAGTAATTCCAATTGCCTGTCCATAGGCGCACGGGTCGCGCCATCGTTAGGAAAACTCACGGTATGTGTCAACTAATCGGTGGCTTTCTATTCCGCTCCTCTCTGCCCTCGTGATGTTAGATTTAACGGATGGGGGATGAAACAGGGCGGGAAAGTAAAGGAAGAGAGAGAGAGAGACAGAGATGAGGAAGGAAATAACAATAATGTTTCACCATAGCGATGTAATTTCTTATTAATAACATTCCAGATGCCTAAAACAACCGGCGCGGCGTATACCCGGAGTCTGGAGCTGGTAGGGTAGCTCGAATCAGGCGTCGGTGTCGGCGTCGGCGTCGGCGTCGGCGTCGGATACAATATAAATGATCCAGGTCTGAGTTTCCAACTGGCATTTCACCGTGCCTACCTACCTACCTACCCCCATTTACATATCTGTATTATTCAAGCACGATTGTTATTCAATTTCTATGCACCGCGTAGTTCTATGGTGCTATACTAGACGACAGCTAGAACCGGGCTGTTGGGGGTTTGAAAAATGTTTAAAATTGCAATACATTACTCGAACACGAGCGTATAATAATGTGTAACTAAATCATCCAGAGGGAACAACGAAGCGATAAGATACATATAATACTTTACCGTAAAATTAACGCGCCGACAATTAAACGAAGTGTACTTAGATAAATTTTCGGGCAGTGTCTACCAAAGCGTAAAAATTTAGGGGTGTCTTTAACGCTGTGAAACGCGGAACGCGTTAATTAATGTAATTTGACGAAATTCCAACCTTCAATCATAACTTCATTAACGAGCAGTTATGAGCAAAGGCAAGAGGTACCCTTGCTACCTCGAGTAGGAGGCGTCGCGACGGTGCCAAAGTCTTACCCCCTTATCCCCCCACCCCGATAACATTACGTCTCGATCCTAATCCTGCCGGAGCACCATATCCTAGCACTATACACCGCATAAATTTCATATTCCAATCAATATTCGCAAAGATGAAGGGTCACCGGTTATTGCTCATATATTGAAAACGGTTACGGTTCGCTTGATAAAATATAACAACAAATTTATCTATCCGAAAATTTCTGTGATCAACAAACCGGATGATTTGGAAAAGGTGAAGTTCCTCTTCGAAGAAGAGACAAGCGAGCCTGAATAGATTCGGAGGACTTTTCATCCGAAAATTTGTATCTTTAGACACGGGTTGGTAGTTTCTTTTCATATACCTACAGACATCGGCTCCAAGCTTCTGTGAATGAATATAAGTCCGAGGATAAAATTCCGGGAATTGTATTAACGTCGGTATTTCACTGATTGATGGAATAAGGTTTTTCCGAAATGTAGAAATTTCATCCGAATTACGGTGTGAAAATCGAGTATAAACCGAAGGTAATTTCGACCTGAGGACGGAGAAAAAAAAGGTGAGATAGAACAGCGAAGAGTAATTCGACAACTGTAACATCGAGGAAAGAGAATAGCTCGATATCCGACTCCTTATTGAACAATTGAACCGACATCCCGTCCTAAGGTGAAGTACCTATACGTATCCTGTATAAATTCCCCGATCTCGTGGGTAAACCGATTTATTTTAAGCTCGGGGCACGGGGGGGATTCGGTTAGTTCGAATCCCCCGAAGCTCGAGGAATTGATATATCAATTTGCAATTTGTACGTGTGTCCCGGATCGGCCGGTAGCCATATCTACAGCTGTGCTGGATTTCTGCCCGATGCGATGCGATGCATGGGGTTTCTCGAGTGTGGCAGAGGCGTCTTCGTCCTCGTACTCTTACTCGTCTTTCGTGGAGTTTGCAAACTGCTCTATTGGCCTAGATGCGAGGTGAAACTCGAGAGTTTCGAGACTGCGAGACGTGAGTCGCTCTTCTGCAGAGCAGCTACTATAGGGGTAGGTTAGATTTTCAGGATTTCGAACGTGAATGGGATAGCAAAGTGGTTCGATTCCAATTTTTCCATACATAGATTAGACGTACACTTATATATTCCTATGTAAATTCACATCATCCCAAATCGATCGATATTTAAAGGTGCGAGAAATTTTCTCAATCGTTTATCATCCGGACCGAGGAATTGGAAGAAGAAGAAGAAGAAGAAGAAGAAGAGGAGATCGATTCACGATCCGCTCCTGCAAAGGAGCGAACGAAATTACAAATATATATAAATAAAGAGCTTCAGCAGCTACCAAGGAGGAACATCTTTTATGTCACGTGCTGCAAGCACGATATAACCAGGGGGTAATAAGACCGCTTTTATTACTCGTAACGTTTCACGTTTTATTACATTCTACGAAAGAGTAGCTCGAGGTGGGTAGATAGGTAGGTAGGTGCCTACATGTCGTCGATTCAAAAGCGGGATTACTCAGCTTCCGTCGTCACTGTACCTACATACACGTATATCTCTTTCTTACATAAAATATGATACGTCCCGTTTCTAATCCGACGTTATTTTATTTCTCTCCCTCCCGATCTCTCGCTTTTTCACTTCGTTCTAATTTTCACCTCAAATTTTCCACCCCGAATAAATTTATACGTGCACGTACGTATATATGATCGAGTCGAAAAATTATATCGAATCGAACATAAGAATCCGGTGAGATAAATTATTCACAAATATTTCAAAGCATGAGCGGATTTATCTGGGAGAGTATATTTTTCGAGTTTAAATGTTTAAAACTTGAACGTTTCTGCGAATTCTAAATCGTCTCAAACAGATCCGTGATTTTGACCGTTCTGAACTTTTGAAATTCAAAATTCGAAACTCGAAACTCGAACCCGGCCCCCGTGAAATCGGCAAACACACACGTAGGTATATCCACGTTTCGGAGCTGAACACGTCCATACCTATATACGTATATATATACATATATGCGCAGGTAGAATAGGTACGTTCTCATTGTTTAACATTGGCTTGTGTGGAGTGTTTGAGAGGGTTTAGGCGGAGCTCTCCCAAGCTAATGCATAATGCAAAACAATCCAACTAAGTTATATCCCACCCCTGCGTACAGATACGCGAAGCTTATCGCTGAAGCGGAGATTTTCACTGCCTTGAAATCCCCGAGTCCCAAGATCAACCGTAAAGCTTTAGCGAAGTATGAATTTCAAGCTCTTATGTAATTGTTTGAATAGGCCTAGCTTGACCTCTCTGTCACTTTTCACTCTACTCTATAACACGACTTGTACCCATGCATACGTCGTATGCACAATTTTTTTTTCATATAATTAAATCTGCGTTGAAATAATGCACCTACTCATGTTCGACGTTGAAAATAGTCTGGAAAATGGAAGCTCGTAAAAGAGAAGAACATTTTCCTCGACAGTAAGAGAGGAGAGGAGAAAGCTGCAAGAAGTGTAACGAGAATTAACATTTAACGACCTACCACACCGCAGGAACTTTCAGCCACGAAAGAACCGGCTCAAAGTCGCTACACCTAGATAGACTTTAACGGTTTAAGTGTCCGCGCGGAGAGAAGAGGAAGAAAAAACGAAACGAAGAAGGAAAAAGCGAAAGAAAAGGAAAAGGAAAAGCCAAAGAAGAAAGAGGAAAAATAATTCATACCCTCCGACGGAAAAGCCGAGATACTAAAATCTGGTAAAAGCTCCTTCGCGAGCGAGAGAAGAGGAACGTCTGTAGAACAGAATAGACGTAATATTCTATGAAGCAGGTACGACGATATTGACATCCGATATCATAGCGAAATGTGAAAGATTCAAGTGCAGCGCGGGAGGATGGATAAGGAACAACACGGTCGTGAACAGCGCGCAGTTATTCATACATAAATTATAACGGCATGAAACGAAGAATACCGTCATGGTGTTTAATTAAATTTGCGACGTGATATACGTCGTCGCTTATTACCAGGCGGACCCGCAAGAACGCGCAGGTTAAATCATTGCGTTTTAGAAATTTCTCCTTCTTCTTCTTCTTCTTCTTCTTGTTCAATTTTTTTTTTTTTTTTTTTTCACACTATTTTCTTCGCTCTTTCGGTTCTAGATCAGAAATTCAAAAAATTGCGGCGTACCAAAATCTGGCGTATACGAAACCGCGACTGATTCCTTTTTGTCAAATTTGATAGACAAATGCCGCATGTATATATATATACCTATACGTATTTGCATCATGTATACAGATCCACCCTCACCTCCGAAAATTTGTATTATATCTACAGAAGACGTTGAGTCACGTAAGTAAACAAACAAGAAAACGTCTGGTAGCAAAGACGAGGAGCCAGAGAATTCTCTCTTCGTCTTCGTCTTCGTCTTCTCCTCTCTGAACGTCGTGTCTCGTTAGCCCCGAAGTCTTTGCGCGTCTTAATGAATTTAATTTAATTTATTGAACGAGGAGAAGAACCTGGTGGTGGTATGGTGGTGCAGTAAAAGCCACGGTATGGTGCGGATCGCGTATATCAATTCGAAAGTGCGTAAGCGGTGAGATTAAATCAGGGTATAGGAAATCCGGCTGTTATAAATCTATAAGGGATCCAAATTTCCCTATTTTCATTCATTTGTTGTCCTTTTTACTCACCGAGTCCCAAATCAGCCAAGTATATTTCTCTAAGGGCGTTGAATTCCTCCTCCTCCTTCATCCCGGTATGTCCAAAGCTGTCGTTTTCCGGCCAAACTTCTCTGCAATGATAAGCATAAATAAGCAAGAAGAATAAAAGGGGTAAATCAACGGGAAGAGAATGGAAAAAAAAAATTGATAAAAAATACGAAAAACTGGGCTTTCGTGTGGAATTAAAAGCCGTGAAATTGGCCCTTTTCGTTATTCACTGTTATTTACGACGTATGTAATACACTCTTGCAGTATGTAGTACCCACTTCCTAATTTCAACTTTCGCTCGCTCGCCTACCCACTTCAACGACCGCAGGGAGTATTTAACATGCGAGATTAACGCCGGATCAAATTAAAGCCTAGGACAGGTAAACGCTGCAGCAACTCGAATTTTCATGCGAAACTTAGCTTTTCGAAATAACGGTTAATTTCCCCGTTCCCAGTACAGCCTTGCCTTTATTCCCCTTATTTCTCCTTTGCTAAATCCTAGCCCAGCAAACATCGAGGACAAAGTTTCTCAAAGGAGCTTATATAGCACACTATCGTTCGCTCGCCCCCTCACCACGTACCACGTACCGATCCCCGTTTTACCGATGGAATGTTTCCCATTTTCCACAAGGGTTTAATAACAATGGAACCGAGATAAACGCCGAGAAGATTGGCCTCCGCGAAAACGCTACTGCAGATATGAATAGCGGAATAAAAACATCGGAAAATTTCAGCCGAGATTGATAATGGAAATTCGCAACTTAGCTGGTAAAGATGTCAGTGAGAAATGCGGGAATAAATTCCGTTTAAATTCCAATCAACGATCCGATCTAGAACAATGTCGGTAAATTTTTAAACTCCCGAACGCAGTTTCGGAAAATTCTTTTCCAAAGAAGCTGTCAAATAGAAAGAACCATTTTCTGTCTTCACATCCTGAGAAATAGACCGAAATTTTTTTATCCCAACATTCCAAAGTTGATAATTTCCGAAAAACCGAAATCGTTTCAACCAAATTCGGAATCTCAACCGTTCGGAACTCGAAATTGATCTACGAATTCGAATACATACTCAGGCTTCATTTCCCATTCCCGATCTAATTAGACATAACTGTAAAATAAGGTCCCTTCGTATGTTTTACTTGTAATTTAAATCCAGACTAGTTTCAAGACTGTATCAGGCAAACGACCAGGCTGACTAATAGCTTTGTTATACCAGACGCTTTTGTATGATAAAACAATACCCTGCACAGAGCGCGTTGGGCGATACTGAAGGGTCCTCAGCTCGGAGGAGGCAGAGGGTTATTCTATGGGAGGTGAAAAAAGGAAGAAAAAAACCAAGAGGGTTTGGGGCGGGGTGAGAATGGAAAAGAAAACATTTTCCAACCCTTTTTGCCCGATACTTGACCCCACGATGGGCGCCGTCTGATGTTAGAAGCTTCTTATCTCTTTCGTTTGATATATTTTTCTTCTTCTTTTTCATTTACTTTTTTTTTTTTTTTCAACTTTTCCCTGATTTCTAAAGAAAATTCACAAATTCCATTCTACCCTACGTCGCCATATCTCGTCGAGGAGGAACCCTCTCTTATTTTCTTAATTCAGAAAATTAACTCCCGCAGTTCGCTTTTCGTATAAATTTTTGCGGATAAATTAATTACATTACATAAAGATCGTTTCGATTATTCTTATCTAATTATATTTATTCGAAGTGCGACGGGCTACTATTATTTTTTTTTCTTTTCAATTAAAAAAAAAAAAGAAATTCCACCCTTAATCGAATTAATTTTCGTTTCGATGAGAATCGTTAATTTTTATATAAACCCAAAATTACCGGACATATAGGCATAGGCATATAAGCTCGCAACCCTTGTCGCGGAATCTCGCCACGACGCGTTTTTTATCGGGAGAGACAGGTTATCGAATCACGTTTTACCACTTTATTGGGGTTTCGAACCCTGGCGCTGACCCCGTCAAAAAGTTTTCACGTCAGACATAGACGAGACTTGATCGCTGTGTCCATTCAAATTCATTTTATATCTCGCTCGGTTTCCGATCAATACGTACAAGTATAAAAAAAAAAAATCGAAAATTCTTTTGACAAAAAATAAAAAAACCGCAAAAATTGTTCGATTCATTTTTTTTTTTTTTTTCTTTTTAACAGAATCTAAAATATTACCTTGAAGCCCGCAGCAGTCCAATCGCCTCCTCGAATTCATTCCCACGAAGGAGTCTCTGTATCCGTTTCATGGCGTCCGCCCTTCCGAACAGAAAAAAGAAACGAATCCTCGTGAAGTTATATCAGGACAAAAAATCGAATTCGGGGAAATGAATCTCAACAAAATTCCTCACTTCTGATCATCGATTGGTGTGTCCAAGGTGGCATCGAAGGGTACGATCTCAGGAATCGTGGAGCTCTGCATAACAGCAGAGAGCTGTGAACTAGCCTCGTCCCACCGCTGCTCTATATTAATCGGCACAGGCTCTTCCTTGTTGGTTTTGGACTCTGAAAATGAAATTGAAAAAGCGGGAAAAGGCCCGTTTCCTTCTTTCTAGTCACATGAAATTATAATTGCGAAGAGGAACCAATGGACTCACTCTTCTTAGCCTTGCCTCGTTGCTTAGGCTTGATCCTTTGGACAATCATGGCTTTTCCTTGGGCGCAAAATGCCTCCAACATCTTGAGGAATATGTGTACCGTCTCGACTAGATCCGTCAGATAATTTCTACGATAATTAAAGCAAATGGTATCATGATAGGACGGATGCAGGGATGAGCTGGTAAGAAAATTGGCATAACGTCGTATTATGCTCGTATAGATATGCGGGTACAGAAAAAGCACGATGGGAATTGTGTACCTGTACGAGGTGAAATATAGAAAACATATAAACGTCGAAAAGTTAGGAAATAGAAGTGATCGCGGCACGGTTTTCACCTAGGTAAGATCGATAACCGTTGTTTATTTCGCGGAAAATAGAGAGGGAGAGAGGGTAGAGAATGCAGACTGTCTGTGGCAGATAAAAGTTTCAGCAAACACTCGCCCCCGACTGACAAGTCCAATAGAACAAACTGCGCGAACGAGAATCGGCTCATTTTATAATCAATTTGAGTTACTGATATTTGCGAGATATGAAAAATTTATGAAAATGTTCATAGGAAGGTGGGGAATTGTAAAAAGCCAAAACCACGAACCTCGACATCGTGAGTTCGTTGTAACACAGGATTTGGTTCAAAAGCGTTTCCCGATATTCAGGAACGTAGAAAACGTTGCTCTTTATCACTTTGCTAGAGTCTCGCACTGCCTTCTCATTGCATTTGTCCATTGCCATCAGAGTGTGCAAAAGTTCCTGATAAATCATTAGATTCACGAGTTTGTAATGAAATTCAAAGAATTATTACGATAAAAAAAGACACGCTCCAAGCTCTCCCTTACCCGATAGGCTTTCAGGGCTAAATGAAGCCTCCGAGACCACAAGGGTATCCTCTTCTTATCCGTAATCATCATTTCGTAATAATGTTCGAGCTGTCTTTGAACGAGGTGAAATATCTCGGTGGATATAGTCTCGCTGATGAATGAATGAAATAATTGCGTCAAAAATCGGCTGGATTTTATTTCATTTTTGATTCACTTTTTTTTCATTAATTTTACATTACATCATTACCTCACGTATTTCACTTGGAATTTGTAATTCCGATTAAATTCCATGAAATATCTCAACGCCCATAAGTAGTAGCTTTCGTCGTTTGCCTGTGCCCGATTTCCGCCCGTTATACACGACCTGGCAAATCTCATCACTGGGTTGTAAGCCCCGTTCAGAAACTCGACGCAAAACTCTTTCAAAAAGAGTCTTACGCTCAGGGCGGACATTCGCTCGGGATTTTCATCCCGCATCCCCAATTTGTCCTTCCGTTGTTTAACTCTTGCCTATTTTATTTTTTTTATTTTTATTTTTATTTCTATTCTTATTTTTTCAAATAAACGAAGGGAAGGCAGAAAGAAGGAAGGAAGGAAGGAAAAGAAAAAAAAAGAAATCACACTAACGTCAGCTTAATAATTGTTGCATACTTTATGCACTCTCGACAGCTTATGAATAAATAATTACGCATGTATACAATGAAATATGAACAAGTTTCGCGCCGAGTTAAATTACGCGAAAATTTTGTACTTTTCATTATTAATTCTGGTTCACTAATGAAGGGTGAAAAAACAGGTAGAACGAATGGTAGTAAAACAGTTTATCGAATAATCAGGTAAGCTCGGAGTAATGGTGGAGAAAATAATTCCGCTTACCTTTTGCTGACCGATTTTCAGATCTTCAATTTTGTCGAAAGGCTTGCTGCAGACGAATTCTCTATCGCCAATAGCCTTCATATTTCTAACGACAAATGTACCTCCGAAAAGTGAATGTCTGTAAAACCGATTCATCAAACTTTGCTAAAAATCGTTAATTAATTAATAACTATTACTCGTTATACTCGGTGCTTAAAACTTTCCGAATAAGGGAAGGAAATGTACGAAAAGATGGTAACAAAATTAAGAAACGAAATCATATTATTATCAAAGAAAAAAAAAATATATCCAACTCCCGAATTTGTTGCGATTTTAAATCGTAAAATCGGGGTGCAGAGGTAGTCGATAAAGGCATAGGCAATGCAGGGTGGTCGATCTCCACTTGGAAGAGTGCTAGCCTACCGTTCCCCCACGTCATTTAGCAGACTATCTGCGAGTGACAGGTGCCTTCGATTGCATTGATTGGATTTTCAGGAGGTATGGGTAAAATTGGATTTGGATTATCTGTTCAAGTTCGAAAGAAACGTCCCCATATCCATAGGTATACCTATTCCCGAGTTCCCGGCGATCCTATCAAACTTATTGTCAGTTAAGAGAAACTAGTATAGGATTCGATTATTTAGGTGGTTTTTTTTCCCGATAAAAATCGTTTTAGAAAATATCATCTATACACACAGGAAAAATCGTCTCGCTGATGCATCGGCTAATGACAGCCGGCTGTTGATTTATACGAGGGGGAAGAAGAACGAACATTTTTTGGGGAGGTAATAATGAAGCGGGTTCAAAATAAACGTGGGAAAAAAATCCCTGTGAAATTACGCGCAAACCTTTTAATTAAAAACGTGTTCTTTCCCCTGTCTTCGCCAGTCTTTACCCTGGCCTAGAAACAACGTTGGACAAAACGAGGATAAAAATGACTCTTCACTGTCCCGCGCGGGTACCTAAATTGCGGTTAGACTTTTGGTGGAAAATGATAAAGAGAGAGGATAAATGAACGAAAATAAAATTCGCCCTGATAACATGTCTGAGGAAAAAAATTAGATAAAATATACGAGAAAAAGTAATGAGGGATTGAGAAGGAGAAGGATTCTGTAGCTGGAGCCTAGCTTTGTTGAATACTCTTCGTTGCATGAATATAACTCGTCGCTATCGTAAGTATATATTTTTGACGCGGGAGTAGAAGCTGCTATTCATATCCACCTGCACTAGGGTCTCCACCTGTCTTATCGTTGTAAAATAGGTCATATTCGTTAGGTTTTTTACCGCCGTTCGTGCATGTACTACGAGACTCCGAGATGCACTCGACGATTTCCTGCAGTCTTTTCGTATGGACGTATGAACGCAGGGGTAGGTATACTTCGTATCTATATATCTAGTGAATGGTGTTAACGGGCAGCGACTTTATTCCCAGATGTAGGTAAAGTCCCGTGGATACATACATATAGATGATATATATAACATACGTACAGAAATTATATACACACGTAAGGGTATTGAAATAGAAAATAAAAATATCCTCCCTCCGAATTGCACACTCGCCTCGATTTATGGATCCGCGTAATAAAAGTTATGATTATGCGACCTGGGTCGCTCGTGCGCGACAACCGGAAGTGAGACTTGAGATACACTTAAGAACAAAATTTTTCCCCTAAATGTCGGTGATAAAAAAAATACCTTTTCTCTACCCTGTAGAGAAAAATCAACGTACAACTCTCGCCTCTCGCCTCTCGAAAATATCGAATATAATTTTCAAAAATTTTCCGTTCAAAGTTCGCCAAAAAATTGCTTTTCCGCTCTTTGCTAAATAAATTTTAGGGATAAATTCTCGTCGAGGAGAAAAGGCGAGACATTTTTCTATCCTTGCCTCGGCCGCACTCACACGTATACAGGTACACGTGAGCCACGAATGTCCGGCAGATTCTGAACGGTCATTCTTTATCATCATAATACGTTTGCCGAACCGAGGGCACCCCTTCGCTGACCCGCGCTTTTGAAAATAAACGAAGCCTTTCCCCACTGCGTTTCCCGCACTGCGGACAAAGGATTACGTATCCTAAGGCGAAGAAGCGGCGAATTCTTTTTATCCTATTTTTTTTTGTTTTTTTAGAATCTATATTTTCATTCGTGTGTTTCCTCGGGTGGTTAAAACTGGAGTCTCAACTTGTAAACCCCCTTTTCGGGGTACTTTTGAGTTTTTCGGGGGAAAGATTATGGATATTTATTTAGGCGGAAAAAAAAAACCGAAAAGTGCGAAACTCACCTACACCCAGCGTACTTTCGAGTCTTTTCTATCTTCTTGAGATTCTCTTGTTGCCGGACAGCCAGAAGCTTGGCTTCGTCTCGTTCTTTTTCAGCTGTGCTTCGCTGCAACCCTGCACTACCCAATTTACTCGCACTCTGCTCTCGCAGCATCAGCGAGACGATCTGCGATTTCCCAAAGGGAATTTCGTATGAAATGAAATGAAATGAAATGAAATGAAATGAAAGCATATAAAATAAAATAAGATAAAAATAAAATAAGATAGAAAAAGTAAAAAGGACGGAACGCGTCTTCGAAAAAAAAACTGTAAGAATTATAACAAACATGAAATCGCATGTAGGTAGTCTAATCCTCACCTCCAAAATATGCATCTGGTATTGCTGCTCATCTTGGTTGCTAGCAATGAATAAAAACATGTCTACCATGCCGGATGTATGAAGAGCAAATAAAACCTGCATAGTAATAATATGAAGATGAATATTCAGCGGATGCAATTTTCGTGGATTTCATATCTGAAATGAGATTCGTATTTTTTCACCTGATCATGGATAGTCCCTTCGCTATCAGTTCTCTTTTCACTTTCCACATCCGCCGGTACTTGCAAAACATTTCTAGCCAGAATTAATATTCTTTCAATAACGAGCCCTCTGTCTTCGGGCCGCTCATCATTGGGCTAAAAGTTCATGCATGTAGTCAGAGATTCATATTTCCTTCCAAATTCCAGAAAACTGTTATTTCATCTTTCTATCTACTCTCGAAATAATATAAAATGAAAAATCTCTCTTCCTAGTGTCTCTCATTCAGACCAGATCACAAGTTCCATAAAACATGAACGGAACATATGATGTATGAGTAAATACTTTATAAAAATCCAAACAGTTTCTAGATTCCTGAATTTACATTAAGGAAAGAAAATCCACTCACGATATTCAAAATCATTCCAAGCTTAGTGCGGAGTGCAGACCAGAACTGTTCGTCACCTAAAGCGGCTTTGTACCCCTGGAGATGAGCTACTATTTGCAGATAATAATTGAGCTTTGTTTTATCGGTGGGAAGTTCTTCGTTGTAAAGTAATAGCGAAGGGCTAGTCAGGTTGGCTAACAATCTATACTTTTTAGGAGGTAAAAGTAAAATGTATATAAGAATGATGGAAAATATGGGAAATTGGTGGATCAATGAATCGATGAAATAGCGAGCTAAAACTTGCCGTAGATTAACTTCGAACAAATCTTCTTTATCGCAATGAGCGATCAGGATTTTGACCAGATCTGTTTGAACCACTTTAGTCTGACCGAGATACCGACGAATGGTGTGATTCTCGTCGTCTCTTCTCAGGTATCTAATAAGGTCCTTTAAAGTTTCTGAAAATGATAATAAAGAGGCCAAATCTAGTAGATGTTGGACCATAGACTTCAAAAAGAGTCGAATGAACGATGAATCTGGCTTCCAGGCCAAATCCCATGACTTTTTAGGTCGTAAACAATACTAAGCAGATTTACTCACCGACGCAGTCTTTCTCGAGGTGATAAGTCCTGCCGTCGTAATAGCCAAGAGCTCCGCAGGTAGCTGCAATCTCAGCTGAAAGATAATCTGACATTTTCGAGCGACGTTTATCCTCGTTACGCCAGTTTTTTCACATTTAAGAAACAAATTTATAAAAGCTAGGTTAGGTTTATAGGTTATGTTTGTAGATCAATGAGACGAGGCGAGATTTCGCCCGTAAATCCGACCCTATTTGAACAAAAACGACTCGTTTAACGAACCAACTATTCGTTTCACATTTTTTATAGATTTATAAGTCAGTTTCAACTCCGCGGAATGTCTGACCGTCTAGCTGTCAGGCGTGTGAAGCAACAAGTGAAGAAAAGCGCGCGAAGTGTCACGTGACATGAGTGGAATAGAGCCGGCGCCGTAATGGTTGGTTGATAGAAGCAGCAGACGACACGCGGGGACTTGAAGTCCTTTTTGAATTCAAATGATGATCGATGGGTAGATTTTTTACAGTTTCCTCGTTAGTTAATGCTGCGAAATAGTCGTTTAGGCTATTTTATATTCGTTTTATTCTCTTTTCAAGTTCGAGCGTTGAGGAACAGACTGTGCAGACTATCGCGTATGGAATAATCATTAGATAGACAATAGGGAGAATTAATTGAGGGTGTACGGATAGATATGTATAACGAGCTCGTTGTCCATTCGCTGCGCGCAGTATGGTAAATCGATAACGGAGTTCTAAGCCATTAAACATTTTCCGCTAGGTACCCGAAGTAATCTATATAACAGGTATATCTGTATTGGCTCACGTTATATAGATATACTATACGTATGCGGTATAAATCTGCGGGGAAAAACCACGCAATTATCGAAGTCAGTTGAAATTTTATCGCCCCGAAATAATACATACATATACCCGTATACACACACATATACATATATATATATATACATATGAAACTGCAGCTCTGTAATACTGAAAAATCCAACGAAATAAATCGCGTTTCTTTAACACACGTAACATATGCCGAGTGTAAATAATAACTAGACATGTTTCTTTCTGAACCATGTAATTTTTCGTGATATAAATGAGAATGGAATGAATTCGGTACATGTCATGAAAATCTTTGATTTGAAAAAGAAATAAAAAATAGAATATGGGGGCTCATTCTTATACCCTAAATTTCTGTCGCTATGGACACCGAATATAAGGTAATACCTTCCATAGCTAACAGCGGCATCGTATTATAGCAGCGACTGAACGTGTGCTCAATGGTGAATTAAATTTCAAGCGAAATCCCTAGAAAACCAAAAGGAGTTTGGGTTGGCGCTCGGAGGATCTAGAGTTAAGTAAATGTAGTCATTGAATCTGAAATGGGTAGGACTTTGTCGGGCTTTGCTGCAGGAGCTGATGGTATACCTATAATAGAGAGTCTGCAGTGCAATCTTATTTGATAGACTCATAAACTTTTCGATCATTCTACTATATATATATATATATATATATATATATGTTTTTTTGATCGACGTCAAACGTAGGAAAAAGAAATTGTTTTTTGTATTCTTTTCAGCGAAGAATTGAATCAATGTATGAATAGTTTCGATCTAATAAAATGCCAACGATACAGTAATTTATGCAGGGTGATTCAGAAACAATCTCAAATGATGCCAATGAGTTGTTTTTTTGTTCAAAATTCGAAAGATTTCTCGGTGAGAGTTTCTTATTTAGTTGGAGATGTTAAAAAACTGTGTTACATGGTTCCAAGGAAAAAAATCATTTTTCGGAAAAATGTCTGAGGAAATTTCGATTCCAATTTTGACAAGGATTAACCCCTCAAGAGATTAGTCACGAATTCTGAATCACCCCGTATCTCTATACATATATGGTATATTTTTTTGTTCTATCGAAAATCAAACTGTCTGGTTCGCTGCTGGAGGCAAGCGTTGCAATGACCACATCAAGGGTATAGCATATAGTCGTTAGTCGTTGTACTATACATATGTATGTAAACCGAGGCGAGTACCACACTGCAGCAGTATGGCCCCTGATAAAGAGCAGAAAAATAAACCCCGGCGCTAATGAGTCGCGAGGTTCGTTGCGGCAGAGCGAATATACTATATCAGTATATACCTATACCGCGTTACTTTACGGTGTATAGTGTGTATGTACTGCAGTCTGGATAAATATACATATTGTGCAATATGCACCCGATGTCAATTACGTGCATGCCAGTCTTATATTCACATACTATATACGAATACTAAGCGTCACCGCAGCTATGTACACGAAATCGTTTGTGGAAACGCTCTCGACATCCCCGCAGTTTCAGAGTTGTGTGATTGAGAAAAAATAAATCGTTTTCAATTATTCGAATTAATATAATGGTTAGATGATAATCAGAAGAGATATCGCATATCGGTCTGGAAAATATTTTTTAAATATTTCAACTGAAATGATGTAATTCGAAACCGTTAGCATATCATCAGATTTCGATGAGTGAATTAATTACTTTGTAAAACATAGAATGTTCGTCGAGTCGATCCAGCATTTTGAAAAAGACTGATAATAATAATAATAATAATAATAATAATATAATTTACGAAAGATATATGAAGAGGAGAGCTGACAATAGTCGTAAATCGTATGTCACGATCGTACGTTGTCGAAGACTATAAAAAGGCAGAAAAAATAAAATAAAATGATACAAAAAGAAAAAGAAGATGGTATAAAGGAAGAAACACAAGGAACTGGTGCAGTTCTGAGTTTAACGACACCCTCCCCGGCTCAGCCCACGTACCAGGATGTCGTTTGGCGCGTATAAGCATTCGTTCGCGGGATTGTAAACTATAAAGTTTGAATGTCTTCCTCTCCACTTTTGGTATAGGTATATGTATCCGCATACATACGTAGATGTACATACAGATGTATGTACTACGTGGTCCTGGT
The DNA here is from genome assembly GCA_963978835.1 of Tenthredo scrophulariae. Taxonomy (NCBI): domain Eukaryota; kingdom Metazoa; phylum Arthropoda; class Insecta; order Hymenoptera; family Tenthredinidae; genus Tenthredo; species Tenthredo scrophulariae. The sequence continues at coordinate 16,861,281 of OZ022234.1, forward strand.
TAAACCGACGGACGTTACCAGGCCAGTCAAGAGCTGCTGCAGCTGAATCGACATGGGCTTCAGACTTTGACCGGATATCCCAGATTTCACGCTTGCCTTAGCGCCGATATTATACATACATTATATCATCCGGGGCAGATATATACTTATATATATTTATATTATATATATATATATATATATATACGCGTTTGTAATATGCCGTGGATAAAACTGGGTCGAGATACTCCCAGCATCGGAAAATAGAACTACGAGCTGCTAAGAGCCGCGCTGGTTCAATATCATCTCTGCTGCAGTGCATAGAGCTTGTTTTCAAAAGTTGAATAGCTTTTTATTTTATTTAACTTTTCTGTTTTTATTATACGACGTTTTCTCTGTTAATTCCTTTTTTCCTAATCAGGGATTCCATAGAAATGTTCACCATACAGGCTCGAGGAGAACGTCGCAATTTCTTGTCGGACTGCACCGCACTATACTATTCACGAGAATCACACGATTCGTAAATATTTTAACGAGTCTTGCTGCAGCAGCGGAAAATCTCGAAAACCTCGATTAATGTTGCATTTTTCATTCCCACAACTTTTGTCAATCTTTCTTCAATGCTCAATTCGATAAGAATAGTTGCTATTGGATTTCACCTGAATCGTCATGGCCTAACGTCGGAACTTCGTATATTCGTTCGGCGATTTGTCAAGTCGAGATACTATCGTCGTTTTTTTTCGCCTGTACAAAAACATTAATTAACTGTATCAAACGTCCCATGGTTAGAAAATCGCCTCCTTAACTGGGTAATTTAGTCCTCAAATTTCTACACGAAAACGGCACATATAATCGGCACAGAGAAGAGATACAGCGGCGGGAGGAACCAGCCTAGGCGACAGAGTTTGTAGCGAGAAATTAAGTGAACTTGAAACAAAGCGATTGTTTTCCAGGCTATAAACCCTGAAACCTAAAGTTCCGCATTTACTTGAGCAGCGATTTTCAGCCCTTATCTCTTCGGCTGGAAATCGTTAATACCAAAGCACATATCTGCACGCTTTTTAGCCGGCTCCACCACCGTCTTTGCTTTATGAATCGCAGAAGATATTCACTGCCCGACGATTTCATTGTCTGTGCAGAAAAGTGATTAAAATCTGTACAGGTATAACGCTGAGTTTGGATTACCGCTAACTAGATTATATGGTCTCACAGATCATCCCTAAATTTAATTTCTTATAATAAATTTCGCGAGCTGCAGCAGCGGAGAGATCATTTAATCGTTCATAAAGGTTTTTCGTTCATTGGTAGGTTCTATACGCGGTTCGTCGGTATTTTTTCTTTATACTTTTTCTGTTTTCCCTTTTTCATTAGCCGCGTAAATTTAAAGCTTTGTCGCCGTTTCGTCGGGGCCACGACAGCTGAACAAACTTTAATTAAATGCAATCAAAGTTGACGCGTGTTTGCGCTTGTTTCACGTCGACGTGTATACGCGGGAACCCGGGATTTGATCGTTGGTGAAAATAATAGATAACAAACTCGGTTGGCCTAGGTAAATCGGACGCAACTTTAATCCTAACAATGTAGAAGATATAAAAACAAAGTCCCAAAGGTTTCTCAAAATATTGCCAAACCCACGTCATTGTGATACTTTCATGAACATTTCAATTCCCGAAATAAACCCTTTTCTTCAAATTTCATTTTCAACACTCTGCCCAGCTTCGTGTCTCCGTATCATCCAGCGGAAAAGAACAAAGAAGAAAAGGGGAATAAAAATGTCAGGTAAAACTCGTGGCAACGTTTACATACGACTGCAGCACGTTCCAAAGTCTATACTTCCTTTGACCACTTGACTCTTTGACCCTTCCTCGCCGGGGATCAAAGGAACTTCGAAGACAATTTTGCATGAATTTTTCCTGGTCTATAGAAATTTTGTGTTCAAGTATTCGTTCACGTTTGTTGTTTTTTCGTTTTTTCGTAATGGTTTGTGGTGAGCAAGGTGAATCGCATTTTCGAAAAGAACAATGTGTGAAATAATGCACGGAGATAGATAAACGGGATTGTTCAACTCCATCGTTTGGCAGAGACGAAAAACCGGTGACCTGAGAGCTGAGATAAACTCGGTTTGTAACAGGGGTGGTGTTCGTTGATTCAACTGCATTTCAAAAAGCTGCGAGCTTTGTTCAGTAGCGCTTTATTATTCCGAGATAAAAATACGCGGACCGTTCTCGTAAATCAAAAACTGTTTTAAAAGTTTCGAGAGGACGGTGATGTTTCACATTGCTGCAAGCCCCACGCGAACTCTGATGCTGATCGATTCACCCAGTAAATACTTCGGAAGTTATGTTATAGACTTCGTATTTAATTCACGATTAGATAACAGCCTTATGAAAATATTTCAAACACCACGTTTATATATAAGCCTGCAGATTTCCTTCCTTTCGCGTTATTTTATCTTATACCTTTCTATACTATATATACCCAGAGACTCCGCCACCCCGGCAACTTCCGCTCTGATAACTTCGAAAGTAGATTATTATTTGCGAATATTTCAGTCCTGCAGAGATAATCTCCATCTACATAATAATACGAAAGGCGTCGTTTAGCTCACGACTAGCTGCTGCATTATAATGAATATGAAAAATAAAGAAGCGAGTAAAATTTCAAGCACTCTTTTTCTCCACGTCGTGAAATCAAATCCTCTATCCTAAACTGACTGCGCTGACTCATTTATCTACGAAGATGTATAAGAATAGCGCGGTATAAATCATCGCGGTTGAATATCCAATCTCATATATAGTGTATACCATCCAAGGCTGGAGTTGCAGCCAGGTACTATATTTCCTACTCTTATTTTCGTCATTCCCAGTGCTGCAGGTAGCAACATCTTGTTTCCCTGATTCAGCGAACGGTGGTCTATTTATCTCCCCCACGTCCGGATATCAGAGTTTCACCTTGCTAGACTTAGTTTATCGAGATTGGCTGCTGAAGAGAAGAGAAGAGCAAAGAAGGGAAGAGAAAAGCGAGCCAACTCTTCTCTCCTCTCCTCTTCTCTTCTCTTTGCTACCACGTTAAGCCATCCATCCCGCAAGTTCACAAAATGTTATCCGAGTAGGGATCACCCACGCGACTCTCATCCCTGCAGTCGGGCAGCATCTCGCTTCACCACGTCCCTCAGAGTAGGTATCAGTTAATTATGTTTTATTGATTGGTTTTATCGCCCCTATATATATCCGTATACTCGTGTCCGATATTATTCCTTATTCTCCGCAGGTTGTTCGCTATGTGCTTCTTCTGCGATCAAATTTTCGAGCCGAATTGTAAAATCAATTTTTTTCTTCAACGCCAGGCATTATATACAGATATATAGAGCTAGGTATAGAAAATATCCTCATACCAATCCGAACCTTTCGAGCCGGAAAGTTGGAAACGAGCAGAATGGAGATACGAAAAATATGGCGTTTCTTTATCGCTAAGCTCATCGGATCAGTTTAAATTGAATAAGTTTTAATTAAACGAGTTTAAGCCATCGATTATCCTGCCCAGAACTCTTCTCTTCTCTTCTCTTCTCTGCTCTTCTCTTCTCTTCATTTTGATTCATATGCATATTCACTATCCAGTTATTTGCAATATCGGAAATTTTCCAACCGAACGATAAAATCGAACTAGTAATACGTTTGTACCGCATTCATGGATCTAATATCACTCATCCTCACAACTCGTTCCGAGTTATTTTACCCCGACAAATTTGATCAACTGCATTATATGAATATTTTTGAATGACAGATGAGAAGTCTAATAAAAAAAAAAATCCTTCGTGCATGTGAATCCTCGAGCGATTGCACGGACCAAAGCTTGGAAATCCCTACAGAATAGGAACAGATATTTGTTCTTCCTCGTCAAGAGTTGAGCTCAGGGTGTAACGAGCTCGTATAAATAAACGGAAATAATATAATTGACGCTAGTTGCACAATTTGGATATCGAGGAGCTCGATTTACTCCACTCTGTCATTGTTAAGCTGCATTTCGCGTGTCCAGCTGCAGATCCAACATTGAGAAAGGGCGCGGATTATTGATGGTCAATTGGTTTTCTATATCCGTTGATATGGAACGGCGAGTATATGCTGATAAATTTTAAGGGTAAATATAATTTAATAATTCCTCCGCAAACTCCGCGGGGTTTGGTACCCCGATCGATATTCACATACCCCGCGTTACTCGGAAAAGCAAATAACAGTTTGATTTTGTTATACATTTGAGGGAAATTTTTATCCCTCTATCCTCCCGAATCAGATCTAAATTTTCATGAAAATAAAAGGATTCATTGATCCATAGTTATTTCTTATGAGGGGATCAAACGACTGGGAAAAAGCGATTTGTCTTGCCTCGTAATGAGCTCTATTTGTTTATATCTCTTCGTTTTCTACAGATATAGGTACCAGAGCCACTATGCCATCTTTGGAACCCGAGACAAAGATCTGAGGAGATTTCTTCTATTGCTTCCGATGTGAAATGTGACTGAACGCTAATTGGAAATAAAAGTAAAATGACGGAACTAATTAATCGATTTGTTCGTCTGTTTCCTCCGTTTGCTTTGTGCTCTATGCTTTACGATTTGTTGTCTTATGGAGTTCGATATCACGAGTATTCAGATATTTTTCCGGGCAGAATTTTCCAGTCGTTAGGTATGCATGTATATTGAAAGTCCTTTTTCTTCTGGCGCTAAAAGGATCGCGGCTAAGGCCTCGCCTTTGAGAAAATCTTGAATTCTAAATATTTCGAAAAGCCTTCCGGAGCCCGCCTTATACAGTTCGTATAAATTACTCCCTCAAATCCAATCGGCTACATCCATGAAAGTAGAGAAATGAAAAAATGAAATAAAATAAATTGTAGAATAAAAAATATAACGGAAAACGTACAGCGGAGCTAGTCGGTCTATCTGACTTCGAGAAACGTTTATAGCCACCAATAATTTTTCGCAAAGGTTACAGGGACACGTCCCAGTCTTCGTTTACACACACACACCCCGCGGTATAGAGAAATCGATAGAAATAAATAGAAAAAGACACGCGGTCATAAAATACTGTCACAAAGTGAGGAACGATTTGAAGATTTGAACAGACCAGTGGATCGAGTTGGTGGCCTAGTTTCAATCGGGAAATATAATTCACTATCGTGGCTCGTGGAAGTTTTAACGTTGAGGTACGGTACGACCGATTTCATGAGGATCAGGTTTGATGTGTCTAATTTCCGGGTGAAATAACCCCATCATTTTTTTTCTTGATTAAAAATTTGTAAAATTGATCAAGGGCGGGTACTTTGATCCGGCACAAGTCTGACCCATATTAATCATACCATGCGAATGAATAGCCCGGTGGACAAAATGCAGCGAGAAATGTAAACGACAGATGTAGACGTACCTACCTACGCGTGTCCTGGGCATTCAGAGATCTGGAATAACCGAGTCAAAGAGATCGAAATCTCTCTCGCGTTTCCCTCTTCAGTACTGACAGCGACTTGCGACTTATTTTTCATTCCTGGACCAGAATCGGGGCTTTTGTTTATAGAAGGACTCGAGAGCTGATGTAATCGTAAGATAATATTTATTCACTCTCTACTCGGCGCTCGACCTTTCGGATTAAATTCCCGTACGTGTTATTCGAACTGCTCACCTATAGGTACTACGTACCTTGGTGAAATAACATACCAAGGATATAGAACCGGTAGGAGATCAAACCTGCGGTTGAAGTGGGAGAACATAATTCAATGATTTTACGTGTTTATTCACATCTAGCTGAGATATTCTCCACCGTATAGGTATACAGGGCTCCTATGACGATACCGAATCCCGCGGTCGAAAGTTCAAACTTTAACTTCAGTCACATAAAAGATATAGGCTCGGGGTGCGGGGTGCGGCGCGGTGCAGGGGTGGGTCTAGTCTATAGCTACCACTTTCTGTATCTATCACCCGAAGGATTTATGTAACGACACCCCGTTGCCAAGTTAGCTTTCGGAACAGTTCTTTCAATAACCATAAACCTGAGAGATAAAACTCAATTTTAAACCGAACCCCCAGACGAAGGGTGGAAGAAGCGCGAGTATTTCTCCAACAGCGTACGGGTCACCGGTATATTATATACCTGCGTACTACGTATAGACGGATAAGAAATATTCACTTTGTTATTATAGGTATAGACACATAAAAACCTTTGAAAAAAAAATTATATATATACGTACATGTACGGGGAATTTCCGCCCCTATTTCCGATCAGAATATGTATATATTTTTTCTTGAAAACGTACATACCCATCTGCAGATAACAGACATATGGCAGCTACAGAATATTCTTAAGGGAGAAATAAATTTTATCTCAGCGTCGTTCTCGAGGAGTCGTAATTCGAAGCATAGGTGCCAGTAGGGTTGGTTTTCGGGTGCTGGAACGATGAGAGTTTGTGAAATCGAGGTGAAACTGGGATACGGTGGGGTTATTTATTTAGGCCTTACGCTCGCAGGATATCGTGTCGCGATATTCGACTGCGCGATATTGCCGCCTACGGAGCTAGTTTTTATGGCTAACAAATTTCATATTTCGATATTTTAATGTCTACGATGGTGTCGGTGTATTCTACGACCTAGCCACCATATTTTCCCACCTCAAGCCCGGCGCGGATCCCCCCTACAGAAAAGAGGCGAAAAAAAAAAGAAGCGTACCTATATCTGCGGGTATGATACGTAACACACCGAAATCGTAAGAATATATGAAAAAATCTCTGCACCCCTGAGTTTCGCTACGTTTTTTAAGGTGCTTTTCCAAGATCGAAGTAAAGAGCGGGTCATACCGAAAGCCTACTTCGAGTAGGCGTGCGAGTTTCGCATGTAAATATCAATATTATGCGAAACGCAACCCCCAGGTCTCGTTTTATTATTTTTATTGCTTTTACCTTCGTGCCTATATCAGGCAGATGTCGTTTTTCGGTATCCGATTTACTTAATTTCGTGTTGAAAAAAAAACCCGTAATAATCCGCGAATCATTCTCTAGAATAAAAATGAAAAAAAAAAGAGAAAAAGGAGAAGAAATACGCTAATCCGTAACAAACGACGCGGTGCGATGCTGCAAGCTCGGGTCCATCCTGCCCGGAATGGGACTAGTCTGTATATTATTGGCACTTGAAAGGCGCGATGGTTAAGGGTGAAAGCACCGACAGCAGGCGACTACAATGATCGCGACCAAGTGTCGGTTAAGTGACCTCGGCCTTTCCGCAAATACGTATGGAATTCCCAACCCTGTATAGGGTCGCGACATTATATACGATAACGCTCACGAGGGACCACGCGCCTATTCCTCCTTTTCGCGTATAGCTATATATGTATGTAGTATGTACATATAATATATATAGGGCTATTTCACCCTCTCGAATACCAACTGTGCAAAATTTCATGGCAAATTTACTCAATAAATAAATAAATAAATGAATAAATGAATGAATGAATGAATGAATGGATGGATGAATGAATCGAGTCTTGGACCGAAGACAGACTGTTAGCTTGAAGCGAAGGAATGTTTCGAGCTCGACGAAGCTAAGGCGAAACTGGGGGTTGGCAGTAGCTGTGCGTGCTCGCGGGCCGCGATATTACCTTCTTAATAGCATTCCTCGAAGATGCGAAGGGGTGGAGGTGGACCAGGAGGAAAGAGGATGGCCAGATGTCCAGTGATACAAGGAGGAATTTCATTTGCTATCTACGCACAACCATGTGGCTCTGACATTCGCCGAAAAAATTGGGGGGGGGGGGTTATTCTTTCAGGAGAACTTGCAACAGGATGAATAAAACGATGAAGAGAGAAGGAAGAAGGGAGGAGGTAGAAAGAATCAAATTTTCAATACAGGTGTAAGTCGAAGATCTGGACCTATGTCTGGCGGTGGTTTTCGGAGACTTTTCAGAGCCTCGAGAGGGTGCAGATTGGATAAAAGAAGCGAAGAGACAGGTAAGCGAGGGAGCAGAGGCGTATAACGAAGGTTACCCGGAAGATTGCACGCAGATTCTTCTCGCTTCTGTTTGATATTTGCTCAGTGATCGCGTATGAAATATTTCTAGCGGTATATAGCTGGTCGGTTCGTATTACGCAAAGAATAAACGCGGCGCCCGGAAACGGTGAAGGATTTGATTTTATACCGTCTTATTCCGTTTATACCCGCCGCTGTATCGGATCTCGAAGAAAATTTATCCCCCGTCGATATCGGAAATAAATTCCGGGAGATTTTCCCAGTATTTTATTGGCATTTTAATTCCGTAAATTTTCTTCTTCAAAGAGAATTCGAAATCATGGGATATATGCACATTCCGTGCGCAAAGCGTAAGCCGTAAGATATTATGCGGCGAGTTTTGAACTGCAGTGCAGGCTTTTAGCTCCTGAGTGACGATTGTTCATTTTTGCCAGTTGAACATATACCCTCGGATACCGGGCTGTAAGCATTATTGTTCTTTGACAGTAAACACAACGACATGCAGAGTGCAGAGAGTTATACGTTTCACTGGTGAATACGCGCACCGTTCAGCTCTCGGTGAAACTTTACACGCAAACATACATTACAGCGTCCTGTGGTTAGAGCGTTTATTAGCAGATGTGAAACAGCGGTGCATATTCGGTGGAAAATAAATATCGAAAATTTCAAAGAGCTTTTCAAATAAATTTTGCCTTCTATTATTTGAGTTGGAATCATTTTTTGCAACTCGAATATTATCCATGGGAGCATTGGAATTCGAAAGTGATCAAATCAAGGACCACCCCAATGTCTCATGTATGCCTACTGCGATAGTTTCTCATGCAATAATTCCGACGGTAGATTGCGAACGTATGTGATTCCATAATTGCTAATTAAGGCCTACAGAAATGTGAGGGAAAATCTGCCATAATTAGGGAACGGGACGAGCGCGCGAGCGGCAGGCTGGTTTCGTCGTTAGCAGCATTAATATGTAACCAAGTTTTGTGGTTACCAGCCGCAGTGCAGGGTAACAGCTGCAAATATGATTTAATTAAGATTTAAGATGTCCCTTAATTTAAATAAAATTATTAATCCCGATGTAATTAGCATATCATTATTTTAATCACCGATTATGGAGGAATATCTTCACTCTGTACGATCTGCCCACTGCAATACAACATGCACCATTCACTTTTCGGAAATCGATAACCTCATAGCTCTGTAATCTATACATATAATCATACTCGGACTTTGGATTTAATTCAAGAGAGCGATCTCAAGTCCAATTCACCAATTGTCTCGAGAAAATCTGTAGCATATCTTAACGATAAATAAAAATTTCTATAATGAGGTAATATCATTCGAATGGATAATTCAAAAATGACATGATCAACATTTTCCAGATGATATTCGACGGCGGGACAACGGGCGAAAGCCCTTTAGGGTAAGTCTTAAAAAATGAACTAAATAAGGAGCGTTTCTTTTTACGTATTTTTCATTTTTATTATCAAACGATTCGTAATTTGAATTAATTCTCATAGCAATACATTGTAATTAAAAGAGAGGCTAAGTTATGTGCATTTATAACTAGGTAGGCGTGCACCGAGCCCCGCGGGTCGGTAGGCACAAACAAATTTATATTCCTTAATCACGGGACGAAAGACAAAGAATAATTAGGAATTAATTAAGCCCTCTCATAATTTATTTCTCCGTCTTAAAGTGAAAATTTATTTTAGATCCGAAGCATGAAAAAATACAGAAAAATTCGCTCGAGCTTTTCTTTTTCTACCGATTACGAAACACAAAACGTCAGACCTTTTCAAAAGAGTTTAAAAAACGAAATGACTAGCTTATCGATCCCGCTGCCCTCTCTTTACGAGGAAAGAGAAAAAAAAAATTTATACATGTCTGGCATGAAAATTTTCACCACAATGAAACGCGTCGTGAAAAAGCCCCACCTTACTTCCAGGAGTTAATAAATCCCGTACCCTACACGTGAGAATTTTTTTCTCCACCCTTCGTACGGAGGGTTCGTACACCTACACCACGCATTTTCCTTTGTACATTACTAACCCTTTGTTTGTCCAACGTTAGCACGTTAGCGCATTGGCTTATACACAACCCGGTGCAACAGCTTAGCGGAAGTGACGGTGGTAGAGAATAGGAGCGAGGTGGTGAATGGCGGAGGATGTTTGCCTCTTCCCATTCCTACAGGGTAAATAACTACACCGCAAGGTAGAACCTACTAAGTCCGCGTGTATAAGTGATTAGATTTCACCTACGCGAGGATCGGTGGTTCAAAGACACGTGAATTTTGGGGATGCAGATATCGTAAGACGCGAGCCTTTGCCTAGTTATAAATTCATCTTCTCATACGCATCTGTGTGTCAGCTATACAAGAACCAGATCCCCTTGGAAAAGGTATACGGCATGGATATCGGTTTCGGGAATATCGGAGTCGGAGTGGTTTCCTATTTGCCTTTCAGAAAGGGATTTTACTGGCCCGATAAACCCGGCGTCGTATTGTTGTTACGGCTTATATCTTCCCCGATATTTGAGGCCGAATATGAAAGACGGACATTGTCCAAACACCGGCTTCCGAAACGGGTTGATGAAGGCTGAGACCTCAGTTTCTCATCTTTCTCTCTCAATTAGCCAAAGTTTGTCTTCACCGACGACGACAGTGTCCTTTTCCTCTTTTCGTCCTTTTGCCGTCCATTTATTACCAGGAGCATTTCAGTGCAGCCAATTAAACCTCGGGCAGGTTGAGTATCCAGGAACGAGTATGGGGTGGAGATCGATTCCGTAGCTATCAGGAAGTCGAGATTCATTCCGGATCTTGAGCCGGCGACAACCCGAGGACATAAAAAGAATGAGAAAATAAAAAAGAGGTAGTTATACGGCTGGCAAACGGATGTAATAAATATACAAGCGCATTGCACGACCTCCTGAAATCTCGAGAGCATAGGCCATAGATCAACGAGATTCCCAAGCAAAATATCTATCAAAAAACCCCTCACGCATTGAGCCAACTCCGCCCGTTTGTCCCGTTTCGCTTTTTTACGAGTCTGCTAGCTGCTGCAGATACCCACCCCGAACTAAGTCCATTATATGCCAAATCTCGCGGACATACATGCGCCGCATACACATGCAGACATACGTGCATACCGTGTGCAGATTTTACGCGAAATACTCAGTGCAGTGAGTCGGGATAAGAACACGCTTTCTGAACTTCCATTATATGCCTTTAGTTAGGATTAAGTCGGAGAGAAATTTCTGGACGACGCATCATCACGAAATTTATATCTCATCGAAGTGGGAGGTTTTCGGAGAACCACTGGACTGCAACGAGTGATAAAAAATGTGTCGCGGAGCGAAACTGTGCAGGTATACCATAGAACGTGGTTTTATATATGTACCTAGAGTTATGTATTGACAGTTGTATCTAATCTCGTTACATTAGCGAGCCAACTGCCCGCGTAAATCTGGTATACTATAACTCGCTGTAACTGTACCAGGGATTGTCCAACTATCGACATTCGAGCCCGGAACCATTACCCGGAGGTAACGTGAAACTACAACAGAATACTGGCGTTCTGGAGTCCATTTTTCTACCGTATAATCTTCAGTTAAGTTACGATGTCATAAAGTCAAAGGACACATCATCCCATTTGGGTGTGAGGTGAGAATTTAGGAAATTTTTAACGCTAATAGTATTAGCGTTCACTATATACGCAGGCTTTCATTACTCGAACCAATAGGCGGTGAACAAGGGTAACAATGGAGTTAAGATTCCCGAAGCACTCGCATTGGAAGGGTGATAAAGTTAGTATAGGGTGGCAGTAAATCCAGTGAGGCGTCGCAGCGCCCATCCGCCCCTTTTGGCCCCATAGCCTTACCCTTAGCGTCCCGACGCGACGCGACGCGTCCTCTTCGTGTCAATAAACCCCGAAGGAGGAAGTGCAGGGTCGCTGGAAACTACCCTGGTCCCAGTTTACAACGGGAGAAGCAAGATGTCGCACCGCGATCAAGAGGAGTTCAGCGGACATCCAGATACTATAACTCGCCAGGATACGACGACGCGGTCCCTCCGATTAATGACTATCTCACGTCCTACGAGTCGGATACGGTTCGGGATCCACGTTCAACAAATTATCGATAATCGTTTGGACACGTCTGCCTGCTTCCGAGAATTAGCAATTAGAAAGCTATCGAGGCTGCGGAATTCTTATCGATCAACGAGATAAGATATATTTGAAAAGTTTTAGGATACGGTCTGATTACCGCGACCCGGTGCAGCTTAGACCGTGTCTATTTTAATGGCCGTGTTATAATCTAGGCCGAAAAATAAAGTACATTAAGTTTAAACTTTGTACAGGTACACCTATATGCAGTTACAAAGACATCGCGCGTCTATTCGTGCTCTATGCATCCACAACGAGTCAGTCGCAGAGTCACCGAGCTCCACTTCTCCAGCTTCAGCACTGCACATAGTTCTCAATGAAAGCTTTCCGCTTTGACGACGATGATGATGGCTGAAAGACGTAGCGCACCAAACATTCCCGAGTAGGTACCTCCTGCTTCACCTTCCCCAGAGATACATATCCGCGTATACTTGACGGTGCATAAATACTCCCCTGTCCTTCATCCGCGTGCTGTGACCCATCTACCTGGTATTTGCGAATGGTGGATTCATGCGAATTTCAAAATACGGTGGAAACAGCATTTCGGAATTTGCTAGAAAGAGACCGGAACTAGGTGTACCAGGTTCGCCGCACATATTGCAAAGGTTACATGCTACACGGTGTCGGAACGACCCTAGAGGTTTTCCTGTCCAAGTTGTACACGTTGGAAGGGAGGGCTTTTGAGGACCGCGAATTGCTGCTTTCATTGGCAGAGTCGCATTCGCGGCAACGTGACGCGAGAGGAGTACCGGAGTGTTTGCAGAGGGTGAGGAGAGCCAGATGGTACAAGGAAAAGCAATGCAGGTCACCCGGTGTTCTCTGTACCTTGTCCTGGTGAGTCTTTTTATTTCGTCATCTGCCATGATCGCTGAACCGAATTTTCAACTGACTTCGTTAAGGATGCATTAATTTTTCGAAGGTATATTTTCGCTATAGATTGGCAAGGAAAGAGACGAGCGAAAGGAGGAAGGATCGAGTTATCTTGATGGAAAATTGTTTCTGATCTCTTACCCTCCCCCGCCGACCAGGTTGAGGGAAAATTGAAAGCTGATATACCCAGAGGCGTAGGGTATGTGTACACATACGTGAATATACCTTAGCTACCCTCGATTTTCTTATTCTCTTGTTACGAGCGCGAGCTATTCAATAAAGACTTGGTAAGAAATGGGACGTAAATCACGACAAAAGTGCCGCTCGAAAACACGTATATAAATTCGAGATTTATCATTGTTCCGTTATTTCCAATTTCGCTTCCATCGCGTAATACGAGCGTAATATCTCACACGTATAATATATTCTATCAGATTTCGATATATTTTCTGGTATATAGTATCAAACTTAAAGAGGAAACGCTCTGGATCATATCGACGTATCAATTTCAAAGGCTTACCGAATAAAATAGTCGTAAAAAGCGATAGAAAAATTTCGCATAGAGTCAACTGGACCGAATCATTTTCACTCGAGAAAATCATACTCAACGCTATACCTATACATATAATATATCAGGGTGGTCCTTAAAAGTATATCATTTTTTCATCCACCCGCTAAAAAGTTTTCTTTTTGTATAAAAACATGAGGGAAATTTGTTTTTTCGATCAATCTGCAGTTTTTTGGAAATATATCACAGAATTATGCAGACTTGACCAAAAACTGACGAAAAGGAAACTTTTTAGGGGGTGGATGAAAAAAAAATGTTATTTTCAAGGACCACCCTGATATATATATACGCTGTGGAATACGCTCCGCTAGCAATTTCAATTCTTCATCGATGCATTCCAGATTTTCCCTCATCGTCGAGAAGTAGGTAGGTACTCATCGATTTCCAAATAGATTTTGACGTCTACTTTTACGGAAGCGAGAAAATTTTAAAAGAGACGAAAGCGTGCTGACGGCATAAAAGCTTTCAAATCTAGTGTCTCGTCGACTGGTGGTAGCTGGTAGCTCCCATAGCTACCAGAATATATACCTAATATAAAACGCAGAAAGTACTCGAAGCAGACCGCTGCAGTGAGTTTTAGATCGAATTTACGACAGCCAAACTCCGATATTATCAATTTTTCTTTGTTTTCATTTTCCCTCCACTTTGCTTTTTCGTTTCGGATTTCGCTGTACGATCTTCGTTCGCAATTTGTTTGCCAATTTTTTTTCCAGGCCACCGAACTCGACCTCGATTTCTTTCGCCTTTATTCAAACTGGACAGAACTGGACTGGACTGCGTGACGTATCCCGCAGATGCTATGCATACATATATGTGGGATAGATTTTAGACGAGACCACGAGGACCGGGTGTAACGTTATTTATCGAGGTTGAAAATTTAATTAGCGTTACCCACCGTTCGACGGACGATTTTAGTTCAATTTTGTGATTAAATTCAAATTCCGAAAGCCCCGATCGCGCTCGTGTGTTAAAAACAATGTCTACGTGTATCGGTTGATCGACGTTTACCTACACGACCAAATTTCAGAGCTAACAATAAAACAGATCGAACTGCAGCACTAAATTTATATGAAATTTTCAGCTTACGACCCAACGGTGATTGGAGTCAAATTACAATAGAAAAGGGAATATATCCATACGGTTTTTTCAGTCCACTACGTAATATCCCTGGCTGCAGTTGTATACAAATCTCTATACTTATCTGAAGTCTGGACCGTCGACCGACGCCAAGCGTCGATAGAAGGCCAGGCCGCAGGAAGCTGACAAAGAGAAGCTACCGCCACGTCAGCGGATTCCAAATATTGCAGCCCCCTTAACGGCCATGCGAACCATCCGCGTGGAAACGCGAAATACTTATGCACAATGGAACGATACCACGATCTATGTCCACTACGTGCAAGTCGGACCTGACGCTGACTCACCGAAGTTAGAGCTGGCACCCGGTGCTGCTGACACAAGAGTAGAATTCTTTCCCTTACTGTCACATCACCGAGATAATGAAACGAAGATTTACAGAGGAGAAGAATTTTGCGAAAAATAACAAATTCTAGAATTTTCGATTTCCTCTCATAAGATTTTTGCTGCTTTCACATTTTTCGTAAATCGTTAATCGAATGCAGCTTCATATAGAACTGATTGTGGGGATTTTTCATCCCTTAACAGCGATCTCTGATTCTCCCTTGAAAATATATATTATATCCATGTATGTAAGATGGAAGGAAAAATTTATTCTCAAGCTTGAAGTGTTTACCGTAGATAGGTGAGTACTTCCATTCCATCGTCGAAAAGCAAAAACTTTTTCCATCAAACTAGACTTTATATGAAATATATTTTGTAAAGTGGTATCTGTAATAACACTCTTCTTCCTACTTCGAAACTTTCGAACATCTCTCTCCCCCCCTTCCTCTCGCTCTCTCGTTCTCACTCTCTATAGGAATTACGGGGTATTCTATATAAACTTTCGATCTATCATTTCAACGTTCGTTTATCTCGACGAATTGAACTTTATTCCTTATCTATATTCGCCATCCTGCCGATACCTGTCCAATATCTTTCGCGGGTAGTTTAATCGACAAGTTCATCAACCTTTTTCCTAAAAGCGATCTGTCTCCAGGCTCCTAATATTAGCCTGTGTGATTTTAGACGAGTAAATATCGAACAATAAGGCGACGTACCAAACCGTGCGACCCAGGTGCCCGCAGTGAGTTCCTTTGACAAATTTAGGTACCTTCCCTCGGCTACAGCTACAGGAAATAAAAATTCCGAACTTGAATTCCCCCTGAATCGAGTCCTTCGAAAGTTTGCATTATTCGCGAATTTCATAAAAAAGGGGAAAAAAAAAAAAAAAACAACGAAGCCGGGTTATGGAAAGTGAATTTAAAATTCAATAAACTATATAGCAGTCGGTGTCGGTGTGCCATGCAGGAAGACGCCGACATAAGACGAGAAGAATGTCAGAAAGACGGAGCTGATATTGTTCGAAGACTCTCATTGACTCCAAATTCTCTTCTTTTTCGTTTTTTTCACATTTTCATTTTCATTTTCATTTCCATTACCATTTCTGCAGAAGAAACACCTTTCTCATACAACTTCCATCGCTACTCCCGCACAACACACATCTCCGATACAATCGCAGAGCAAACTATCTCGGATACGGAGTATAGGTAGACACGGACCACGGCAATTAGTAAACGCATAAGATATTGGTACCTGTGATTCAATTATCTTGGGCAGAGCTTACGGCTTGTGGTCGGCCCGCGCATTCTGTCTCTGTAGTACAATGCCAATTACCTAATTGAAGCGCATCCAAGCCCGGAGACAACACGGGACATCTGCATTAAGTGGCTCCAGCTCGCTGCGCTACTATACGTATATGTATAGGTATATGTACAATTGTACCCACATCTCGGCCAAGCCCAGTTACAGCGTTAAATATACGACCAGCCCTACACGTATTGCGTATACACATACCCCTGGATGTATTCACAGAAATCCGTGTACAGGGTGGGCCAAAGAACGGGCAATTTCCAAACTTGTGACGAAAACCCGAACGTGAGATGTAATTTTCCTGTAAGAACTCGACTCGAATGAAGGCTCGGCCCTGGCGTATTGAGATTGGGGAAGTTTTTCCTCATCAAGGGAAAAAAGCTCGCGGTAAATTCGCTGCGCGGTAAAAATCTGCCAGTGTCACAGAATTTTCAGCTCCCATTGGTTCTCGAATTTAAAAGAGCTGAATGAAAGGTAGATCCTTCCAGTTTCTTAAGGATTCCTTTATTGTTCAGCCACCCTTTAGACGCGACCACAATACTGAGATTACAGTCTCTGTGCAGGGTATTCCGAGATGCAGAGGGTCGTTCGACACGGGGCAGATGGCCTCTGGGCTATAGCGCATCGTTCCGAATGGTTCATGCCGATTGCTTGCTGGCAATAAGTGCAGGGTATGCGGTAATAGTGTAGAAATTGGTTCGCCTCAAGGCTTTCCAAACAGTCAACCAAATGATGAAATTGTACCTTCATGGGAGTTGGACTATGTACCCTGAACAGATCGAGGCACGTGTATATCTTCGCGGACTATACTACCTGGCGGAATATACCTACAACATACACCGCAATAATTATTGACGATGCGAAATGTAAGTCTCGTTTATTTCCCTATCTATGAATTAATCAGCAGCCGATACTCGCCCGAGTGCAGTGAAACTTGTCTTATTTATTATTCACGTTTGAACCGAAACGTGAACTGGATGAAATTCGAGATGGTTGGAGTTATTCAGATCGACGATTACACCCGCGATCTTTTTCCCCACAAAACAGACGTTCGATTTTCATATGTATTTTCGAAGAAAATAAGAGGAAAAAAAAAATGTACGATATTCCGTGGCTATTGTCATTCCATGAATATTTTATCGGGAGGTTTTTACACGCTTGGTTAAGGTAACAGGGCCTCAAATTAAATGGACAATGAATAAATGAATTTTAAACATTTTAACTCGACAAACGATCAAAACGGAGTCTGATGTATTGGATTAGATCCTCCAATATTTCAGATAGGTACCATATGTCAGAAATCAAACACACAGCGCGATCGTTCGCTTCCTAATTCTCCTCTGAAAGGGTAAACGGCACTTTTTCGCACACGAATAATTCCGAAAGTTCAATATTTACCGCATTACTTGGTCGGAAGTCTCTCCATTATCCAGTCGAAGCTCGATAAATTAATCCCACGCTTTGAACCAATGATGGTAATTTTATTCAACGTTTCGACTAGTTCACAGCTATATGTATATATACATGTTCTCTATCAATACTGTAACCCGATACTAATTAATATTACCAGTACCACCTCCCCACCTCTGTAAATACACACGAGACCTCACAATGATCAATGATGGTGTTCATCCCTGTGATCAGAGCCCAGAGGATGAATGAAATGAACTTCACTGAGAAGGCATATGACTATAAACATGAAATAAATACTGTACAACATCAGACCGTACGATCTTCGTGCCAGGTAACCAGTCGTGGTAAGGTAACAAGCTGAAGCTGTTAGTGAACAGAGAAGAAATGCAACGCATCCGGGACCCATGGCACTCGCCCTTACATGAGCAGTCCAATTATCCCTTTTTAATGCAGCTAGGCTGTAAGTCAGGCCCATGCCGAGGAGGGTGTTGAACAAGGGTCCTCCGAAACAGGCGGCAAACCCCATGCGTGGATATCCTCGCCTTGCTATGGCGATGTTTGATACCAGGTCTGAAAAATTATTGAAATAGTTATCAATGAAAGGTTTGAGAGGTATTCGATTTGTTGGTAGATCGGTTCGAGGCTGGGAGAGTCCATGGAGTCTGTTTTTTGGTATTAACTCGTAGTAGTTTTGATATGTTCTCTAATTTGGTCCGTTGAAGTTGCGCAGTATGCAGAACCAACTGGTTAGTAAATAGAGAATTACTCCGTCGAGTTGGAATTACTTCATGGCTTATTATACCTGTTTTGCGCGTTGCAGTGTAGTTAACATCCTAGTTTGATAAAATGAGTACCTCGTTGCGGGCGGAATTACGGCTAGACTGTAATTCGCCGTGCGAATGAATCAGCGAATTTTTAACGAGTTAAAATTTTGTTTTGCTTTTTTTTTTTCCTTCATTCGGTCGAAAACCAACGTACGACGTTCATCGACACTCACCGCCGATGCTGTTTCCCCAGGCGAGAAACATCATCCCCAAAGTTCCATCCGATATGGACAATGCTGTACCGATCGTACCCAAAACTGCATACACTTGCTGAGCGATGAAATATACTACTGACATTGCGGACAAGAATCCCAGGAACGCAAACGCCTGGAAATTGATCAGGGAGTCTAACTTGTAGTTAGTATTTCATCCCTGCTTAATAATCGCCAAGTTTTACTAGCAAAACCCGGCTTGCCTTACGTTGTGATACATCGGAACAGTCTCGGAGTTAGTTATCGCGAATACGATTACTCCCGCTGCAGCTCCGACGACGAATATCACTGCGTAGAAAGGAATAGGCCCGATGGTGTGGTCCCAGACTGAAAATCTCGAAAGAATATTGAAAAACGAAGAAAACATTAAGTCTAAAGCTCGAGGAAATGCCGGAGGGAATTTCATACCGTTCAAAATAAAGGTTGCGCAGAGTGGTGTGATGCAGAGTTGAATACAGTTCAGGAGCTTAGACCAACCCCGTTTCACAGCGGTCTGATTAACTACGGGGATCAGAATCTGCAGGAAGAACATCGGCACTGCTCGAATGACTAGGAAAATTCGGATCAGTCCATGAGCCTCGGACCAGTCGTCCATGTTCATGGGCGAGATATCAAAGAAAAATTCACGGAAGAGTCCACTGGGACGGTTTGATGCAGCAACAGCTTGACTCGGATCCTCCGTCATCCCGTCTTTAGTCATAGCATTTTTTCGCTCGACGTCCAACGCGATGTCTATAGACAGAGTTTCAGGACCGGTTTAGTCCGTCAATTTTTGTCTTTCTGCTCTTATCTTTGACCCGAGTTCGGAAAGAGCCGAAGGTGGACATCGGCTCTTCGGATTTTACTAAACTCTACTCAACTAAACCGACAAGCGTAGAAAGCTTTGCGGATGAACCTTACCAAGTTTTGTTCGTAATCCGACAGCTCGAGAGCGTATGGGCAGTTTCGGGATGACAGTTTCATCCCGGTTAACTAAGTAAGTTTTCAGAACGGTCCGGTCGTGAAGACTTGGTACCCTGTCTGGATTCGGAATTGAACGTTGAGCAAAGTTTAATTTCGGTACATCACATTTACAATTAGACAAACTCCCGGAGAAACACCCTTCCCGAAAACTCTGATTCGGTAATATAAAAATTCGGAATCTTTAGTGTTCCGGACCGTTTAAATTCGGCACTCCGACCCGGCCCCTTTCAGATGCGGTTTCACTTGCCTTTCATAAGGTTTCTCCTGTTGTCTACGATCTGCCCGATAACAACGACCACGATGAAGGCAATGTAGATTAAAATTAGACCTGAAAACCGCGTGAAAATCCATAAAATTAATCGCCAAGTCGAATCATATGTCGTCTACAACTCACTAAGGGCTTCCCATAGGTGGACCTCCTGTTTGTTGACGATATATGCTATCCAGCATACAGCACCGATATAAAATACCGTGTCGCGTACATAAGGGCGAAATTTCACGCGAAAAGGTCTAACGACTGTTATTGAACCAGCTATGACCGTGGTCACGAAAACCCCGGCTCCAATCAGCTCGTTGAACATGATAACGGTGCCTTTAGCGGGAGCAACAACCGCGGTGAAGATGTCTGGAGCGCCGTTTCCAAATGCGAGAATCGTCACCCCGGCAATATTGTCTGATAGATGCATTATCTCGGCGATGATACTCAGCGCGGGACAAAAGCTGTGTGACACAAAGGTATATAGTCAGGGTTTGATGTGGTGAGATTTATAAAAATTGATAAATTTCTCTGGTTTTATAAATCGCTCGCACAAGTTATCGGCAGTAAGTCCTAGAATAAGGAACAAGTAGCAGAGCCACAATATGTAGAGGATTATCCCCACTGCAAAAAGCGGCAAGTTATCGGATGGAAAAGTGCAGAACAATCCAGGTATGTATTGCACAGGTGCGTCGGTCCAGCAATCAGGAGTTTTGGTAACCCATTCGCATCGTATCGAGGCTGGGAGACGCCACAAATAGGAGCAATCGTCCTAAAATCGGGTCATTGACAACGGCTCAACAACAGCGAACGATTTTAATCTGAGAGTGTTATCGTCCCGGGCGTTATCTCACCTCATCTAAGTCGGAGACAGCATGCCGAGCCACTCGATAAGACAACTCCTCGGGCATTTTGATTAAATATTCACCTCAAATCTGCCGATAAAATTCACAACCTATAAATTCGCGGTGTAACCTGCCCTCGATCATCGCTTTAGAGACCATATACCGATAAAACAAGACACGATGAACGTGCCAGAGGCGACTCTCGCCTTTTTCACCTAATTTTTGTTTTATTTCTCGCTTTTTTTTTTTATTGGAAACGCAACATTGCACTTCCCATCGAAGGTTCAGTCAACAACCTGAGCTCCATGGTCCATTCCATTGAAGCCCTAGGCTGGGAACACACTACATAATTGCATCTCAAAAGCTGTATCTTGGAAGTTTCTTCCAAGAGCGTAGAGCTTTACTCCGTCGAGATTTATCGGTGAAATTCACGACACTGGTAGACCCGTAATAAACCTGGAGTCGGGCACACCGGTTAATTAAAAGCTTAACAGGTTTTATTGAATGGATTTGTTCAGGCAATAAGTATCATGTATATACATACTGAATTGCACCTACGAAATAGCGGATCTGGGAGCAAGGTTTTTCGTTCGTACCTATACATATATATATATATAGAACTGTTTTATTCTACCCTATACAGAATGGTGTTTCGGTGCAAGTACAGCGACGTAAGGACGGAAGAGTGAACTTCCGGTTCCTGTTTTCCCGTTGCATTATGATAAGGTGGCGCATTTATGATAAGGCGGTGAAGATATAAGGCTTAAATATGCAAAACCTTATTCACTTAACAACGACGATCTCGTTGAAGAAAATGATTACCTCCTCGGAAATCCTTGCGCTCATTCACTCAGTCCGTAGCTAGTCTCGTTGTAATTTTAAATTCACATCCCCAGTATCTAGGTAGTAATATACACCCTATAGCTCCTATCGTCTTTGGTATCTGATAATCTCTCAATTCTTCTTTCGCTTTAGATTTTTCGCTTCGTGTTTCTGCCCGTAAAATATCGCGGCTGACAATTTTCTCAACATCCAGAACACGACCAGGAGGATAATAAATATACCGGCTACCACGTCCAAGAGTAGATACTGGTACCATGCAAGCTCGGATGCTGCTGTTCTGAGGGCCTCTGGACCGTGGCGAAGAACGTACTCGACCCAGAAGACAGCCTCTTCTAAGGGAGCCTGCGGCCGGTCGCGAAATCTCCTTGAAGCTTCCTTGGCGCGCTCGGAGTAGCTGAAATATGATGAGAAAACTCTAGTAGAATCTTGAAAATTTTCGAAAGAGAAGAAATCTTGACAAATTAAGGGGCAATTTGAATCTAGACTTGTTCACTGCATTCATTTCCTTACCTGGAGTTCGTCAGCAGTTGTTTGAGTTTATCAGAAAACTCCTCGTACGATGGATCGTGATATTCTGTCTTCAAAGCGAAGCCCCGATCCACGCCGTGAGCAATGTTCAGGAACTGGTCCCCGAAAAGAGGCATTCCGAGTATCGGAACTCCGCAATAGACCGCCTCTTGTGTGCCCAGAAGTCCTCCGTGGCCGAGGTAGACTCGGACATTTGGATGGCCTATGGATAATAAAAGTAGAACTTTTTTAGGACTAATCATCGGTGTGGAATTAATCGTGGATATCTGTTGTTCGATAGAGATAGAAGCTCGTGGCAATTTCAGTTCTCTCGGTTGATTGGATCGCCGGGCGAGATCAAAGTTTGCAGATTTCTCAAAGGGTTTCTAAATCGATTACGTTATTTGGTAGGAGGGGATGAAGCGGAGCTTACATAGAACGGATAGCTGCGGAACCCAATTCAGGCATTTCACGTTCTTCGGTAATTGCGGCATCTTTTCTGGGTCGCATCTCCATAACACGCGTTGCGGGAGTTCGCCGAAAGCTTTTCGAAAAATTGCCATGTTTTTTTCCGGAAAAGTGGAAGGATCCAGCTGGGATCCCATGCTGAAGTACACCACGCCTTGGCTCGCCGAATCCAAGTACTCTTTCAGATCTCGTGGGAGTTCGGGAGGACCAGAAGCCGGAATGTGTATACCTCCGACCTCCTTAACTCCAGGTGCCAAGGCTCGTGGAGTAGTGACTGCGTGATGACTGTTGATGAGAACCAGACCAACCTTCGACCTGAGGTCATCAAGGCTCGGAAGATCGGGGCCAAAGAAGTCATTGGCTATCTCGTAGCTGGCAGTATCCGAGTAGATTTTGTACCCGAACTTTAATCCCAATAGATAAACCGCGTTGTAAAATCTCTCCAAGTAATTCATGCGGCCAGCAGATCGGGTAAAGAAGTGTGGAATGTAACTTGGATTGTCAGGATTAGCCAGAGCGTCCGGTAACCAAGGCATCGCCACGCTAGTGCCAACCCCGATGTATGGGGATCCGAATTTGTGCATAAAACCGAGGAAACAATCGGTGATGAACACTTCGGAGATGATAATATCGAACTTCTGATCGGCTCCGAATATCCGCTTGATCTCAGGATGGTTAAAAACGGCTTTACACATGTCAGGCCCGACGTGTTTCAACAAAAATTTAGCGTTACTGAGAATGGTAATGTCGTCGCGAACCGGTAGCGGCATACTAGCCCCTAGCATGTGGGTCAAGCTAGCCGAGACGTCAATGTCAAGGAAGTTTGGGATCTTCACTTTCTGCGGATAGTTCGATACCACTGTGAGCTCGTGTCCATTTTCCGACAATCTTTTAAGCAGAGGCTCGAACGGAGAATAGTGACTCCTTGCTGGGAACGGGAGTATCGCTAGGATCTTTGACGAGTTTGTAAAACATTGGAAGCAATTTAACGCACACAACACTGCCACAAGGAGTTTCATAATGGAAATACACCGGCAAGCAGGCGTTGCTAGTTACCACGCACGTCTTATCGCCAAATTATCACCGATACCAGGAATTTCGAGAGGCCTGAACTGGGACTAGGCACACTTCAAGTGGACTGCACTGTTCAAGAACACTGACATCGCGAAATACCGTGCATGTCTCAGCAACGTGGAGCTACTAGCGCGCCACGTACCGCCGCCAAGTGTTGAATAAATGGTATCGGTGATAGTAATCACATACAGGACTGGTCGCTCACACAGTATCTAAATCTCCAATGACCTGATATTTACACATTGACTCGCGATAAGTAGAAAGCGATAGGGACTTGCAAGAACGTTGTAGAGTATTGAGGAACAGAGCTAGACTGGTATTTTCCCTATCTTTCTAAACTTGTTCTGGTCCAACATATTCAGTGGATAATTTTATTTTCAGGATACCTTTCATCCAATATGTTATGCAATAGATTTGAGTATTTCAAGAAATATTAATGACTCTATACAGCTTGCGGATACTAAATATCCTCAAAACGAAGTCGAAAGTGAAGTTGTACCTGATCATGGGTTTAGCTCCGAGTAACTAAGGGACTACCTACATCCTGTTTGAAACGTGTCAGAAATAAGAAAAGTACGTTCAATGCTCGCCGTCACTGAAGAACCGCGTACTTATGCGATTTAGTGCCAGTCATGGTTCACCCTAAGCGAAATTCTGTAAGTCCCCTTATTTTCAGCCTCTCAGTCTTTTCAGCCCCAGCGTTACGTCTATATGGAGGAAAGACAACGTTCCTTATACAAGTATTATTCGCAGAAGCCAGCAGAAACTACAACCCTTAGAGCTGGTGGTGGGAAGCTAGAGTAAAGTGACAGCTACTTATCGCAGAATTTACGCCGTGCACATCAATCGATATATTAATAAGAGGGTCTCGGTTCGCGGGACGACCTGATCCCGAGGCTGTTGCCACAAGATGTTTTGCGATTCGGAAAACTTTCTTCCGCAGACCAGCTAGCTCGATGAGAACTCAGTGAAATTATTTTGCCCCACGATTCACCCTCCAGCTCATTCCCTGCCTACCGTTATCCTGATTTGAGACTCAACTCCGCAGACCATCAAGAAATAAAGTTTTGTTTGGCGCGGATTTTCTTTATATATGGATCTCAGTCTGCGTTTTTTGTACGACTGTTATTTCGGCTTTGCTTTTTTCTGGTTTTTACACACGAATGGCTGTCTGGAGTTTTTCTCCTACCCATCCCGCTGGTAAATGAAGCAGATCTAGAAATCAGCAGAATCCAATTTTCACAATAGTTGCATGTATCGTCTGAGAAATAAGAGCCAGCGTCGCAAGCTTTCGGTTCTTGAACTTTAAGATATGAACCCTCGATTTCCCTCTCAGTTAATTTTCACTTCTTAAACCCGACGCTCCCGTTCGTATATTAAGAGGATAATTTTACCTCGAGTGATTCGGGTGGCGTTTAAACTCCCACCTACAACCAGCATCGTTTAACCGTGAATATCCACGGTGGTGATTAATCGTTAGGAATCCTCCTGCACGAGGTCCGGGATGATACTAAAATACTAATTCGGCGGGCAAGGTCTTATGCGCTAACACGTAGGCTACGTACCTAACCGTGGTGAAAGGATGCAATTAAGCGTCGATCGGATGAAAAGGTAATCGAACTACCCCGATAAGGTATGCCCAGGTCGAAATACCGAGCACAATTCCGTACTAAATCCAGCTAATTGGCTTGGCGAACGGTATCGGTAGGCAACAACCGTTAATCCACGCACTCTCGTAGCTTGTCGACGACGATTTAACCCCCTAACAAATGGGAATTCGTTACCCGCAGTCTATTCCCTCTCTATGGAGATTTTATCTTCATGTTTATTATACCCAGTTCGCCAAGTTTTCGGGAGGCTTCTACGTCATATCCGATCTCATACAAGTCCAGGGGCTCTCCTTTCACTCCGTACTGTGTGCGTACGTGCACCAGCTGCACAGGGGTCGTTCTTAAGAACCCGGCTTCCACCCTAGCATACATCAAGATTTCTAACAACTTTTGCTCCGAACCTTTTTCCACGGGGGACCAGCTCGTAACTAGATTCTCTCTGTAATCATGTTGTGAAAATAAAAGAGCAGCCTTGATTGGTTTCCTCGCGAAGTAGGTACCCATCCGCCAGCGACTTTCGACCTCCTTTTTCTTCTCCTTCTCCTTCTCCTTCTCCATCCCCTGCTTCTTCTTCTTCGTCTTCTTCTTCTTCTTCTTCTTCAACTTCTTCTTCTACTTCTTCTTCAACTTCTTCTTCTACTTCTTCTTTTCCTCCTTCTCCTTCTTGTTATTTTTACTTGCAATTTCTCGTCAACGCTCGCGGTCAGAAAGAAGATAAGGGAGCTCATCTTTTCTTTCTTTTTCATTCCCCTCCGTATACAGGGTGATTCGTTTTAATTGACTCTAAGATTTACCTCGGAGATAACAGTATAACGCCCACGCCGGAAAGATTCTCGGAGTAAAGTTGCGGCTCTTCGATAAAGGGGACATTCGACGATTTATAGGAACAGAAATCTTTGATACGCACCTTATATACTATACATGCATATAGTATTTATGGGGCATTCCGCGTCACTTGAGCCACTCAAAAAAAAAAAAATAAGTGCTCCTCACAAAATTACAACAAATCGGACTATACATGATACAAGAAAATTCAATAGATTTTGAATTTTTTTTGGGAATTTTTTTGACGGAATATTTAAGGTTTTTTATTTTTCTTTTAAACAGTGTTATTTCGGGAACGATTAATCGTAACGACAATGTCAAAAAATGAAAATTCGCGGTTTTTCAAGGCATACAAGGAAAAAATTTCAACTGAGTAATTGTATCCCATATTTCAGGACAAAATCGTCGGAATTTCTTTTTTTTTTATTCCTTTCAAGGAAACGACGCTTGAGAGCTATCAAGACCGTCATAATGTTCCCGAATTTTTATACTATTTTGTTTTCTCGACGTTAGTACTCTACCCAATTACAATGAAGTAATGACATTGCGCGAGCTCCTAGTTATCGCTGTTATTTCAGTAGCTAATCACCAGCTACAGGACAATTGAAACCGTTCACCCTGTATATTATTCTATTCCAACGCATATCCACAACCGACTCCTTTTGTCCCTTGTAATTTATCTTCCATTTTGACGAAACCCCGCGGCTTGGCGGGATCCAGGATCCAGACTCCAGACTCGAGACTTTGTATCTCCAGGGAGTTGATCTTGAGCGCCACTCCACTCCGTTCCACTCCGGACAGGAATTGCTAAATGAAAGTGAAACAATGAAAAGCAAAGCCTCCCTCAAATTACCCGCCCCCGTCGTTCGGTCTTTGACGTGAAAGAAGAACAAAGGCTCAGTTTCGCACAATCTACGGTTCTCTATTGAGTTTAGAGCTATAGATTCAGCTCGGGCGAGTGAAAAAATCGCCTCGCTTGTTGGTGGGAAAATTTATCGGAAATCTACCGCTCCTTTCTCTTCCTCCCATTCTCCGTGGTGGGGGGATATTATTTTTCATCAGACGTCCTACCCGGACAACAATGGCGTTTTCTTTGCACAAAGAGGAGAGAGGAAAAAGTAGCATTTCAACTGAAATTCCACTCTCCGAGCCGAGTCAGGGAAATTAGAGAACGGAGGGGAATTAAACAGGACAAGATCTCTTGTCTCATGTCTGTCCGTAATGCTTTGGCGGTCGTTTAATTTACTTTCTTTCGTTTTTTTTTATTTTCTTTTCTCTTTTTTCTTTTACGGTTCACCGGTGCAGCTCGGTGGGGCCAGCTAGGCCTATGAAAAAGAAAGCGGTGTAATTAAAAGAAAATTAAAACTGTCCCCAACTCGCGTTCCACATAGTCGTAAACCGTTAAAGAGTCATAAAACAAAGTCAAGTTAAGCTCCGATGTTGGGGGTCGGGGGTCGCAGGTCGGAGGTTGGAGGCTGGAGGTTTGAACCTCGCAGTAATAAATCTACGCAAGGGGGTAAGGTGCAGAGCTAATTTTCCGAGAGAATTTCACCGAACAAAGCTAGCAAAGTGGCCAAAGATGGTTTTATCAACATTTTCCAAGACCACCCTACCACCTTAACGAGTCTTATAAACCAAGCACCGCAGCCCGTCGGAGCAATAAAGAATTCGTTAATATAAAGAAAAGAAGAAAAATCAAAAATCAAGAAGCCATGAAGCATAAAGCTACAATATTTTCCTCGTTATACTTCGACTCTGCCTATCATACCGTTCGCAAAACCATTTATATCCTTCTCGCCGCTCGAGATTCCAAAGTGCTCTTAGCCCCTCCGAAATCCATTAACTCTCCCTGCAGGACGCGGGCGAAGAAGACAGGTGCCAGGGAAGCACAGGGACCGCTCGGCATCCCTCGTTCATGCGGACCGTTGGAAACAGAAACTTATCTGTTGTTTCAGCGTCAGAAGGGTTTGTCCATCATTAGCATTGCTTATGTATGGTGGTTGGCTATGTTGTCTCAGAACGGGGCAAGTGTCTTGCGAAGCCACAACCCTGAGCCTGCAGTTTAGTTTATCGAGTATCCGAGCTGCAGAATCTTGGCAGAAATTATAGGTGAGAAAATAAGGAATTCAAAATATTTAGATTACTAATTCCATCGGGTTTCCTTGAGGGGATTCCCCCCCAGCTTGAGTTTCCACGAGAGCTTACTCTTACTCATAGCTATATCTATCGTGAGCCTGGATAGACTTTGGGTTGTAACGCCCGGGTTCCAACGGACTCTGGTCAGCCCAACTCAAACTCAGATATGCGAACTTTGCTCGTTTGCCTGTTTGTTCGTGGTTTTCGCGAACACCGCAAACACCAATAATAACAGAGATATATCCATATATGCGTGCAGAAAGCGTTGTGGCTCTTGTCTTTGTCCAACGTTTTAACAACGCGGAATATGCTGTCACGCGGACGTATAACCCAATTCGGAATACGGATTCGTCTCGGAGAAATTTTATGAATGATCGTTTGATTCCCGTCGACACGAATCACCCTGTCTCGTAATTAGGGGGACACCCCGGGGCCCGTGTGTATATACGAATGGTATATATATATATATATATATATATATATGTACCATAGTATGGGAATTAGGCAAATTTGTAGAGCTTCAGGAAACTGTACAAATTTGAAGTTGGTGGATGTTTAATTTGGTAAATAAAGCTTAAATGTAAATGTCGGTGGAATGGATGAAGTACTTAACGAGATAGAGCAAGGAATACGGGGACTACAGGGTTGGCTCGAGTGGAAGACGCCGTAGAATTGAGATGAGAGAAGCAAAGGGAAGAGAAGAAAAGAGAAGAGAAGAGAGGAGAGGAGACGTTTAAAACGTATACTTAACTGGAAATTCTATGAAAAGTAGAAGCCACCACACTGTGCCGCGCCAGGACGAAGCCCAGAGCAGAGCTGTTGCTAAGATAAAACTGAAAGTATTTCGCTTGGAAAATAATTCCAACTTCCGCGTTACTGCTGCCTTTGTTGTCTCTTCGTCCCACGCCCAACTTTTCCATTGAATTTTTTATTTTTTTTTATTCTTCATTTTTCCTTACCTTGGCTGTGTGATCCTCTAATATTTGCATAAAGTCAGCTTTCAGGATACGGAGAAAACGATGAACAAGATATACAACACATGGAGATTGTTTGAGCAAATAATTTATTTGAATCGTACTAAAAACTTGGTATATAGGTATTTTAATCAATTTTATTCGCGACATTAAAGCGCGAAGATTCCAGCCCATTCCTCTCATCCAAGGAGTGGCGAGAACTTTGCCTAATATTTATTCACCCTTCGAATCGTAAAGTTTTATCAAATCCACCGGGAGGTGCAGGTTATTCGACGGATTTATTAAGGACTCGTGAATTAGGACTCGGTGAAAATTCACAGCCAATAAAACAGCATCGATCAACGCCTACGGGTATTTCCGATTCTGATCATCGATCGATTATTTATTAAGTCGATTCTCGTTAGCGGAGAAATTCGGCATTTAGTAGCCACGCACAACCCCGTTAATCCCTGAGGTGCAGGGAGATATTCGAGGCACGCACGTTCATGTGCAGCCGGTTTCGCTTTGGGTCGCGTCGCGACGCCCTCGTGAATCCTGGGGGACTTTAAAGTGGGCGTATTTGTAGTTCTGACAAAGCATCGGGCGCCTCTTAAAATACCGCATTTGCGGTAAATCGCGTGCCCTAGGCATCGCCGGATCGACACTAGCGGAGGTAGGTAACGGCTTAGAGCTATAGGGCTGCAGGCGCTCGTCGTCGCGAATGGTTCGCTATAAACGTGGTCCACATACGAAATACGTGATTCCAACAAAACCGACGAGTGGGTATACCGCGAGCACAGGATCCTTTCGTTGCGAGTCACTATTTCCCAAGTCCACAGGCCGCGACACACTTACCACCAAAGAGAAAGGTTCCATTTCGGGGGTTGTAGCCTTTTTCAATTTGAATTTTTCACCAATAATTTATCCACCGGCACCCTTTCATAAGGACCGTGGTAAAACCCTTGAGACAATATTCAAAAAATGTAGAAAAAAATAACTAAAAATCAAGCTTGTCGCCTGCAGTGAAATTGATATAGTGGGTACAGATCTCGCGATATTTGAACGCCGAGAAGAACCGTATGTGATCGAGATATTACGACATCCAGCTACGTCGCTCAAGGTTTCAAAATTTATTCCACCAAGGTGTATAAGGTTGGAAGGTAGACAGATGCATACATATGTGTGAGGATGACGTGGATGTATGTCACATACGCGAATCGACGTATACGCTTTAGTAACACCGCACCGACGTAACATTTGCATACATAGCCCACGGTGATATTCCTCAGGTTGTATATCGGTGCTCGTAGCATTGTTTTATTCAGCGCATATGTATTTAAGGTAAATCCTTGTTGTAGGTACGTGGCATGCTTATCCATATACCGATATTCTTCACTTTTAGGAGCAATAGGTAACGACCTTTCTATTCGTTACCTACTCGGAGCTCGTTCGAGCGACACAATTTTATGTTAGAATAATTATACCCAGGAGCCGAGGTTGTTTTTATATCGTGAATAGTTCATCTTTTCTATTCTATACTTGCCGAGGGCCAAACGGATGGAAAATATCGGGTTTGCCCTGGAGGAACGCGAGCTGGATAAGACGTACTCGTCTCTAATTTGCGTGGCAATGAAACGAAGTTAATTGGCAGCGACGAGAAAGTAAATGGGAAATGCAGAGGCGCAGGACAAAGTTGTGGAGCGAGTCGAGAAACAATTAAACACTCCAGCTGCAGATGCTTTTTGCTCTTTAATTCGCAGAAGACTCCTTCCGCTATAATTCATCAGCTTCTGGAGCTGCTTCTTGGATATTCCGATCCGAAGATCGAGTAACAGGAGAAACAGTGAAAAGCCATGACGCGATCGTTTCGGAATACGTTGAGTAACGATCGATCGGAGAGTCGAATGGCGAAAATAAAACGCTGAAGGAGATCATATTTTCAAGAAATGTTCGGGCAGCTCCTTTGTCCGGTGCAGGTAATGAGCACTGGGTAGTGGGCATGGGCGATACTTGAGACGGACGAGAAAATCGGATAGGATCGGAGTCGGAGCTGGGCTCGATGGGAAGTAGCGAGGGGCAACGAGGAAACGAGGAAACGAGGAAACGGGAGCAGAGAGTAGAGCCGTTTAACGAGCAGTCGGCGAAACTCTAATGGGACGTGGGGATGGACGGCGTCGTTTTGCCCTGAACGCTGTTTCCCAGAGATACCAAATGAAAAGAACATTATCGGCCTCTTAATTCGCGCCAGCCACCCTTAGGTGGTAGGAACGAGACCGGGGAGGTCATCGACAGCTCTCTCAAACTTCTTTTCGATCGTCTCGGTTTCGCGAACGGCAATATAATCGTCGGGTAAATTAAAACCCGGTTCGATATTCTCAATCAGTCTTTGACGAGATGTGATGAGAGGAATAGCTGGGGGGATGAAGCACCGGCGTAAAAGTAATACCGGTGAAAGAAATCCTCCGGCTGTCTCGCATCCGTTTTACCAATTAACACTGATCTAATATTCATTTCAAGCCTACTCTCGTATAATTCATGATTACAGGTAGGGGCGAGCCTCGCAAATGCTATGGCACGGCTCACATCGTAATGCGATTACTCAACCATGAAAGTCTTGTTTGCTTAGGCCTCGCCCTGGGCTCGCTCCTGCTGAGCAATGCTTTTAATTTAGCCGTGTCCTGAATATTTCACAAACAAATAAGCTCGAGGATTTGTACACACCTGGATATACAGAAGCGATGTTTACCTCAGCCCATGCAGCTTGAGCGATCCTTGATATCTTCAGGTTCACGGTCCACCCGATAAAATTATAACGAGCTGTGACGTGGTTGTGCAAAATTATATAAATCTGTGTAACAAGAGAAAGAAAAAACCCTGAAGACAAAACGTTTTTGGAAGCTGGAAGTTCTTTCATCTGAATGGGAAAACTGGGGGTATAATTTGGTATTGTAATCATAGGGTAGTTAGTTGAAGATTGTCGTCTCGTCATGCCTTGGTTAACATCATTTCGTATCTTGTTTCCAACTGCAGTTCGGCGCATTTGCTGCAGCAGTAGAATTTTTAAGTCGACTAGTACGCGATAGCGGTGCAGTCTTGAAGGAACGGAACTCTGAAACTACCCCATGCTAATTAATGCCTGGAATAAGAGCCCGCAATTACCATGGTCTCATTTAATTTTGGCCCAAGTTAAGTTTAGTTAAGGGAAATGGGTCATCGCGGTATTACCCATTAGCATAGGAACGTGTACCCATACTCCAGTATTCGTCCGACATGTATAGGTATACAGCAAGAAAAAAGCAAAGCACATCTTTGCAGTGCACGTTCGGAATTTATCTATTCGCGGTTTTATTTAGCGCTAGAAATTATTCTGCAAGAAATTGAGAAATGAAAATTACAATTCCAACTTTCTAACGCTCGGACGGAATAGGAAAATAATGAGAGACAGTTCGATATTCTCTCAGGTTTTAATACCTCCGCCAGGATTAATGCTTCCTTCTTCGGCAAAAATTGCAATCGTAGATTAAACTCTGTTCTCGCGAGATTAAAGTGGTTTGTTATTAAGGAATGCACGAGGGAATAACGGGAGAAGGCCGAGGGAAGAAAGGAATGAGGACACGAAGCAGGTAACCATATTCGCGCAGGTACTTATAATTTTGTAAAACCTTTGTTCTTTCATCAACTCCGCGTATCTCAGCTATACCTTATGCCTTGTGTGACATTTTTTCCAAACTTTCGAACTTCTTGTCCTCGGCAGCTCGGCAGGTCGAGTTGCACCGAACACCGAACACCGAAGACCGAACACCAGATACAGAGGGCAGGACGTTTTCTCATAGCAAAAACCGACTGCGGACTGGTGAGTGTTTCGGACGGATTAGGGTGTTCCGGACGTCAGGGATGAAAAACGAGCTGGGTTAGTCGCTGATGACATTGTATGACGGATTCTTTGCATGCGACTCGAATCCTCGAGTTGAGAGAAGAAAGGGTAAGAGGAAAAGGGAAAAAACTGCAAGTCCTTGCGCAGTCCGTGGCCAACAGGGCAAACATGTCGTTCCCAAGAGCCTTGCGAATACGAAAAACGGTTCAATCTTCGTCGTGACTTGGTTATTTATTTTTATTTTTTCCCCCTGCTTTTTATCCCTTTTCTTTTTTCCCCAGCTCTTGCTTCGCTTGACTTTCTTCCACAACCGCTCAGGCCATCTATCTATCAACTGAGCTGGTGGGCGATATATATTTTTGGTACGGCGTCAAATCAGACGATTTATTCAACCTTTCCTTAATTTTATTTATTTTCAGACGTATATGGGCATGGGAAAGGTGCAAAATAATATTGACCGCATAAAACTAGTGGCGAAATCGGTTGGAACTTGGTAAAAGACTGATGGTCGAATCGATCCTGGGCTCAAACCACTTGCCGGAAGTTTAAATTCAGCTAAAAGCAGGGACGGGTTTCCATGTAAACTTCAAATTTGAAATGTAAATAGTTTAATTTCATCCTCTGCTATAAGCCAGCCAACTAAACTCCCTGGCGAACTACTAAGTGCTAATTCCGCGACCTTCTTACTGCTGCGAGACACGAATTGAAAATATAGTTTTTAAAAATCTCGGAGGACACGATAACGCCATCGTTCTCTCACGAACGCTTCTAGTCCTGTGAAATCCTCGTCCTCATACCCAAGTCTCTGTTTTACGTCTCCTCCCCGAAAGTCAAAGATAAATTTCGCAGCGGTTGATCCCCCCGTAGAAAGTACAATGCAGACGTATACCTATAGAATGTATAATACATAACAAAGCCTCGGACTTTCATTTTGGCGGTAAATTAGACGGCGGGAAAAATCATACCGGCTTTTCGGTGCCTGGCATTCGTCCAAGAGTTGGAAATAAGTTCCGTTTCCTTCACAAGGTTAGATCGTTGTTTTCCATTGCAGTAGTAAAAGGGACCGCTTTATGTCTCGGTACGTGCCGGTTCTTCTCTATGCTGCGATAAGCAGCTCAGGTTTCCTTTGGTATTTCGCATTTCCACCGTGCAACTCTTCATGTCCTCAATAGACACATCTTACGCTTGGAGCAGGGCATGCATATCGGTAAAATCTGAGATATAATCTCGCGCTATATTCCGTAGCGGGCGGTTCTCTCGAAGTAAACTTTCGCCCTAAGCCAAGTCGTCATCCCAGTTCTCATTGTGCTATCGGCATCCAGCTGGGGTTGGGAAATTAAACTTTTGCGGAGACAATGCTGCCTCTTCCTACCCCCGAACCCCCATCCCCCATCACCCGTCCCCCAACTTCCACCCTTGGCACACGCACGCTCAAAGGGCGGCGGGAACAATGCCTCGCGAATATCCAAGTAGAGCCTCACATTAATACCACTGTCTGTTCTCATATTTCTGCATTCCCTCGCTCCCCCTCCATGCCCACCCTTGATACATATACCTACCTATAGACTTTGGACGCACGCCATAACATAGCCGTAACTATGGTATACGCTTTTTGGCGGAGCCTCTGCATCCCTCAGCCCCTATAGTTCCTTGCCCGAGAATCCTGCCCAGGGAGCATAAAAGAGGAAACAATGAGACGCTGTCAAAGTTTGTCTCGCCGATGAGATGATTTGCCCTGAATAGGTGTATATTTACCACCCGCTTCGTGTGCTAGGTTTGCTTGCGTTTCAACCCTTAGAAATGAGCCAAGGTAATTGACACACGGAAAAAGAGACGAGGATAAGGGACGAGTCCTTCACATCACCGATAAATAATGCATGCGATAAATAAGGACCCTGGGGCTGAAACGAAGACGGAAATACACCGTGAATAAAACACGAGTAAAACTATAGCGGTCGTTGGGCAGAGCCAGACACCAACCAACCCTGCAGTATACCAGTAGACCGACAAACCGACCGACCGACAAACTACCCCCTTCGCAACCACTTCGTGGATATTGGAATAAACATTGGAGCGAGTAAATGGTGGTTCTCGACGATGAGCTGGCCGATTTTACCAGAACATGAAAACAACCCCCTCGCTCACACCTTGCCGCGGTTTCTGCCAGTCGTACAACATTTGCAATTTCAACCTTTGTGAGGGTCTCCTTCAACACCCGGTGCCATGATTCTTATTCAACGATTAATTATAGTTGAGCTTTTTCTTCGAATTATTTTCATCACTCGACTTCGAGACATCTCCGTTACAAAAGTTCAAAAATTAATTCTATGCAGCTGGGGCAAGCTCATTATATACTTTGGTCGGAAAATGTCCACTGGATTCGAAAGCACAATTCTCGGCTTAGGTCTTCCCAATTATTCGGAGTATGAGAAACTTTTGAACAAAAGTATCATATCCCGAGCTGCTAATCGGGGCTCTATAGACGTCGTTAAATTTGCATAATTTTTTCCTGAATATATCGCATAAACAGGGATAAGGAAAAGCTTTTAGATTCTGAAGCGTAACCGTCTGGAAGAGAGATTCGCGTAATACGAGATCGTAGATACCCTCGTAACTATTTTCGTTATACCCATACCACTGCGGTATATATGAGCTGAGATATAGACGCTTTAACGTGTGCTTTCCGAGTTCTGACAACTACGCTCTTCGTCGTGTGTGTTTTTCGAAAACATATCGTGTCGCTTCGTTACACGACGATTCAACGACCGCGTCCTTCTGGACCTGGCCATGGCCCTGGGGCTGGGGTCGGGGGTCGGGGGCTTCGCGCGATCGTTGGTGTAATGCCTCGAACCGTCGCGATGTCACGTAGAACAGTTTGTCTATCTCGTCGTCGGGCAGGACCCGGGGTATATTTTGGGACCAACGCAAGATCCGCGGCAGCCGAGGAACGTGAAAATATCTCGCAGGGATTTATCAAGGAAATCCTTCAGCCACGTAGGTATACCTACCTACTGGCGAGTCCCTCGGGTGTCACGGATTCGAAAATAAGGATGTACGCGAAGATGATGTAGATTCGGCGATGAATTAGTCCGAGATTCGTAAAAAGAGAATATAAAGAGCGTGAAAAACGAGCTTTTAATCTTTTCGGAAAGGCAGCAACGTTTGAAAGGCTTTTTTTCTCGCCAGGGGCTACGGGGCGGCCTTTGCCGGGGTTTATACAACGTGAAAAATCCGGTTTGGCGTGGAACGAACACGCGATTATATTACCAGTGCGTGAAATCGTGTAACACGATTTGTATGGCTGAGAGCCTCCGTCCCAAAGCTTCCGGACACCCCAGAGGTCCCCCTGAATACGAGTTGACGGGGATGGACCAGATTTAGTCA
The DNA here is from genome assembly GCA_963978835.1 of Tenthredo scrophulariae. NCBI lineage: Eukaryota > Metazoa > Arthropoda > Insecta > Hymenoptera > Tenthredinidae > Tenthredo > Tenthredo scrophulariae. Next base: position 16,897,816 of record OZ022234.1, read on the forward strand.
AGCCGGACTTGCCGAGCTTAACGAGAGCAGAACCAGCGAGGCTTTGTTACATCCCCGCACCATCGATTATCATTTCGGTGATACACGATACGACGAGGCCCCCAAGATCTATAATCTCATCCCGCATCGGTGCGATTAACATATACCCCGATCGAACGGAGACGAGAGAATCCGCGGAACCCCGGCTAACTGTTATATTGATTGGCGTGAAATTTTGGTGACGTGAAACATCATATAGTCTACGTAGTAGAACGCGGGGGCCGAATGGAAATTGAACTCGCCTAGCGTTGAAACAATCTTCCGAGCAAACGCGTTGACAAGAGGACTGAGGGGATGGGGTGGAACGTGGGCGAACGAAATGCCTCGGCGGAATTTCAATAGGTGGCAAGTTAATTCGAACGTGTAAGGGGTCCCCTTATATCTGCTTAATTAGGTTGGGCGCCTGGGTGCCGCCCTTGTCAGGATGTTTCCCGAACGGGATAGGAATTGCGGCTTTCGTTGGCGTGGACGTATTATCTACGATATGTTGTGGTTGTTTCAATTTGGCCGAAAACCCTCAACTCGACCGAAAGCCCCCGCGGAGCCTTAGTACTGCCGATTAATCGCTTCGGGCGCTTTTCAAAACCCACTAAATTCAGATCTGCGGATACCTTATTGGTACCTACGCCGTATCCCCAATTCAACGAATTCACAAATCCATACCCCTCTCGGGATCCTGCAGTGCTGTATACACTTCAAACAACGTATAGACTTTCAAGTCAGCTTCCAATAACTCAATTAACAGAACTTACGGTTGAAATTCGACTAGCGGACGCCGCCCCTTGCCCAGCTTTATTATCACGGCATGGTTTCAACGACAGGTTTCACTGCCGGTAGTTAATTTCGAGTCTAGTTGTTAAATTTGTCACTGGCAGCTGCCCTCTGTCAGTGACACAATTCACAAAGCAATAAGACACCTCGAGTCTGTAGAATTCTTCCGTCCAATGATCCGCGATCCGGAAACTTCGCTTTACTATCTGCTCGCCGTCAACTTTCATCCCTTATTTTTATCTATGACTGAAACGTGGCCGTTGAAGTTCCGAAGATACAAAATTCCGAATTTAAATATTACCCACTCACAGTGTTTCAGAAAGTATAGTTACCCGAAAGTCTATACAGCAGGTTTCAAAGAACATCGAAATGAAGAACAACCAAATCTCGAGATTCCGAAAGCTGAAATCCACGCATCTATTCATTCAGTATTTGATAATTCGAGATGTATTGATCGCACGGAAACCAATGAGTGATCGAATTATTCGTCTTGAGATTTACTTTTTGGAAAAAAAATATTCAAAGATTTAAAAAGTTCAACCTTCGATGTCACTGAAGATTCAAAATCGTCCCGAACGCATTCGAACCTTTCAAGTTTCGGAACTTTAAAAAATTCGGAGCTTCAACCCGGCCCCGTTGAAGTTTTCCGTCACGAGTGTGGTGCAGGCACAACGTGCAGACGTCCCTCAACTTGGCCACGTTGAACCCTCGACCCCGGTCTCGTTACAACTCTAGACGCATAAATTAGAAAAGTACGAAAGTATGGCGAAAGGAATCGGCCGCCTCCATTCGACTCGGCTGGCTGGGGCCCAGGACCGTGTCTCTGTCCCGGTCGGCTGGTCTCCGGTGCAGAGGCTGATGCACACTTTGGAACATTCGTTAGATGGAAGCATGGGCAGCATCGTATCGTAACGAAGTACTTTGGCTCCATGAAAGAGGAAAGTTGTGTAGCTATATTAATGAGCTTTTCACCTTCAAAGTAGGCACCGGGTCGCGCAATGGTATCACGTTTTTTTTTTCAGTCACCAACCTGAAAACCTTTGAAGAACTGGTCTTACATTTTCGGTCTTTAACGTTTCTATGGGTACACCGCGACGTACGTCTCCTTCTTCTTCCGCGAAACGGTTTTGCCAATTAAGTCCCGGTACTCCTAAAGCCGGAAGCCAAAGGCGACGTTTCAATTAGCCGCTTAATCCTGTATCAAAAACTGCACCCGGGTGTCATAAAATGATCCGAGTAGACTCTGGCTTCAATATTCATCTGATACATGGATAACATCGCCTGCACCCCCAAGTGTTGACAATGTGATATTGTTTGTAGATTTGATCATGCGACGCGGTAGCGACGTAGAGTAGGCTTAATTACTGAATTATGTGACACGGGGTGTCGAGGTTGGCCAGACCAGATAGTGCTGAGTATAGATAGCGGAGGACGTAACCAATATTTAACGGTAATTAGTGTCAAATTGAATTTATCCCATATGTTCTGGGGTACGCCGAGCCTTTCTCGAACAGGAGCTACTGGTATACAAATAATCTATAGCCCGCGTCAATTTCGGACCGGATAAACGTCCGAGGATTTCCGTCTGGCTATAACACACCTCGTCAAAGCAATGGTGTGCCGGGTTCTTCTCATGGCTAATTAATCGCCGTCTAGAAAATCTATACGACAATTAGTCTCTATCTCTCTCTCTCTCTCTCTCTCTCTCTCTCTCTCTTTCGCTCGCTGACTATCTCGGTGCAGGGATGTATAAATAACGAGGTCTCAGCAACGCCTCAATGACGCAACGTTCTGGCCCGTCAATTCGCGTTCCGTTAACTCCGATCTCCGAGGGCGTTGGACACGGTAACCTATACTACCCTCCCACGCGATTGCCTTCTACGGGATAAAAAAGATCAATTTATCGACTCGAGTGATTAACGGGGTGTATTACACCGCGTGGAAAGGGAAGAATTTTTCAAACCATCGGTGTGGCGTATCTGGATACGAATTTTTCAATAATCCAATATCTCATCAAGGACTTTGTTCATGGTCTCCAATTATATTCGGGAGACAAACTTCGGAGAAATATTTCCGAGTATTTCTTGGTCGTTTTCAAATCTTCTAATCTTCTCATACAACACTGAACGGTAAGGTAACGGAAGATAACTACCGCGTGAGTCAAGGAAGGGCTGCTAATCAAGAGGAACGATGGTTGATTACTAAATGGACGGCGGGCTAATTCCGAGGGGCAGAAGAGAGCCAGGGGGGCAGGGTGGCTCGACGGTGTATAAGGGACGGAAAAGGGCCGTTCGGCCCGAGAGGGTAAAGGCTGAGAGGACTTACTTTCGAGAGAAACGAGATCTGATAACAAGACTGATTATCAGGAAAATTCCCTCCAGCGATCCGCCACTTTTTACGTCGTTAACTGAAATCCCTAATTCAGGTGCGCCGCGCCTCGCCTCGCTTCGCCTCGCCTTTCCTATCGCACAACCGGCTATACAGGCAGGAGGCTTAAACTCAAAGTTACCTCTCCCCCTCCTTCAAGGAAGGTTTAGAAGAATAATCTCGGATTATACCTACGCAGAGAGAAAGAGATAGAGAGAGAGAAAGAGAAGGAGAAGATCGGAAGCTGAAAAACGGGGAAAAAAGCAGTCGCAAGATTAAAATTCTACGATCCGTTAAATCGTTCGGCGATTGTTAGAGCCGGCAATAATTTGTCGAAAAGTTTGTAAAATTTAAACGTTCAGCGGGAGTTTCACCGGAGGTTTGAGAGGTCTAGGTCCGCGGGAACCGAGGGTTACGCGTAGGGGGTGAAACGGTACGAAAGTTTCACCACTTCGCCTCCAACTAGTTGGCACAACTGACGGGGACGCGGACGCGAAAGCGTCGACGGATGGACGGGCCGACGTGAAACGGTCACCGCAATGTCACGCACCGGAACTCAGGATCGATGGTTCCACCGCGTCACCAAGCAGCCACCGAGCCAGGGAGGCAACCAGCGAACCAGGCGGCAGCCCTTCCGACGTGACTTGAATTAACGATCACAATTAACATTGCGTTCGTTCGTTTGTTCGTTCGTTCGTTCGTTACCGCCTAGGACAACCTACAGTTTTCCCTTCATACCACCGGCGAAATCCCAGCCCGCAGTCCTTCCGCGGCACCAGTTTCAAACCCCCTCGAATCCCACCCTCTGAGGCTTCCAGATGTTACGCAATGTTACAAATTTTAACACCGTTAAATATGGAACTCACGCCACGGGCTGTGAGATCCCCTCGACAAATTCAGCTCACACTACCGCCATAAATCAACACCATGGAACGAACCGGAAGTGTCTCGGAAAATACCATCCATCCAATTCCTACTCTAAACAATTATCCTCTCCTCACTGTCGCACAGATACTCCTTCCTTTTCCTCTTCCTCTTCCTCTTCCTTTTCCTTTTCCTTCTCTCCTTTTTCCTTCTCCCTTTGGCCAAGGCACTTATGTAATGGGTGAACGTGGGTGAATGAAGGATCTGAAATGAGGAGACATCACGAAAGTCGAAATAATTTTATTCTACGGTCCCTGACGAAATCCCTCCGCAGACCTCACGCAAGCGGAACAGTACATCCAACTTCTAATTAAAACAATGAATAATGAAACTCTTTGTTTAAAACTGAGTCCTGTCATTTGCAGGTTTAATTACAAAGAGGACTGATAACTATTAATAGCCGAGGTGGGAAGGTCGTTCAGGTTGTGGACCGTACGTAACGGTATTCAGTATACTAATTGGTAACTTCCCGAGTGAATCTCCAGTGAATTGGGATTTATTAACGGCTACAAATTTTGGCAAAGGTTTTGGCACGATGGTCGAATACAGTAAACGTGATTGCAAATAAACGGGTCGTTACAGTCTCCATTGTTGTTTGTTTAAAACGACGAGTGATGAAGAACCATTCGTCGCACTTTGTCATTGACCGCCCTTTAATTGGGAGTCGTATTAACGAGTTCAAATATAAACGAGGGATTTCCAACCGGTACAGCTCGTAGAGCTACAACGACAACCTCAATTATTCATACATCATTTCGCGCTCGCTTTATTAATAATTGGTAAAATTGATGAGTTATAACCGTATATGAAGCTATGCAAAACGTATGATAGCCTGTGAATTTTAACGGGCAGGCATTTAATATCACCTTTCGAACGATCATCACGGTGTATTTGATATTTAGAAAATATTTCAAACTATTGATATATATATCATGGAAGCTCAAAGTTTCAGATCAGAATAGGTATACGTCGTAAATAAAAAGACTAAACTCGCTTTTCACTCGGCTTCAACTCCCTCAAAGTTTTGGTGAGCTAGCAAGCATTAAAGATGCATTTCGCTCGCGAGGTGCAGCACGGGAACAAAGCTCGTATGAATCGATTGAAATGCTTCGAAAGAGTTGAGCTTTTCAAACACCATTTCGAATATACGCAGGTATTGCTTTAAGAACAAGAATATTGCTGTGGGGCCAGACTCTTTGATCATTACTGTTATTATCATTATTCTTGTTTCCCTGCGCCGTGAATACCTGTATGAAAGTTTCATTCGCATACTTGTCAGAAGCTTCGGTTGAGATATTTTCCGGTAAAATGGTTTTTAATCAACCTCTCTCAAAGCTCATGCAGAATCGTGTCGTTCTGCACTGAACTGCAGTGGAAATTTCCCTGCGTCCTTTGAACGTGGAATTCACGCGGTTCCACGACGCCGATTAATATTCCTATTCATTGCATTGAATGGCCTGCAGTAGGACGCATATTGATGTACCGGGCAACCTCGAAGTGCGGTGCAATATACCTCCCTCCTCTGTAGAATAGATGCAAATGGCATACCGAGATCTTGCTTGCATAGGACAACCCACGCGTGCAGACCCTAGCCCAGGGGTGAACGCGGAGCTTCGTTGCCGTTGCGGTCGTGTAGTTCGCCGCGGTGCATACCGGGAAGTCACTTAGTATGCTAATTTAGTAATTTGTACTCCATTGTGCTCGTATGACATACCATGGTTGATCAATATCTGACCGATAACAAGCGCCGCATCATTGATCGACTCTCACAAAGTCACAACCGATGAGAAGCTTGGAATGAATTTATTTGAACCCCGGGGTGGAATTTCTCATATTATTAGATAATGTTTCAGAGGATGGAATTATACCCAGAATCCATCTCCGCTGACGGAGGAGGCCGGGTTGAAGTTGCGAATTCTCAAAGTCCCAACCAGTAAAGATTCCGAATGTAACATTAAATTACGGATTTACGCAGCTTCTAGGGAGGTTCTTAGTTCCCCGAAAGTCTACATGGCCGATTTCGTTTCGAAACCTTTCGGAACTTTGACAATTTGGAACCTCAACCCGGCCCCTGCTGAAGATATTGTACAATTTTCGGAAGCCTTGGTTACAGGTGTCAGTTTCGCTGACGAGGTGTGATACGCTGCGGTAACTTTCGCAGCTGGTTCATTAAGTGTGAATTATTATTTTCTATGTAACTGAGTGCAGATAGGATGAACGTGATGATATAAGGTTATTGCCTCTGTTTCACAATCAGTATTCTCGTCGCTCGGAATTTAATTTACATAAAACAGGTGCCGGGAGTTTTAAGGGAGGCAAATATTGGAAACCCAATTCGTGACCTGAAAACATAAAAAGTGAATAGCGTATCGGTGTAATATCTTGAGCAGAACGGGTAATAAGAGCGTGAGAAAAATTGAGCGAGGGTAACAATGCGAGATTCGACTATATTCTATATATGGCACATATGTAGTATTTTTGCGTGGATATATTTCCATCCGTTATGCTGAATATTCCGCGTTCGAATAAAACCACGTCTGCAATCCTTACGGATAGATATTTCATTCAATTTATTCCTTATGCGCAATTTCATTTTATTCCTTCAAACCGTTCCCGACAAAGTTCTAGATGCCCACCTACATACTGGTGAAATAAAGAATGCAAAAGATTTCATCTCCTTCGTATTCCTCGACAAAATAAGTAAATAAATAAATCTGACAATCTGTGTATGGGTTCGACTGCCTCTCAGTGTCGTGCGAGTTTGTCACTCGACTCAAACATAGTCACATACATGCGAGGGCTCAATTTAGAGACGAGAAGGGGAAAAAAAAGAATTTGAAAACTCCAAATATCGTGATTTTCCACTTCCGCGGAGTCCCGTCATACTAAGGAAGATATACTGAAGTGTATTACGAGATTGCACGTGCATGGGCCCCCATGCCAACACGTCGTAAACTGTAAAGGGAAAAGTCCGATTGTGAAAATCCGGAGAAGCTGAAGTTGATTCTTGGGCGACACAGGTGAATAGAGAATCTCATTATCCGCGAAATACGAGAAAGATCGAAGCCCTTGGAATTCTCATGACGCGCGTGCGACTTATATCACGTAAAACACCCCTTGTTGTTATAAACCGCGACTCATATGAAACCGAAGGCGGAGCTATGGCTGTGGACTGATAGCAAAAATCAAAATTTCCAAGTCTCATTGCAGATTTTTTGCCGAATCGCAGTGAATACCAAAGCTGATCAAAAAAGTAAATGAGCACATTTTTGTTCCGTATTCGCAAATTTCCGAGTCTCAGTTCCCCAGTTCGCCCAGGAAGGGAGTTATGAAGAAACTCGATCGACTGTGACTCATAATACTCCCTAAATAAATAAATACCGAGATAGACATGAATAATCAATTGCTTCATTATCTTCCACGTTCTCATCCCTCTATCTCTCAATTTCAGGGACCAAATGAGCCAGAGAAGAATAGTGTAGAATAAAGTAATGGGAGAGGTAAGAAATCAGAATGAATGCATTTTCAAGTATACGTAGACGATAGCATGTAGGTTTGTTATTCTTCTTTCCATCGGTTCTAAATATATAGGAATCAATTCCCACCTGACCAATTCCCAGATCCCCAAATCTCAGTTCTCGAAATCTCAGTTACCCAAGTCTCAGTTTCCTAAATCTCATTTGGCCAAGTCTCAGTTTCCCAATCTGAACACCGTCCCATCTGGTCGGAAGTAGAAGTAGGAATTGGTGAAAAGGGATTCGACTGGGCAAGTGGGAATTTTTCTGGACTGAGCGAGTCGGAATTGGTAAAAACAAGTCGGTTAGTCTTCTCAGGCGAGTTGGAGAACGGAGGTGTGCGCCTTATTACACGCAACCCGCGGGTCACCGCGGTGATCATCAACAAGTGCAGGAGGTAGCGTCGTCTAGTTACGATTCAACGAACTACTTTTGCCGCAAATCACGGGGCGGGTTATTATGGATTCCCCGTAACGCGGAATCGATTACTATTTAATGCTGTAAATAACAAACTATGATTTACAGAGACGATTAGAACACTGTGATGAAATCGCGAGACTAGCGCTAAGCTCTATTTACTCCGAAATGCCGAAAAATCGGGAAAAAGTAAATTACGCTTCAATTAATATTGTTGGAAAAACAGGCAAGCGAGGAATGACGAATACAGATGCTAGAAGACTCTTAACGGGTGATTGATGTGCATTGTATTTGAACAAATGTATATTATGTATGTACGATGTAACTTGATATTTTAATGTTTTATTAACTTATTTTCACATACAATAGTATTATGCGTGAATGATCAAACATTGTATAAACAAAATTTACAAAATAAAGTATAAGTCTTTACGACTAAAAGCTACTAATAGATCACATAGCTTCATATTATTTTTTCTTTTTGTTATGTTATTTTTATTTTTATTTTTTCTTTAAACGGAGTACTTTCCTTTACCCTCGTCTATATTTTAGTATATTTCATCTCATTTTTACTTTACGCTCTATATCTCTTATATATGTATAAATATTATGCCAAATATTAAATAAGATAGCTTTTACTACTAATTCACCTAGTACAGGTAGTTCCATAGTACAGTAGTATATTTATTATACACTCATAGATTTAAAGTTCTATATGTAAATATAAAATTATCATCTTTTATTTCATTATACCACTGATAGTTGATATTATATAATATATATATAATGTGTTCTTTTTTTTCTCTCATTTTTCTTTTTTCTTTTACTTTTTATTCTTTTTTATTCCTCTTCTTCTTCGCCTTCAATTTTATTTATGTCTTTACACTAGAGCGCGCTTGTTACAATAATAATAATTCTATAAAGCGATCGTGGAGAGTACGAGTACACCGGGCGCTATTGATTAATTAAATTCCATTCGAATTGTTACCGGTTACCAAAGCATGGTATTCCTTTAATCATATAATAATATAATATATCGTTTTATTATAATATATTCTATTTACGACAGCACCTCCCGAAAGTTGGGCCAAAATTACGATATAAATCGCACTTATTACTGCAATTTTTATTTCTTCTTTAAATTTTTACTTTTTTTCTCTTACTTATTTTATATTTATTTATTTATTTATTTATTTTCATTTTTATTTTTTTTACTTCATATCTTTCATTACAATTTAATTCATTAAGTAAATTACTTTATCTCCATTACTCGCCTATAATCTCTAAAAATTTTTACTATTAAATCGCTCTCATCAATTATCTTTTGATACAAACTGAAGTCTGATGACCGATAACAACACTGATTCTTTCTCTGTCCAAGGGAACTAGCTTTTTCTTTTTTGTTTTGCATTTTTTCGTTTTTTTTTTTTCCATTTTTCTCAGAATAATAATAACATATACTCCGATTCTACCAAATGCATGCGCTTCTCCGTACACGTCGAATACAAATTTTATTTTTATTTTATATACAACCGCAGTCATTTTCGGCCGACTATCTCTTCTGAGTATATAATATACCTATATATGTATATGTATAATCTCTGCGCATATATTCAGATATATATATATTTATATATGTATCCACGTATAAACACTACAGTTATACGTTTATAATATATAGTTTTAGGTATATTATTATAGTATAATATGTATAGTACAGTCATTATAATAATAATTGTTATGTATAATTATATACAATAAATAACATTTACATTAATCACGAGAGTATATATAATACAATATTATTTTAATATGTATGTATGTATGTATGTATGAATGTATGTATGTATGTATGCATGTACTTGAAAAAGATGTTTGATTTGTTTAGCTGTCACTGAGGTAAGTGTTACTGCTTCTTTTTAATTCATATACATATACCACGATACTTCAAACATATTTATTCATTTACGTTTTGTGTTTTGGTTGTTTTTTTTCTTCTTTTATTTATTTATTTATTTGTTTATTTATTTTTTTTATTTCATTTTTTTTTTTTTTTACTTTTCTTCAGAGAGAGAATTATTATTTACTAATTTCTTATTACCCGCGACGTGAACTTCGTTTTTAAAATCAAATAATTCATAGTCAGACATACAATATAAATATGATTTACGATTTATTTTATCATACCTACGTAGGGTCTCGGTAGAGAAGAATATAATAGAAAGTGAAGGAGTAGCCTTTTTCAAATACAATAAAAAACATTTTTTTTTTTTCTCTTTTTTCTTTCTTCCAATTTTAATTTTCTTTTTATAATTAAATTTTTCAATCGATCGAAAATCCAGTATTAGTCAAGTTACCGTGAAATTGGAAACGAAAACAATAAAATATAGGAGCGAAAATACCGTGAATGTGTCCCGCCTCGAAAATGCATTAGGACGATTAAACGTGAGTTAAGGCTGTCCCAGGGTATCTTGTGAACATTGTTTAGAATATTTTTGCGAGTAATACAAATGTTGGACCACTTTTTCCTTCTTCTTCACAAGACATATCATTCGTTAATTATATTCTTAATTGATTAATCACTATATAATCGTATGAATTCTTACAAACATTTGTCGCCAGTCGGTAACCAAATGATAAATATCTTGCTTGTATCATTATTTATTGATTAATATTCTGTTAAAATAGTTATTCAAACTGTTCCGGTTTGATATGTCAACGCGTTAATCATGCCACGTGTCTGCAGGCTGCAACTATTCCATAAACGAAAATCAACAATATAATATACTCATTGATAGTCTATCGATATTAAATTTATTTTATTTATTTTATTTACTTTTGAATTTCGCTTGATTTTTTGATTCTCTAAGGCATTTAAGAATAAAATTTTTTATGAAATATTCTTGCTGAAATCCAATAGCTATCATGTAGAGTATGCGAGATATTTCGCTTCAGACGTTTTAAAAATGTGTTTTTTTTTTTTTGGTTTTTTTAAATATTTTTTCTCCTTACAATCATAAACACCCCTGTATACATTCTACTGATCACATCTATCAATAATACGATCTTCGCGTTTCATTATAAATAAAATCTTGACACATTCGTGCTCTGTCTCGTGCGATAATCGAATCAAATCAATTGGTTTATACCAGCAAATCTAATATATGTATAATCTTACGGAGAAGCTTACATTACTTAGATATACATGGCTGTCAAGTAATCTTGTTCGAACAACAAGACATCAAACAAGAATCTATGGATACTAGTTTAATCAAATGATAAAAACGAAAAGCTTATATTGTTCAATCGTTGTTTACCTCCTTATTACAATACTGTGTGTTCCTCTAAAATATATTGGTCGATAATTTAAACAGACACGAGCCAACTATCGAGTCAAATGTGATTGTTTGCATTTAATTAAAACCAATTTTTCTCAAGTGGTAAGAAATTGGATCAGATAATTGCCTCGCGTCATTTGATACCTAACAGCCCTAGCTTAAAAATGTACTGTAAATTCTAAAAACATGTAACATTTTTATCGGTTTGAAAATCCGGCTAATTGGCGGTAGTGCTATAAGTAGAAATCTTCAAATAGCCCGTCTGCGATCAAAGCTGCCAAGAAATCTCTACAAGACTATTGTAAAATAAATGGCGCACATCTGTTCGAATGATCTAACTGGTGATAGATTAGTCAGAAGGCTACTCTTCTCATATTTTTATTTATATTAGGTTTATTTATGGCTTTTGATTTATATTAGGCTAACACAATTCTCAATATACTAACGCTAGCGCACGAAACGATCGAACGTAACTTTCGTCTCGCTTGATACATTTATAACAATCTGTTATTATACCCCGCATGGTGTATTCGGAAATATATTGAAACTGATTATTTTATAATAATGAGATTTACGAAACTGTTAATTCGTTGTCACGTAACATATTCTGATCTATTGGTGCCTTGTGTAGTACCTATTTATATATAATATATGTTATCGTTTAACTTAATCATATCCATATTAGGTACATATAATATGATATATAGATGCAGATGTCTTCCCACATCGGAAATAATACGAAATTACATACTTTGATACTTGCGTTTCATTTATTGTCTGCCAGTGTTGATATAAGCAAATATAGTTTTTCGGATAAAGTGAAATGAACAATTTTCTTAATCGATTGATTAATTATCAGTTGATATGACAGGTTCGTTAAACGCGACTAATGTATTTTTTCTCTATCCACAAATTTCGGAAGTTGATCTTTGGATTGGTAAAAGGGAAAAAAACCTAAAAGGAATTCTTCGTCCTACTTGTTTTGCGCCTCGACAACGAGTTTCATAAATGAATTAATAAGCTCAGAAATCTTCGTGACATTAAATGCTTGGAAATGAAAAATAATAATAATCCATATATCACTGAAATATACATATTTGAAAATGTTTAATTGGTCAGCTTGATAAATATGTTAATTCTAGACACTATACTTTCTTTACTCAAGCACGAACTGCAGTATTATAATAGCAAATCGGAGTGAATTTACATGAGGCAGGATTTCTACGTCAAAAAAAAAAAAGAAGGAAACATTATCATTTGGAAGGCGCAGAACAATTGATATCAGCCAATATCTCTTATTGCATACTGCATTCATTATGGATTTTTGATACTTTCGTCAGCGCCAATGATACCGCTCTTTCGGAAATTCGAAAAAAAAGAAAATAAAAATACAGTGGTCAATAATTATAATAGATGTATTATATCACTACCATATTTCAGCAACATAGTATCATGTGTTTCATGTATAATAACTTAAGACTACCGCATTAGATGACAGTAATTAACTGATTTGCATAAAAATATTGTGTTTCATATAATGTTATTATATGTATATATGTAATTGAATATAATAATAATAATGCTAAAATACGATTAAGTAAATACACTCTATACTCAATTGAAACTAAATAAAATGTACATATAATTACAAAGAATTTTTCATCTTTTCTTTTTGTTTTTGTTTTTTTGTTTTTTTTTTTCTTTTCACAGGCATAATAATGTTATTATTTATAATATAAACTTAACTTTCTACACATTACATATTATATATATATAGGTATATATATATATATATATATATATATAAACAATGTACAAATTGAAGCGCAATCGAAGATAGCTAATTTATGGTAGTTATAATAATGTTAAAACTAACATAAAGAAAATCATAAGAAATAAAAGAAATAAAGAATAATTTTTTTCCAGAGACAAATATTTGCAGAAATCTAAATGATTCCGAGATACTAATATCACTGTGTTTTGACACTCATATTAATTATTTATAATATATATTTTCATGAGCATTCTTCCTATTATGCAATCAGAATTCTCTCTATATTAGGCAAGTATATATACAATTCTAATTATTCCTTGATGCTGCGTATTAATTACATTTATATAAATAATAATAATTATTATTATTATTAATATTATTATAGATACACTATGTACCACCCACTTTGTTTTTGGAAAGTACCATTATTATTATTATTATGACCAACAGTCTCCATGCATCACCGGTTGTGTTGTTTTCCCTTAGCAATCTCTGTTGACTTTGTATCTTTAGTTTTCTGCAGTTTTTTATTATCAGATTTGAGCGACGACGCCGCCGCCTTTGATGTCGCACTTTGTCTGTTGCACTTTCTCGTCGTACTCTTTGCAGTTGACTGAGATTCGCTCATTCTATCCAACTCTGCCATTGCTTCCTGAATAGCATTTTCCAGTTGCATATTTAATTTACGACTTCTAGAAGAAAATGAAACCTCTAATTAGCCATATTTTTATACATTCACTCATTCCATTCTAACGGGAGAGACAAATTTTCAAAGGTTTACATTAGTATTATCATCAATGCCATTCAATTTTTACTTTAATCCTGGCAAATCATTTCTGCAAGTAGGTGTTGGCGATTGATAATTGTATTTGTAATCGCTATTGTAACTCTAATGGTACAAGTAATCGACTTGGCGACACTAGTACATCTTTTACAAGCAGTAATTGGCTGTTGGTTTGCTAATAAATGCTATACATCTTTTCATATCAAGTATAGAACTTTATACGGTACCTAGATAGTAATATGCCTTCATACATTCAACTATATTACATTAATTGCATTATGGTAAACTAAATTGTGTAAACTCTCCAATTTCACACGCTTCTTATCAGCAAGGTTCTTTTTTTTTGTCGAAACATACTTCTTCTGCGTGTGGTTTTCCTACCTGTAACGTCACACCGTCACCTGCCAGGTGTAAATAAATTGGACTTCCTGGTTTTGGAACTATTTATGCTCAATAAATTGAACCAAAGTAACAGGAATGATTTTGAAGATGAATACTTCTTTTCCCTCGCGAATTGTTTCAAATAATATGAATTGCTATTTTGTAAAACGGAAACAAGGGACTGCAGAAAAAGAAAGAACGTTCAATGTCTTGGAGAAGCGCTAGTAATAAGGGTATAGCATTTATTATGACTGTACTGATGAGGTGAAATTTGATATTTCTTCCCTAGCAGGTAGCGACTCACTTCCTAAACTTTTTTCTGGCACGGTGGTGTGCTTCGAGGCCATCGGAGAGAGATTTGAGGGAAGTAGCGTCAACCTGGGTGAGCGTTCCGCCGCCCCCGTACCAACGCACCCAAACGCGCAAGCTGCCCGGGGGTCCCAGGGACTCGACTTTTCCAGGCCAAGCTGGACTCCCCCGAGCTGCGCCCCACACTAGCTCACCGACCTCAAGTTTCCATGAATTTCCAGGTTCCCTCTGATCCTCGGTTACTAAGAGCCCAAAGAAGTAATATGTCATAATTTTCTGGCAACGAGGAATCGTGTGCCATTGTCACATTCTCCGAGCGAGAAACAAAATGGAAGAAAAACATTTTTGGTCCTTTTTCTTTTCCACCCTTTCCCAGAAGCTAATTTATTTCTTTTCCGTTAATTCCCACCTCCAATTTATATTTATATTATATATACTAAAGTGATCCCATCACCCATATCTCAGAATAATTAACAGAGTATGGAAACTTTAAAATGACTGAATTCAACAATAATTAGAAGAAAGGACGACATACTCTGCAATACTCAGAATCTCATTGATATTTCAACACATAGGGGGCCTCTCCGACCAACCCCTATGGAATATTCATCTGCCACAATCGAATAGACAAAGTGAGTGCATGGGTTTTTAATGTTAGGTACTGGTGCTTGCTGCGTGATCGTTGCTGTTACTAAGGCATAGTCGCTAATAACTTTTGACGGTGATGCGAACACTTTGTACATGACTATAAAATGCTGGGACAAAATTCAACGAGTCATTGAACTATGCAAGGGAGAATCTCACTGGCAGATAATTGTACAGTAGAAGAGACATTTTTCCAAACGTGAAGCATTTTATATTCCGATAGCAAAGTGTCTTAGTCCCCTGCCCCCCTGATGAGGGATTTCATTTCTTATGAGATCATCTGGGGGTATGCACATGCGGGTCGAGGTGAGGCGTGTGGCATTATATATGTACAAAAAATGCGTGCCACACGATCTCTGGAATGAAGTAATGAGATTTAAGCGATCGCTGACCGCTGGCGACAATTTTATGGAGTGAATTATTATGTGGTATTAACAAACCTAACAGCCAATTAGTAAACACAATAAAATATCCTGATTTATTATTTACAACTGTGATTGTTATGCGAATTGTTACTGTTGAACAAGCAACGATAAGTTGACAAAATAGACGATATCCAATAAAACAAACTCGAATACTGGATTACTTACCTGCGTGATTTCATGAATAATGGGTTCGGTGAAC